>CAOKZL010000685.1:0-542667 GCA_948472985.1 Iguana delicatissima
ATAATATGGATATAATATTGATGGAATTTATCTATATGAATCAATAGAATAAACATTTTTCAATGTTTACTATTGAGGGGAGAGGACACAATTTTAAATGTGACTGCAGACTGAAAGATCATTAATTCCTGTCATTGGTGATACCCGGAGGGTGAAGGGAGAACCTTGTACTCTTCTCCAACACATCTGCACTTAACTCCTGGATTTCTGAGTATTATTTTTTATGAGTCAGCAATAACTTCCTATCCAGCAAGACCAAAACAATGGTTTTCAATAAGTTCAGTCAATGAGTTTTGGTAACTCAATATTTAATTTTATTGTTTCAGTGGCGGAGCTTAGAGTGTGTGGAGGGGGGCAGGAGGGGGGGCTACAGCATGAGAGGCGTGGCCACTGCATGGGGGCACGGCTGTGGTGCATGGGGGCATGGCCAGGGCATGCAGAGGCGTGGCCAGGGCACACGAGGGCATGGCTATGGGCCAGGACACCCCAGAAACATTGCCGCCTGGGGCGAATCGCCACTCCTGCCCCATGTTCCTATGTGACTGTATTGTTACGATGTGTCCAGTCAGAGTAAAGATGGGATATCAGCTTCATTTTAATTCAATACTACTAAATCCAATGTTAACTGATGCTAGAGTAAGGCCTTAAAATGAATCACCATGTCCCATTGATTTCAATGAGTCTGCTGTAGCTGGGACTAACATTGAGTTCAAACCTATACATTTTAGTACTGGATATTATTAAATATTTGTTAATATTGTTATGTATTTATAACCTCTTGTAGGCTGCAAAAAACAACATAGAAAATATGCTTACCAGTTAATCTGATACCTGCAAGGCTTCCTGTATGGAGCTTATGTGTAGAGGTATTTATTGTAAATAAGTGTCTTTTGAAAAATTCTGCTTGTTGCTCTTTCAGGCACGCTAATGTCTTTGTGCAACAAGGCCCGGACCGGATAGGAAGCACATATAAAAAAGCTGTATATGTTCAATTCACCGATGACTCCTATAAAACCACTGTTGAAAAACCTCCCTGGCTGGGCTTTCTAGGCCCTGTTCTCAGAGCAGAAGTTGGAGACAACTTTACTGTCCACTTGAAAAATTTTGCTACAAGAGCCTTCAATCTTCATCCCCATGGAGTCAAATACACAAAAGAAAACGAAGGTAGCATTCACCTTTAGTACTAACAAGACTTCAGAAATAAGAATTGAATTAATGGCACTGTGTTGAATAGGTTAGTATAAATGGTGTCTAGATGATATCAGTTTTGTAAGTTTCAGTTCAGGTAGAGTTGCCAAGGAGAATAAGGGGCAGTAATTCCCTCCCATAATGGTTGCATAGATGAGGCAATTTCTCTAGAACATATAATTTCCTGATCCTTATTTCACCTGTAACAGTTAGAGGAACCATACATATCAACAAGTTTAATTAAGTTCAAGTAAAGACAGGCAACTTTTCAGAGATTCAGTGGGATGTATGTGATGGAAAGAAGTATACCATGACCACTTGTCCATTCCACAGAGAGAAAATGTATCATGTGCAGAAAAGATAAAAGAAGATATAAGCTTAAATATAAACTGCACGTGGATAAATGCAAATTTATACATAATTGCTTTCATTAAAACTGAAATGCATCTCACCACAGTGTAGAAGACTGGGCCAGGAAACTTGTTATCTAATCCAGTGCTTCCAAAGTGGTGGTTCCTAGACTGGTATCAGTCTTTGAGCAATTTGCTGCTGGTCCCTGTTGAGTTTCCAGGAAAGAAGGAAACAATTGTAGCTAACATGTAAAAAATAAGGTGCCAATCTTTGGCGTGTTGCGGAAAAAAACGCTTGTCTCCTGCATCAGGTAGCCTGTGATGCACTGTCCTAATCTATCTGTAGTCCAAGGCGTCACTGCTGATGTACATTTTCTAGGCCCTTCTGATGGATCTTCCTTCTGATGATTCCCTCTGGTTTTTCTTAAAAAAAAAAATCTTTAAATCAGACTTGTACTACAAAGCCTTATGGTGCCTTCAACTGGAGGAGTGTCCTCAGACAGCCCAAACGGATTACTATCCTCTGTAAAATACAATACATGGGAGACATATCAAAGTGATGAGCTCTGCCTCAGGCTCTGTGCTTTGATTTCAGGATCTAAAAAGAGCTCTATGCAATTGGGAACACTTTTTTCATGGTTCCTGTTTGTGGAGCCACAAGATATGGTTCTGCTTACACCTTCCAATGTTTGCATAGATCCATAGTGGGCCTCTTCCTATGGTAATATACACATGATGTATATACTCTTTGAAGGTGTTAAGAGGGTTTAGGTGTTTTCTTGGATGAATTCCATTTCCCATTAGCACTAGTGACTAGCTCTAATGTTCTTAGGAATGAAGAAAAAAATATTAGCAGAATATTCGTTTCTGTTGCATACCTAAGTATAGGTTTAGGTGTTTGCTTGGATAAATTCTATTTCCCATTAGCACTGGTGACAAGCTCTAATGTTTTTAGGAATGAAGAAAAATTTTAACAGAATATTCTTTTTTGTTGCATGCACAGGTATAGGTACAGTATAGATATTCTCTCTCTCTCACATACAGATACATGTTTGTTTATTCAGTTTATATGCCATGATGTAAAAAAATATAGTTTGGATTTCATATGTATGAATTCATAGTCAAAATAAGACAAATTAAAAAGCAGGATTTAAGTGAAGAGTAAAAACAACATGAATCATGATTAATACAGTGCAATACAGTACAATATGTGTTGCTTGACTGATTTGTTGCACTTCCTAGGTGCTCTGTATCCTGACATAACCTCAGGTTTGGAAAAGAAAGATGATATTGTTCAACCAGGAGAGCAGCATGTTTATACCTGGGACGTAACTGAAGATCATGGCCCAGCAGAGGGTGATAATAACTGTGTCACCAGGATTTATCACTCCCACATAGATGCCCCAAAGGATGTTGCTTCTGGCCTTATTGGACCCCTGATAATTTGCAGGAAAGGTAAAAGATGTGATAATAGAAGGTGACTGATGTCTGTTGCCATTTTGATCCACACAAATAAGAAACAAAGGGTTCTGAACAAATAAGAAAGAAAAAAAGGTTCCTGACTGGAGTGCTTTGCTGATCTGTTTTACATGTGTTTAACATTATGGATCTTTTAAGGAGATGCTACTTTTCCATCCTGATCTAATCCTAGTTATGTTGAAATTATAAATTGAAGGGTTGGGATTATATATTTTAAATACATTATAACCTCTAATCTGCCTCCCACCACCTTGATTCGACTTGTCTGAGTGAATGGATGCAGAAAAGTTAAGAGTTACCTTTTTGTTAAGCATGGCAGGAAGTTAGTTACATAAACCAAATAGACAGGATCACTTTGGTGATGCATTGTGTGCCTGTCTTTCTCTGTACTGCTTTTTAGAATCTTGCCACCCAACCACATGCACCAGTTCTCTCATTAAATTATGGGCATTTTTGTATTAACTATTAGTTTTTGAATTGCTTTGCCTAGGTACATTGCAGAATGGAAAAGATAAAGATGTTGACCGAGAATTTATTTTGATGTTTTCTGTGATGGATGAAAACTTCAGTTGGTACTTGGATGAAAATATCAAGAAATATTGCTCCAAACCTGACAAAGTTGATAAAGAGGACGAGAACTTCCAAGAAAGCAATAAAATGCACTGTAAGAGCATCCTGCGGAATGGATTGTTTTATACATTAGTTTGTGTATATGTGTGCAAAGTCTGCATTACTTTCACAGAAATTCATGATTCAGGCAAGATGCAGTAATTTCCACGTTGCAACTTTTAGTATAGAAATATATTATCTCTGCTATAATGTATCATGTTGAGTTGCTTCACCAAATCTCTGCTCAACATTGGGCTGTTATGCATTTACACCCCTATACTGAACTGTGTTGTAGTTTGTTATCTTTGACGTTTTTTCTTAAAACTAAGCTGATATGTATTTTATCAGTGATTGAATGGGACTGGAAACTGCTTAAATGCTTCAAAAAATGCTTTGAGATTTCTGAAGAAATTTAAGTATTCTCAACATTAATCAAATGATATCTAGATTTAGATATATAATATGCTTTAAAAGTAACTCCAGTCCACACATTAAAGCAGAGCTTTCCAAACTGTATGTCGTGACACGTTGGTGTGTCAGCTGCATTGTGTAGCTGTGTCACACAAATGTAATGGGTGGAGGGGCTGCCTCTCCCACCACCGCCACCCTGGGCCAAGGAAGACCCCAGCGGAGGTGGCAGCAGTGGCAGGCCAGGCTTGGGTGGAGGGGCTGCCTCTCTCGCCACTGCCACAGCCACCCTGGGCCGAAGAAGAGCCCGGTGAGGGCAGCGGTGGCAGCAGGCCATGCTCAGATGGAGGGGCTGCCTCCACTTACTGAATTACTTACAGAATTACTGTGTCACAAAATGATGCATGTCTAAAAAGTGTGTCACCAACATGAAAAATTTGGAAAGCTCTGCATTAAAGGTTGGTATATACAGAGTTTCACTGGGCACATCTCATCATAACTGATATCAAGCTTTTGCAAATTTCTGTAATAATGATTCAATTTATTCTGTCTCTTAAAAGCAATCAATGGATATATGTATGGATATCTTCCCAGTCTCACAATGTGTACACAAGATAAGGTGAAATGGTACCTTTTTGGTATTGGCAATGAAGCTGACATTCATTCAGCGTATTTTCACGGACAAGTCTTGATAGAAAGGAAACATCGAGTTGATACAATCAGCCTCTTTCCAGCCACCTTTGTAGATGCTCTCATGGTGCCAGAGAATGATGGGGAATGGCTGTTGAGCTGTCAAGTCAATGATCATATAGAAGGTATAAAACTTTATATATGCTTTATATACCCTAAGTATTTATTGTTGCTGTTGTTATTATGTGCCTGTTACTTGACTCTAATTTACAGTGAGCCTATCATAGGCTTTCTTGTCAAGATTTATTCAAAGGAGCTTTGCCATTACATTCCTCTTTGGGTGAGAGAGTGTCCAAAGTGGGTTTCCATGGCTGAGTGGGGATTTGAACCTCAGTCTCCTAAGGCCCCCATTATTATTATTATTATTATTATTATTATTATTATTATTATTATTATTATTATTTTATTCATTTAAAATTGTAAAAATAAAAAATTCTAACATTTTTAACGTTAACATAATTATGCTTCAATCATTCATACACGATACCTATTTATATAACATATATCTTACAATCTGTATCTTATTCATACATTCTTTTACATAAAAGGAAGAAAAAAGACCAAAAAATACAAAAATAAAACAATTTTTAATACCTACCTACTAACCTTCCCTTATCGCACTTACATAATTTGTGGTTGGTTATAACTTATCTGTATTTGACCAACAATTCTATATGCTCAGTACTTCAACATTCATACCACTACCTCTTTCCATTGTTGCTTAACTCTTACAATAATATCTTACTCCTCTAAGTTTTTTGTCTACACATTTTTATTTCTCTTAACCTGTGTTACACAGGTGATTTTCTCTCTTAACCCATTTTACTCCATCTTATTTAATTCGTTTACGTCTATTTTTCCCCATTTGGCTTCCCAAAGGGGAATAACCACATTCCATTCTTCGATAGTCTGTTTTCTCAGTTTATCTGTCAATATTGATGTTAACTTATCCATTTCCCATAATTCGTATAGTTTCCATAGCCAGTCTTCGCTATCAGGAACTTCTTTTAGTTTCCATTTTTGTGCAAATACTAGTCTTGCCACTGTTACCATATATATTACCATTTTTCTCAGTGAATTCTTTTTAAAATGTTTAGTATCTAACATGTTCAGCAAATATATTTCTGGATTCATTGGACAGTTGATTTGAAGGATATTAACAATACATTCATGAATACCCTTCCAGTATTTCTTTGATTTAGCACAAGACCACCATATATGATAAAACGTCCCTCTCTCAGTACATTTCCAACATGTATTTTTCATATTTTTGCTTATTTTGGCAATTTGAACTGGTGTATAATACCATCTAAAATACACCTTATAGTAATTCTCCTTTAAATTTGTACTTGTACAATATTTTTTTACATTTTTCCAAGAATTTTCCCAACTCTGTAGTGGAATTACATGTCCCAAATTTCATGTTACACAGCTGTAACACGATGACCCTACTTTAACTGCCATGGTTCCATTCTGTGGACTCCTGGGATTTTCATTTTAGGGAAGGGCATTTAGAATTCTTAGCCTGCTAGCCTCGGTGCCTCACCAAACTGCAAACTCCAGGATTCCATAGGACAGAACTATGGCAGTCCCATTGAAGTCCTGTCATCATAACTGTGTTGTCTGAAAGTACTCCAGTCCAACGCTCTGGCCCTTTCCATGCCTTCTCGTGTTGTCCTCCCGTCATGATCCTGACAGTGCCTTCTGCCAGGAAGGGAGAGCAATGGGAACGCTCCCCTCCACACAAGACCAGCTCCCTGTGGAAGGGAGTGCGATGGACATGCCTCTTCCTTCTGCAGTGCAGCCGGGCACTTTCCCATGCGGCACCAGGGCAGAAAGTGCCTCCCTCATGCTTCTGGGCCTTCCGCAGGGCAGGTATGTGCAGGACCATCACCTGATCAGAGGTCACTGATGAAGAAAACTTATCAATGATTTGCTCTGCGATCATATTGGTTGGAGATGAGAGAGGGATGGGACTGTGAAAATGTCTTGTAGAAGTATTGTCACGGTCTTGCTCCTCTTCTGTCCCTCTGCCAGGATGAGAATCTCCTGCGGAAAGGCCCCCAGACTACTACACCATGCTGGCTTCATGAATATAGTTAATCATAAATATAATTGTTTAGATTCAGAGACTCATGTTCTCTTACAGTCTAATGCTCCAAATTTATTTAATGTATTGATTTCCCATTCTTTGTCATAAAGACCTAAATCCAATTGTTAATTTCCACTAAATCAATTGGAATTTGGAATATTAACACTTGTGTTAGTATTAACACTAGTGTGTCTATTCTGATCAGAGCTAACAATCAGTTTTAGGCCAAGAACTTTTTGTGGTGTACATCAAAATCAGTTTAAAGAATGTATTTTTTAAAATGATTAAACATTCTTAAAAAGCATATTTAAAAAATTAACTATTTAAAATGGGCAAATGGCTCCTTCCACATGGAAAAAGGAACAGACAGGCAAAAGGCTGCTGAGCTGAATACAGCCTGATGCATTCTATTGATTTCAGTCTAACCAGAACGTGCCAGAGCCTGGAAAACTTATTTTTTTTTGCACTGCAGGTCCCAGATTTTCCCAACCAGTGTGGCTGTTGACTATGCTGGGTGACAAGTCTGGGATTTGCAGTCCCCAAAAGCAAATTTTCCAAGCTGTGGCACATAACCAACCTGGCTATGATTCAACCCAGAGGGTGAATGTAAACCAGCCCTATGTTAATATCATTTATTCAATCTGCTTTTCTCTTCTCCAGGTGGCATGCAGGCCATTTTTGAGGTGAAAAAGTGTAAACAGCACACTATCTCTTCCAAGAACACTAAAGTAAGGCACTATTATATTGCAGCAGAGGAAGTTATGTGGAACTATGCTCCCTCTGGGTTAAATAACTTTACAGGAGAAGAAGTAATTCATGATGAGTAAGTATTACCTTTGAACAGTCTGGTAAATAGTAATCAAATCAAAGCATGCAAAATATGTGTTTCTTTTTTTTTATTGTATTATGTGTTAATTACTTTTATATTCTGTTTTTCATCCAACAGCTCTTTGTTTCTGATATTGTATTCTCAGGCCATTTTCACACTAGACTGTTATAGTCTGTTATAGTCCACTTTCAATGTCCTATGGAATCCTGGGGTTTGCAGTTTAGGAAGAGGCCTCACAAGGACCATTCCTTCTGGAACTCACTCCACCTCTGCCTACTTTTTGACCATAAGGACATTGCCCTGCAAATCAAGCGTACACTGGGATGGGATGAGGGCATCCTAAGAGCAGCGAGAAGAAACAGAGATGGGGCAAACAGGCCGGTCACTCAGGGCTCCCTGGAGTAGGAGGTGGTCCTGGACCCTCCTCCTACCTTGGTCATACAAGATGTTCACTGACAGGGTGGAAGCCCGGTGATCCCTTTCGTCCTTCATAGTGGGCTTGAACCTGCTCTTATTGCTCCGCGTTCCACTGTGCCTTTGGCCACCAAACCAGGGCTACTTTTGTTGATCTTCTGGGAAAGGGAAGAAAGCGTGTGGAGGGGTGTGACTTGAGCAATGAAGATGCCATAGTGTCACTGGAGCCACCTGGGTGGGGAAAGAGAGAAAGAAACAGGAGGAGTGAGACTGGGGATGACATGCAAGGAATTCCATGGTGCTGGAGGAAGAAGAAGAGAGGAAACTGTGACAGAGGAGAGAGGGATTTCCAGCACAGATTTCTTCTTCTTCTTCTTGTCCTCCTCTTCCTCCTTCTCCTCCTCCTCTTCCTTCAGTTGTGAGTGGGGTGCCATTGTTGGTAGCATTGCCTTTTTCCCCTCCTCCCCTCGCTCTTTAATCTATGGTGGAGGGTTGTGAAGGTGTGGTTGTTGCTTTCTTCCTGTGTTGGACAGTAGTGTGGCTGCTACTGTAGCTATATATTTTATTTTATATTTTAATTATTTAATGCCTTTCTCCGGGTAGATAAGCCAAAAACTTGAAAATAAAAATTAAAACACTATGACATTATCACATTAAAACAGTATTCTACTTTTAAAAATGTAAAATAATATAAGAAACATAAAAGTAAAGTTAAAAATACAGTATATGCACCCTATGAAAAGACACCTTGCAACAACTAATCATTCAATGGCTGCTTGAATAAAAAGATCTTTGCCTACTGGCAGAAGGAGGCCAGAGAGAGAGAGAGAGAGGGCCAGCCTACCCCCCTGTGGAAGTGAATTCCGCAGCTTAGGAAGCAACCACCAAGAAGGCTCTCTTGATATTGCTTTTTACCAAGAAATAAGAGAAAACTGAGCATGTCTGCCTTGGCAGGGCTGAGCTGAACTCAAGGTGGTGACAGCTGGTGAGTTCCATGTCAGCATACTGGTGAAACCACACTGGGATTTAGTGTGATGTTTAAAATTGCTATTCAAGATGAAGAATATATTTTGGAGGTAGGGTGCCTTTGAAGTTGGGACCAAAATTTGGAACAGATTTACAGCTCCCACTAAAATGGGATCCACAAGAGGCTAAAGACCTATCAAAAATTCAAGTGAAATGTGAAATATATTTCTCTTTGACATTATCTGAAGGCAACTCAGGAATATTTTATTTTACTACACAGGGATGCCAAGACCTTTTTTGAACAAGGTGACAAAAGAATTGGTGGGACTTACAAAAAAGCTCTTTTCTATGAGTATATCAGTGATGCATTCACAACACGCCAGAGGAAGCTGCCTAGTGAGGAACATCTTGGACTTTTAGGTAAAAATCAAACCATTGGCAACCAGTTGTTGCTAAGGAGAGGGTTGTCAAAGAAATTTCTTTTTACATGTTGGATGGGCAAGTGGAGGATCTTTGGGCTGGATGCCACCCGCAGACTCCTATCAGTTCCCTAAAAGCATCCTGACTGCCACACTCTGAAATTTTGGTGTCTATGCCTGTGTGAATATGACCCAATTTTAGTAAAACCTACTGGATACTGTAAAAATGTTCACTCCCCACTCCTATTCTCCTCATCTATTGAAACTTTCAGCTTAATTTTTAACTGCTCATCAGCCTTTTTTTTTCCCCCCCAGGAAAGGAGCCTTCTGGGAATGTGTTCAGGCAAAAATTGGCTCCTTTACTTTCCACAGTTAAATTATCAATATTTTAATTGTGTGATTTTTAAAAAACTGGCTTTATCTAAATTGTGTTTTAATAGTACAACATGTAAACTGAGGCCATTTCCACACGGGCATATTGCCCACGCTAGGGCGACCTCTCTTGGAGGTCTTCTTCACCTCGGGGTGCGCTAGCGCAGTTAGAAAAAGTGAGGCTCCAGACCTCAGACTGCTCTAGTGCAGCCGCGGAGGTGGCGCTGCGAGTTTTATAAAAACCACCTTCGCAAGTGGTTTTTACAAAACTCACTCGCGCTACCCCGTGGCAGCCCCTGGTAAAGAACTGCAGAGACGCGGCAGCGCATCCCTGCAGATCTGCCCGGAGGCGGGCTTCCGGCTGGCGCGCTGTCCTGATTGGCGGAGCGCCGCCGGAAGCTGCCGCCCGCCATTTTGGGCGCCGCCAAGTGCTGCCGAATACTGCCGAGCGCCGCCGAAATTTGGCGGCGTTTAGAACGGCGAATCCGCGCTCCCTGCAGGGACGGAGCAACCCGTTCGCTGGTAAGCTCTGCCCCTGTGTGCGCCGCCCCGTTTCGTCCCCCCGTGAGGAAAGGGCCTTACAATGGGATTTAAGCCCAGATAAATAAAATACGGAAAACCAGCAGCAACAACAAAATGAGTTCCAGAGCCATAGAAAATGGTTTTTAAGAGAAGTAAAGATGGCAATATTACCAGTTTTCTGTCTGTGAGAGGGCATGTTAATAGGTTTTGCCCAGAGTGACTATTGAATGGAATAGTTTGAGATGTGATGCAAATGCACTATAATGTTGCTTGAATGCCTAAGGATATTTTTCGGAACAATTACCTTGTAGGACTGTGTTTGAGAGGAATTGACAGTATGGAAGAGACTGAGATAGAGGAAGAGAATGCTGAGTCTTGGTCAGAACTGACTCCAAGCCCATTTCTGCCCTACACTGTTATAATGCTGTCATCCCACTTTCAATATCCTGGGGTTTTCATTTAGAATTCTCAGCCAGAGAGTTCTTGGACCTCCGTAAATGACAAACCCCAGAATTCCACAGGATGTTGAAAGTGGAATAATAGCATTATAATAGTGTAGGGCAGAAATGGCCCAAGTTTGGAATGCTTTAAGCACAGTGTCCTCTGTTGGCTTCTTCCACACTGATGTGCTCTCTTGGCCCTAGGGTTACCTGATGACAGTGGTGAGGAGCTATAAGTTACCACTGTAAATTTCCCACTATGCCCTGGAATGTACAACATAGACTCTCAGTATACCCTGGAGCAATAATAAATTGGACATGCCAGGACTTTGAGGGAAAACTACCTATTGCCTCTGATAAAGGGTTCAGACCAGATGGACGAGGGTGCTGGGTGGTGCTGCTGGCAGGGCTACTAAAAGTGAAGCATAGCAAACCTTGGCATTTTTAAGTTATCCATTTTATATATAAACAGAGCCTTCTGTATCCGCTAGAGGTTGGTTCCAGGACTCCCCCCCGGATATCAAAATGTGTGGATGCTGAAGTCCCATTATGTACAATGGTGTAGTAAAATGGCATCCTTTATATAAAACAGCAAAATCAACATTTGTTTTAAGATTTTTTTGTTTTGTTTTTTTGCAAGGAGGGCAGCATGTTTTCAAGTTGTGGTTGAAAATATTCTATGGATATGGAGGGCCGACTGTAGTCTCAAGATTATTATGGTGCACTATGTTAAATCTTATTTTTAACTAGGACCCATCCTTAGAGCAGAGGTTGGTGAGACTATCCGAGTGACTTTCCAAAACAAAGCCAATTATCCTTTCAGTATTCAGCCACATGGTTTGAGCTTCAGCAAGGAAAATGATGGTTCTTTCTTCAATGCCAATTCTGAAGGTAAATTTGTTTGTTTGGAGACTATTTAACCATGCTAACTGGAAGAAGGAAATCATATTTCTCAATGTGTATACACTGATGAAGAATTGTTGGCTTCTGACCATTAGTGGGACTTTCCTTTCAATTCTGAACATATTACAGGCAGTGCAAGACCATCCTCACATGTAAATCCAGGAGAAACATTCATTTATGAGTGGGAGGTGCCAGAGGCTGTGGGCCCTACTCCAGAAGATCCAGATTGTCTAACTCGGATGTATTATTCAGCATCAGATCCCATCAAAGACACCAGTGCTGGTTTGGTGGGCCCTCTCTTGATATGCAAGAAGGGGTCTTTGCTTCCCTCAGGGAAACAGGTAATGCCTTATACCATTCCAAACTATTTTGCTCTTTTCCTACCTTATGCCTTAAAAAGCAGCTCTGGTTAATAAACTGTAATCTAGGATCCTTCTTGCTATCTACTTTCCATATCATGCATGACTTCATACACTTCTATCGTGTCTCCCTTACTTGTCCTTTTTTTATTAGTTTAACAGAACAGTCTCACTAGCAAAGAGGATCTTTGATATCTGTTAGGTCCTACTCATGAATTCATACCCTTAAGTTACATGGACGAAAAATAAAGCATGTAGTTTTGTTTATCATTCCAAACATCTGTATGTACTCACAAGGGCGCTCCAAGAAGTCATCCAGTGTGTGTCACACATTGTGGCAGAAAGAGGTGCTCTGAATCATGCATCTGAAGGGATGCATGATTCCCTCCCTGTGGCAATCCTAAGAACTAGGCAACTCATGGTTGGCCTTTTGAAAAAAAATATTGAGTAAGCAGAGGTGCATAAGTGGAACCTTTGTTGGCAGTGGTGGTACAAATGGAAGTAATTTTTGAAGAGCTTTATAACCAATAGTCCAATCTTCCAAAACAAATGGGGACATTTTAGAGCTACTATAAATGTTCAAGCATGATTCAAAATATGTCAGACTAGGGCAACTGACCTGAAGGAAACTCATAAGGGAAATATTGGGGAAGAGCAAAATAGCAAAAGTTTCATTACCTCACCTGTTACTGTTTTTCACCATCCATGAAGCACCCAAGAAGATCAGAGGCAATGTAAGGAATTTCCTGTCAATATAAGGAATATCACTGTCATGTTCTACCAGGTTCAGAATGTCCATTCCAGTCTTGGTGCAAGTCAGAGAGTGCACAGGATTGGAGGACCAGAATGTTTTGGTTAGAAAACATAATTAGTCCTGCTTACTGTAATATAATTTTTCCACCATTCCCCTCCTCTGTTTCTTCAGAAAAATGTAGATAAAGAATACTTCCTCCTTGCAACTATATTTGATGAGAATCTGAGTTGGTATTTGGATGAAAATATTAAGCTCTTCACAAAAAACTCTAAAGAGGTTGACACAGAGGATGAGGATTTCCAGGAATCCAATAAGATGCACTGTAAGTTCTAATTACTACAGTTATTGAACTGAGTAAGGCAAATTCTTTACCTCTTTTTTTACTTTGCAATACTAAAGTTGGCAAAAAAATAATATCTCTGCTAATTTTGAATTTTTTTCTGTACACTGATCTCGCTATGTACTGCAAAAACTAGTTCCCATGATGTATTTGCTGTGGGATGGAACAGGAAAGGGCCGAGCTCACCTTTCTGACCATTATTTGTTTGTTCTATATTTCACCCTTGTCCCATAACTGAAGTAGGTCAGAACATGACTTTTTTTCTCCCTGAAAGTACCACTGAAACTATTTGAGTATCAGTACTCATACACTATATCTTTTTCAGTGGGCACCTTGTTATCACAGCATTTGTTAATCAATCTTTTAATTAAGACTATTTTTGTAGCTACACTTTAAAAAATTAAATCTTATCGAAGTGCCACTTAAATGAAAATGTTGTAGTGCTATAAATAGCTACCAAAATCCTAGATTAACATCACCTGACCTAACTCCCCTCCAGCCCACCTTAAGAGCCAACTGCTGGATCAGCAAGCATCTTCTGAGGGTGCACAAGGAGGGTGATATTTCCACCTTTCTCCAACCAGCAAGTGAGGCTGAAACAAAAACTTGTAACTGATTGAAAGCCGAAAGAACCTCTTTCATCAGGTCTGGCAGCTGGCTCTTAAGATGAATCTGGGGTGGCATTTATGAAGGTTAATAGTAAGACTACTTACTCTTACTGAATACAGATAAGTTACAGATCTGTAGCTTAAAGCCATAACTGCAATACTGAATAGCAGCCATATTCCTGTACATATGATGCTGCCCAACTCACTTCTCCCCTGCCTCAGTCTAGATTGGGACTGTTGTTTCTGTGTGCCTGCAAGTCGTTTCCAACTTATGGTGACCCCAAGATGAATCTATCATGGGGTTTTCTGGGTCTGAGAAGATGTGAAATGCCCAAGGTCACCCAGTGGGTTTTCATGGCCAAGTGGGGAATCAAACTCTGGTCACCAGGGTTGTAGTCCAACGCTCAAACCATTACACTATGCTGACTTAGATTGGGATTACTGTGCATGAACAGAAGAGACTTAAATTTTCCCTCCAGACATTTCTCCCCTTATATTAGCAAACCTTAAAAAGGGAGGGGGACATTTCATCAGGCCAGTAGATTCCTCTATCCCCCTTTAAAAACCCTCCTGTGGTTGTATGGAGGGATAGGAATTGAAGGGAGAAAGAACTGGGGAAGGAGTGCTAACCTTTCCTATCCAATTCAGTTTTATTTACTTGGGAGTAAGAAAGAAAGTGAAGTCCAGTTACACGCTACATATTAAACATGTGTGTAATTTAGCCCTCAAATAAAAAGGTTCAAGAAATAGATCTGTTCGTTCTCATGAGTTCTCTAATTTGCTGAATGCTTGAATATAATACCAATATTTTGCTTCTTATTGTTACTAAATTTTAAACATGGGCTATTAGCCATGAAATGTTGGCATTTTGTTTTATTGTCTGATTTCTTTTGCAGCCATTAATGGATACATGTATGGAAACTTGAAAGGCCTTGAGATGTGTAGCGGAGAAACTGTTTCTTGGCATTTGATTGGCTTGGGATCAGAGGTTGACATCCATGGAATACGTTTTTCGGGAAATACTTTTCTAACTCAAGGGACAAGGAAGGATACAACCAATATATTTCCTCACACCTCTGTCACAGCTATTATGAAGCCTGACTCAGAAGGTAAACAAGGAAAACTATATTTACTGTTTTTAAATTCTTGCCTAGACATTGTTGCAGTTGATCCAATATATACATCCTGTGTTTTTCAACTGGGAATTGTGCTCCTTCAGAACAATGTCTGAGATCCTACAGTGTCAGACATAGCTATGACAGCTCCATCATCATAGCTACTTCTGCTGATGCCACTCCCCTCCCTGCAAGTTCCTTTTAAGGCAAGCTGTGATCAGAGAAGTGAAAAGCAACACTCAGAGAAGTGTGAATACACAAGGCAACTCAGTTTCTATTTGTGTTATTGGTTTAGAAAGTAGGTGGGTTTGCATTGTAATGTGAACTGAGCAATTATTTTCCCCATCTCTAGACTATTTGCCTCACATCCTAGATGCACTTGACTTGTTTTTATCTGTGTGCTTCCTGTTTGTTCCTCTAGGCATCTTTGAGGTGGCATGCTTGACAACAGATCATTATACAGCAGGTATGAGACAGAAATATGAAGTAAGGAGGTGTGATTCATCCCCAGAGGAAAATCTGGGGTATCTCCAGGAGAAAATTTATTATATTGCAGCTGTAGAGATTGAATGGGACTATTCTCCCAACAGGACATGGGAGTATGAGAGGCATCAGTTCCATGATGAAAGGTATAATAATGAGATGAACCTTTTTTTTCTTTTTCATTCCTTTCTGGCAATGAAGCTGTAAAGCAGACAAATTCAGGGCCCTTTTACATCGCACAGTAATAGCACTATGATTCCACTTTAACGGCCATGATTCCATCCTATGGAATCCTGGGATTGGCAGTTTAGGGAGGGGTGTTTAGAATTGTCTGAAAAAAAGCTCTTATGCCTCACAAAACTACAAGACCTTGAAGTCCACAGGATGCAGCCTTGGAAGTTATAATAGAATCATAGCGTTATAAATGTATAGTATGAAAGAGTCAACAGTGGGTGTAGTGATCAGAGTGTTGGACCAGAGGCCCTTTCACACTGCAAAGTTATAGTTCTATGATTCCATTTAAACTGCAATAGGTCCATTCTATGGAATATTGGAGATTGTGGGGTGCTGAGGCACTGGTAGAAAATTCTAAGTAGTTTCCCTTATAGTGCAAATATCCTGTAGGATGGAGTCATGGCAATTGAACTGTAATGATAAAGCTATAATTGTCTAGTGTGAAGGAATTACTGAGACCTAGGATGAAATTTCTCAGTCAGTCACTGGTGGGGCCAGACCACACCTCTCAGCCTAATTTATATGACCAGGTTCTTGGGAGGATTAAATCAGTATGGGAACGAAAACAGTAAAATACAATACTCTGGGTTCCTTGAAGAAAGGTGGGAGAAATATGAAGTTAATATATGTGCAGGTAGGTCACATGACTGTTCCATTTTAGATTGCAGTGGCATGTATGGTTGATAATATCAACTGCCTAGGGTGGTGTCCTGTCTTACCAGGGACAAACTTTCTGTGAGCTGTGATGAAGCAAATACTTTATATAGCAGCTTCTAGATATAGCATATTTCCTGATCCAGTATCCTTGCCTGTACAAGTTATTTTCTGTAAAAGAGCAGTGTGGAAGAGAGACCTTGTTAGAATTAGTCAGATTGTTGCTGTACTTTTAGCGCAGAAGATGGATTTTCAGCATGTATTGCTTTTTATCTGATTTGTGACAGGAGCCCTTCAATCTAGCAACACTAGACTTTATTGATGTCAAATATATAAATATTTAAGGCTGGTACAGTACGCTGTTTCATTATGTCTGATTCTAAGGATACTCAACACATTGCCAACTCTTCAGTCATCAGACACGAAGTGTTGCTAATGGAGTGTGCAAATAAGGCACAATTGATTAAGGACTTTAATTTTAAATAAGTTCTTGGTGTTTTTTTTTAAAAAGCTGAAATAGCTAAATACGTTAATCTTTTTCTTGGTTCTTTACTTAAGCAAACTTTCAACTATTTTTGCTGGTAAGATCAAGCATCCTATATAATTTGCTAAGATTAAAAAAAGGAACACACTCCCTCATAGGACACAGTACTAGTTGGAACTATAGGAGCTCTTGCCTTCTAGTCAGATACTGGTTTGGCATTCTTCACTGGCCAATTTCTTTCTTTATAACATCTATGGACTTTCCTTGAATTCCCTGGGAAAGTGTTGATTGCAGCTTAACATGTAAGCAAATGAACAAAAGAAAATGAGCTACAAGTAGATGCGGTATAAAATATGTTAAAAAGCACCTATTTGATACAATAGAATCAATCAACTCTATTGTGTGTGTAAAATTGTGTATCCATTTTATTTTAAAAATTGGTATCATATGTATCTTACATGAATAAAAATTTTATAATGCTTAAAGGCTGCTGGACAATTAACCGATACAAAATCGAATAACCAAAATGTATCCATACAGTAAGGAAAGCTAGTGATCCACAGGAGCTGTGAATCCACCCTTGGTTTTACTACCACATTTCCTGAAGCTGCTGAAATAGGACATAGCATGGAAGAGCTCCCATTCAGCTTGGAGCAGCTGCAAGAGAGCAATGGTAAAATCAAGGGTAAATTTGTCAACTCCATGGCAGTAGATCAGCTGGCTGGCCTGGACATACAATGGTGGAGCAAACAGTCCTAAACTCCTAAATTAGCAAGTCTGCACATAATATAAAAGGCACAACATGTGTATAGAATACCACATAAGTATCATACAATGCCAGTCCTAAAGGAATTGGCTGCCGATATCTTTCCGATCTGAGTTCAAGGTATTTGTGATTAGCTGTTTAAATCATAGAAATGTAGAGTTGGAAGAGACCACAAGGGCCATCCAGTCCAACCCCCTGCCATGCAGGAAAACCCTCAAAGCACTCCCGACAAGTGGCCATCCAGCCTCCGCTTAAAAACCTCCAAAGAAGCAGACTCCACCACACTCTGTGGCAGCACATTCCACTGTCAGACAGCCCTGACTGTCAGGAAATTCCTCCTGAGGTTCAGGCGGAATCTTCCCTCCTGCAGCTTGCATCCATTGCTCCTTGTCCTGGTCTCAAGAGCAGGAGAAAACAAGCCCACTCCCTCCTCGACATGACACCCCTTCAAATATTTAAACATGGCTATCATGTCCCCTCTCAACCTTCTCTTCTGCAGACTAAACATACCCAGCTCTCTAAGTCTGTCCTCATAGGGCATGGCTTCCAGGCCCCTCACCATTTTGGTTGCCCTCCTCTGGACCTGCTCCAGCTTATCCATATCCTTCTTGAATTGGGGTGCCCAGAACTGGACACAGTATTCAAGATGAGGTCTAACCAATGCAGAATAAAATGGTACCAATACCTCCCTCGATCTAGACACCATACTCCTATTGATGCAACCAAGAATTGCGTTGGCCTTCTTGGCTGCGGCATCACACTGCTGACTCATGTTCAGCTTGTGGTCTATGAAGACTCCTAAATCCCTTTCACACGTACTGTTAGCCAGCCACGTGTCCGCCATCCTATATTTCTGCATACCATTTTTTCTGCCTAAGTGTAGGACCTTACATTTCTCTCTGTTGAAATTCATTTTGTTAGCCTTGTCCCAGCTCTCCAATCTGTCCAGGTCCTTTTGAATTTTGATCCTGTCATCAGGCGTATTAGCAACCTCTCCCAATTTGGTGTCATCTGCAAATTTGATCAGCGTGCCCTCTATTCCTTCATCCAAGTCATTAATGAAGATATTGAACAGCACCGGGCCCAGGACAGAACCCTGTGGCACCCCACTAGTCACTTCTCTCCAGGACGAGAATCTGCCATTGGTGACCACCCTTTGGGTACGGTCAGTCAACCAGTTACAAATCCACCTGACAGTAGCCATGTCCAGTCCACATCTTACTTGCTTCTTTGCAAGAATGTCATGGGGAACTTTGTCAAAGGCCTTACTGAAATCAAGATATACTATGTCCACAGCATTCCCTTCATCTATCAAGCAAGTAACTCTATCATAAAAAGAGATAAGATTAGTCTGGCATGACCTATTTTTGAGAAATCCATGTTGACTTTTCGTAATTACGGCATTGTTTTCTAAGTAATTAGAAACTGACTGTTTGATGACCCGCTCCAGGATCTTTCCAGGTACTGATGTCAGGCTGACTGGGCGATAATTATTTGGGTCCTCTTTTTTCTCTTCTTGAAGATGGGGACAACATTTGCCCTCCTCCAGTCTGCCGGAACTTCTCCGGTCCACCAAGAGTTTTCAAAGATTATAGCAAGAGGTTCCGCAATGACCTCTGCTAGTTCTTTTAAAATCCTAGGATGCAATTCATCTGGCCCTGGAGACTTGAATTCATCCAGTGTGGCCAGGTATTCCTGTACTACCTCTCTATCTATTCTGTGCTGCATTTCCCCCACTTCCTCACCTGCTCCCCAACCGCCAGGTTGAGTGTTTTTATCCTTTTGGGAAAAAACTGAGGCGAAGAAGGTGTTGAGGAGTTCTGCCTTTTTTCTTCCTCCTGTTATTAATTCACCATCTTCCTTGCGCAGTGACCCTATCGTCTCCTTCTTTTTCCTTTTGCTGCGGACGTATTTAAAAAAGCCCTTTTTATTGTTTTTAATGTCTCTGGCCAGCCTAAGTTCGTTCTGTGCTTTAGCCTTTCTGACCTTCTCCCTACATCTCCTGGCTACTTGCTTATAATCTTCTTTGGTGATTTCTCCCTTCTTCCATTTCCTGTACATGTTTTTCTTAACACTTAGCTCAGCTGAGAGCTCTTTAGTCAACCATTCCGGTTTGTTCAGATGCCTTCCATTTTTCCTCCTTAATGGCACAGTTTTAGCCTGTGCCTTCAGTACCTCCCTTTTAAAGAACTCCCATGCATCCTGAACTCCTTTCTCATTGACTATTCTTGACCACGGGATTTCAGCCAGCAGCTCCTTCAGTTTACAGAAGTCTGATTTTTTAAAATCTAAGACGAATGCCTGGCTACACTTGCCTTCTCTTCCCCACTGAATGCCAAATTCTAATAGGGCATGGTCACTCTCTCCTAAAGATCCAACCAGTTCTACGTCATTAACAAGGTCTTCTCTGTTGGTCAGGATCAGATCCAGAATATTTGATCCCCTTGTCGCCTCTTCCACCTTCTGGACCATGAAATTGTCTGCAAGACAAGCAAGAAACTTGCTGGACCTTGCCGCCTTTGCAGAGTTTGACTGCCAACATATATCCGGGTAGTTGAAATCTCCCACTATTACTGTATCTCTCCTTTTTGAATGTGCAGTCATTTGGTCTATGAAAGCGCCATCGAGGTCCTCAGTCTGGCTTGGAGGTCTGTAGTAAACCCCCACTATAATATCCCTATTGTTTCTCGCTCCCTTAATTCTTACCCAGATGCTCTCGACCTGGCTTCCGGTGTTCAAGTCATGGATCTCTTCACAGGTGAAAACATCCTTGACATATAAGGCTACTCCTCCTCCTTTCTTATTCGGTCTATTTCTACAAAATAGGCTATACCCCTCTATTCCTACATTCCAATTGTGAGACTCATCCCACCAGGTCTCAGTGATGCCTATCAAATCATATTTATTTTGTTGTACTAGGAGTTCAAATTCATCTTGTTTGTTTCTCATACTCCGTGCATTAGTGTAGAGACACTTAAGTCCCTGTGCCCTTCCTGCAAGTCCCATAGCATTGTTTCCACCCCTCCCACGATTGGATGCTATTCCTACTTGGCCAATATCATTTGGGCCTTTTTCCCCTGCACTTGCCAAGTCCTTGTCCTGAATAATCGTGTCTCCCTCCCTAGTTGTACTCAGTTTAAAGCCCTCCTAATCCTCCTTGTGAGACTGTTTGCAAAAATGTTCCTGCCAAGTTTCGTGAGGTGCAGCCCATCCCTTGCCAGAAGCCCATGTTCCTGGAATTTCAAGCCATGATCCAAAAGGCTGAACTGTTGGCGGTGGCAAAATGATGAAGAGATGAAGCACTGTTTCAGACCTGGAGATCTGTATTTTTCAGCTTGACTCTTTGAGTACAATTTGTTAATTGTATAATTATCCGTGAAGCTGTGTGATAGGGAGATTTACGTTTACCTCACTTTTTCTCTTTTCAGTCCAGGAAATGCATTCTTAAACAAAGAAGATAAGTTTATTGGATCAAAATACAAGAAAGCAGTTTATCGTGAATATACCGACAAAACATTTAGCAAGCCCAAAGAAAGGGAAGAAAAGGAAGAACATCTGGGAATTTTAGGTATGAATTGTAGCCATACTTTTATACTGAATGTTATGCTGTGATCCTCAAAATGCATATTCATAGGAGCAATGTAAGAAACTATGAGAGTGGATGCTCCAACAGAGCCCCGAGATGAGAAGGGATTTTTCCATTTGCCGCACCAAAACAGATTTACCTCTCTGAATGGAACTGTCCTAAAATGGAAACCTCTGGTGAGAGGGGGCCCTGGTCACCTCAAGAACTAATCAGCAATGTATAAAACTATGCCATATGAGCTGCAGTGGGTATAGAAATGGCACCATATAGATCACATAGGTTTAGATGAGGTCAAGATTTCTGTTTTAGCAGAGCCTCAGCCCTCTTGAATAAAGTCATGTGAGCACCTAGTTAGCTAGGGTTATTATCCTTTCTGCAAACAGACAGGAACATTGAAAGATAAACATACTTGGCTGAACTAGGGTGGCATCCTGTAAGGAACATATGTAAGTTTCCCTTTTTTGAGCTGTGAGGAGATTGGTATTTCATTCCCTCTTTCGCAGCACCCAAACTTCCCCCTCAACTTACTGAACAGCCTCTGAAGCCCCACCACCCCACCCCAGCAGCCAATTCTTGCTTTTTGGTGAGTGGGCAGGATCACAACACTATCTCCTCCAGACAGAGAAGAAATAATGATAATCAGCTTCATATGAACAGAAGTTTGCCTGCTGAAGTGAATGCTGCAGTTTTTATCCACTTTTAGCTTGGCATAGTGCATTGAAGATTCATTAAGCTTGGCCTAGCATGGATGGCTTCTATGTTGGGGAAGCAGTGAATCCTCTCTGGGGTTTATTCAGAACTTTAAAGGCATTACCTAAAATGCTGAATGTTACCCTTTTATTATTTATAGTTTTATATACTTCTTAGAATGTTGACATTTCTTTTTATGGTATGTCTTTTTATGCAATCTTTCTTTTAATTTCTCCAAAGGTCCCCTCCTTGTTGCAGATGTTAGGGATAAAATTAAAATTGTTTTTAAGAACATGGCTTCTAGGCCTTACTCTATACATGCACAAGGAGTGAAAACCGATTCTCCAACTGTGGTGGAAACCAGTCCAGGTAACTATTTTATTATTTTATCTTTTTTTAAAAGACATCCTGGCTTGTATTAAGAATTGGTGACAATAATACCTCCCAAAGGTAAACATATTAATGGAAGAGAAGCCATATGGATCTAACCCAGTTGCCTGTGGTAAGACCATAAGCAAGCTTGAGGTGGCATAAAGAAAATGTAAGAGACAAAAACAGAAGAGTATCTGGTAGAATCCACAGGAAAAGCTGGAGACATGCTTCTTTATTATAGAGAAAGCACAATGAGTTTCAGCATACACACACACACACACACACACACGGTCTTCTTTAGGGGCTATATAATTGTCTGTTTTTTAAAAAATAATCATTCTGACTGTCTAATACTAACATAAAAAACCTTGAGCCTAGTTCATATGTTTCTTTTTATCCAGCAAATGGAATGAAATTCTCTGCTTCAGAAATTTGTGCAGTCATGCAGTTTTCTGACTGGCATGCCGAGACCCTAGGCAGTGTATAAAGATTAAAATGATTTTTCATATATAATATGTATGTTTTATCATATAATTATGCATTGTCTATTTATTTTTATGTTTTTATATAGCCCCTGAAGAAAGCCATAAAAATACCTGCAGTTAGCCCTCAGCTTTTTGGGATTTAGCATCTGCAGATTTGATTATTCACAAGTTTGCTGCTTAATTAGCAATGTAGCTATAGGTGTACAAGGTGATATTATAGATGGGGAACAGCCCCTTGGGGCTGCTGGTTCTGCCTTCCTCCTCCTCCTCCTGGTTCCCCCACTCTGCCAGACCTCTATAGGTTTCTGCCAGTCTCCAAGCTTTGAGTAAATAGTCTGAGACATGGTTTAGGGCTAAACTGCATGCAACATTAAAAAGGTGGAGTACAGTGTAAGATCCCCTGTTTTTTAAACTAAAGTAAGTATGCATAATCATTACTGATGAGGTCTATGGTGTGCTGGGGTGAGAGAGCAAACCTTCTTGGCACTGATGCCAAAAGAGAAGGAAGCTCAGTTGGCCCAGGGCAGATAAACGCAGCATGAAGATGAAAAGTAACAGTGATCAATAGTAAACAATAGACAATATTAAACAATAATCCTGTCTTGTGTATTACTGTTGTGATTGGTGTTGTTATTGTCATTGTCATCATTCATATCCCATATATACTGGGACTCAAGGCTGCTAGGACTGGCAGGTCAAGGAAACCAATAAAAGTAAAACAGAAGGCAGCCTGTTTTAAGCTGCAAGGAATCTGTTGTTTCCCCTCCTGTCTTTCCCTTGTGAAATAGGGAGAGAGACAGAAAAAAGTTCCATCAGTCTAACAAGATCCTCTGTGTTTCTAAAGTTAGCTGTTGGGGAAACATGGTTAGTAAGCTTTATGGTAAAAATGCATCTTACACTTTTCTTAAAGCACTAATATGTATTTCACTCAGGTGCAATAACTGAGTATATCTGGAAAATACCAAAAAGATCTGGTCCTGATGAAGGGGAGTCAAACTGTATCCCTTGGGCATATTACTCAACAGTGGACCAAGTTAAAGTAAGCTTTCAGTGGTGTTACTGTCTTTCCTAATGAGCCATGTCTTCTCACGATATGTCCAGAGCACAACAGTCCTGGTTTAATCATTTTGGCTTCTAAGGAGAGTTCAGGCTTGATTTGCTCTTGGACCTGTTTCACTTTTCAGTAGTCCACAATATCCTTAGAAGTCTCCCTCAGAACCACAGGCCTGATTTAGAAATGTGCTGGAAAAAGAATACATTTGATCATAGCCACTGAGACCTTCATTTTAAAAACCCTGTGATGAGGAAATCCATAATGAAGCTCTCACTGGCTATGAACCAACATATTCTCTTTCGAAATTAATTCTTTCCTTATTTACTTCATTCCTTATTAAAGCCATACTTGCCATGAACCAGCTTCATGAATGCCAAAAGCTTAAGAGGCAACTGGGTTGGCTGCATGTATCCCAGTGCTTCTGAAAGCAGAGCTTCCAAGACAGGGCTGATGAACCTCTCCAGATATTGGATTAGAACTCCCAACATCCCTGATCATTAGCCATATTGTCTGGAATTGGCAGAAGCTGGAATCTAACAATATTATTGGGGGGCACCTGTTGCTTCCTTTTAAGGGGGAGATATTATAAACATGGAGTTTGAGCCTGAAAATTTTGGAGAGGAAAAACTTTTGTGTGGAAGTGCTGGAGAAGTATTGGTGGTACAAGCCAATTTTCATTTTTAAACATAGTTCTGAATGTAAGAGGTTAGATGCAGACCTAAGGACTTACCATTGGGTCCCATGGAAATCAGCGGCTGAAATTAATTATGTTCTCTAGTATTCAGTACTGGAGGAATCAGAAATTTAGTTTCCCTCTGCTTCATGCTTTACCTTTCTTGGGCACCAGGTTTTTTCCAGACTTCTTCAGAAGGTTTTTAAAGTGCACAGAAGGTTCATGTTTCACCAATTCCAATTTAAGGCAGAAGATACAGCCAAAATATGTGTCTGGAACCAGGTCAAAGCGAACATTCATTCATGACTTAAACCCCATTGATTTTACTGGGGTCTATCTAGATTCAACCCATACATATAGTTCTAGTAATTAAACTGTTTACCCCAAGCATTTACAATGCAGGCCTATACCATCAGATACTATTTCTCACCCCATTCTACAAAATCATAAATCATTCTGCTAAATCTGCTAAATCACTGCATTCCTTCTTGCTTTTAGGACATATACAGTGGATTAATAGGCACACTCTTAGTTTGTCGCAAAGAACGTTTGTCTCTGCATCCACCTCCAAAAAAGGTGGAGTTTGCCCTTCTTTTTATGGTGCTTGATGAAAATGAATCTTGGTACTTAGATGAGAATATCAAGACGTACTCTGCTAATCCAGAAGCTGTGAACAAAGATGATGAAGACTTTATTGAAAGCAATAAAATGCATGGTATGTATAATAATACCAATTATCAATAATGAATCCATTTTGGGACTTCCACATGGACATGCAATTACATCATAGCAGTTTAAGTGGCATCTTTTAATGAACAGAAATGCTTCTGTTCACCACACTTACTATATGCATAACTTTGATACTTGTATTCTAGCAATTTTAGAACATTTAAAGGTGTTCAAGACATCTGTCAAGTTTTTTTTTCTTAAAAAATATCCCTTCTTAAACCATGCCCTGGTGGCGCAGTGGTTAAATGCCAGTACTGCAACCACAAGGTTGTGAGTTCGATCCTGCCAGGCTCCAAGGTTGACTCAGCCTTCCATCCTTTTGCAGGTCGGTAAAATGAGTACCCAGCTTGTTGGGGGCAATTAGCTAAAATACATTGTAAACCGCTTAGATAACACTAGTTGATAGGCGGTATAGAAATAAATAAATGCTAATGCTAATCTTTTTCTTCGGCTTGGGTTGGCTACTCATATTTGTAATTCATGTAGTGAAAACTATCCAGAAAGAATAATAGGGACAGTGATTGGCTCAGGCTCCTGTGATGATGTTCAAACAATGCTTGGTTTAAAGGTTACAAGAACTTAAAGAGTTTTATCAAGATTTCAACAGGGTTTGTAGCGTGTACTAAATACAGTAGTCCAGTCAACATGCTAAAGTTCTTTTCATGGAAAGACTGTGTGTTTGCTTTCATGGTAAACATCTTTTTCCTTAGCCATTAATGGAAGAATATTTGGGAACTTGCATGGTCTTACAATGCACGTCGGAGACAATGTCGTTTGGTATTTGCTGGGAATGGGGAATGAAGTAGATATGCACACGGCCCACTTCCATGGACACAGCTTCAGTTATAAGGTAGATACCATAATTTTTGTTCCTGCCTTTTCTTTTAAAGGAGTGATGGGGGAAATGACACCTATGTTGATGCTTTCCTCAGTCTGAATCCCAAATCAGCAGGGGAAAAAAAAGCTTTATACTCCTGGATCAGATTGCTTGCCTTTCTAGCATAAGGCTGTCTTTTCTAAGTTGTAGGAGCTCTCCACGGGCCATGGAATTTCTAAGCAATCCCACAATGCGGGGGATCGAACCTGGGACCTTACCATTGGATTTTAGCCCCCTTCCACAAAAGTCCTCACCAACTTAACAGAGCATGGTTATTTCAATACAGCGAAACAGTACATGAAATCTGTATTGCATTGTATTCCATGTTATCAGCAAATTTGTACTAATTTTGCAAAGCACAGGCTATATTTCACTGCAGTGTTTCTCTACATGGAATAGCTTGATGATGCAAGACAGTGCCCTAACATCCTCTGTGTCCCATCTAGTGAATATGGAAATATAGGCCAAGAAATAGTTATAGACATTGAAATTAAGATGGAAATCCCAAGCCTATAAACTGAGAAGCAACTTTTGGAAAAGTGGGGAAAAGATTAAGAGTTAAGGTCCCAAACCTGAGTCTTGACATCAGAAGCCACCTGCCATAGCCACACTATTTTCAGCTCTCAGCTGGCATGCGGGGTATGTGTTGGGCTAGATTTTGTCTGCTTGCTGATTTCTAATCCTGATAGTCATTGACTATAAATTATAAAGTAAAGATAAATCGTAATTTGCATCTTGTCATACAAATTAAGTTGTCAGCATTTTCAGATACAATCTTAAGCAATTTCTATACAAAAACCATTCAAAACTTCCATAGCAATTTTCTGCACTCATTGTATACCTTTTCTGATTAGTTCAATAATTGTCCTTGTGTTTACTGCCACTGACATGGTCTGGTTCTTTCCCCAACACCTTCTAAAAGCAAATCAGAACCTTTCGAAATGATGTATTTGATCTCTTTCCTGGGACCTTCCAAACTGTTGAAATGTTTCCAAACAATCCTGGGACCTGGTTACTGCATTGTCATGTGACTGACCACATCCATGCTGGCATGGAGATTACGTACACAGTGCTCCCCAAAGAAAAGTAAGTAACAATATGGTTTAATGATCTTACATTTAATGAGGCTACCACCATTAAGCAGCAGAGACAGTTTAACAGCAGAGCAACACACACACACTACTGTGTCTGAATTTAATGGCCTGAATCCTACTGGTTAGTCCTATTGAATCAATAGTTAAATGGTGAGTCAACATGCAGACAAATGCCAGTGATTCATTTGATCTGTTCTTGTTGAGACTGAGGCCAGCAAAATGTTCATACAGACAAGGCGATATTGGCTGCATTGCAATATCCCCTCACTATAGTGTAAGTATCTGCTGGTAAGATACCCTCCATGCAGAATAGCAATAGCAATTACATTTCTATACTGCTTATCAGTGCAACATAGTCCCTAAGCGGTTTACAATGTGTTTAGCTAATTGCCCCCAACAAGTTGAGTACTTATTTTATAGATCTACAGAAGGATGGAAGGCTGAGTCAACCTGGAGCCCTGCAGGATCAAACTCAATGTTGTGGCTGCAGTGCCGGCATTTAACCACTGCACGAGCAGGGCTCTGGTAGTGCAATAGCAACACTGTGGAACACATGTAAATGACTTGGTGGCATTGTACAAGACATTATATACAATGACCAATTGTAACATACAATGTGAAACTACAACATGGAATGCACAACATGCAACTACAATATGAAAAAACAAGACACAGGGGAACATGCTGTCTGTACAAGTCTGTTTCTGTCACTGTCAGCGATACATGTCCACCGTGCAATGGTTCTTTGACCCCACATGTATAGTATGACTTATGCATGCATATGTCCCTAACTGAATGCCAGCCACTGGCTAGTATTTCTAGCCTCATAGTATTAGGTCTTAATTTAATAGTTGGATTTTTCACTGTTTTTTTCAAATGACCCATTTAGCTCTTCTTGGAGGAATGTTGGTTTACTACAAAATCAAATCTGGGTCCATTCAGAATACATATTTGTTCTGGTTTGCAAGAACCCTGTGCCAACTCTAATGAGCTGGACATACAACTACATGGATAGCTCCCACACATTGGTCTGTGAAATCACAATTGTACCAATGTGCTCTGGTAATCTTGTAACACCCCTGCTTCCCATAAACCATCCGAATTTCTGATTGGTGTTACATCAGTCCAGTTGCAGTATTGGAACTTACCCATTTTCTGCCCATATCCTCATCCACTTAGCCCTATAGGAAGCAAAATATGATGCAAGTAACTGATTTCTATTGGGAAAAAAAAAAGCCTTTCTCTTCCATGAAAACCAAGGTTTGAGGAAGGTCCAAGCAGAATGAGAAATAATTTCCATGAATTTAGTTTCTCTGGCATCTTCTTTGTGGCATTCTTGTTAAGGCCAGACTGCTACGCCTGATAGTTTTAAGTCTTATGAAAAACTAATGCAAAATAAATCAGGGGAGTAGTTTTTCACCACTAGAAACTGGACAAGATGCATTCACTGTGCAATTATCTGAACAGATGATAGAAAGTGGACAGGAAATCTGTAGTACATGATAGCTGGTGTCTATAAGGATATAAATAAAGGCTTCAGACGGTACATCAGGGTAGTATCTAAGAACAATGCTGCTGAAGCCACACATGTCCTACTAGAGCCTTGAGTGCTTTTTAATGCAGCTAGTAAGGATTTCATGGCAATTAGTTTTCAGTGTTTGTATTTTGTTCCCCTTTTTCTGTTGCCTGACACTGACAATTAAACATAGGGTATCAATTTGCTTCTGCTAAAGAATAGGTGCAGTGCAAGTCATTTAGGTCTGTAAGTAAATCAGTTTTTAGCAAAACACTTTGAACAGGAGACCAGGGATAGGGAATATACAAATTCAAGGTTGGTGATGTTGTTGAATTCCACCACTCATCAGATACCAGGAATTCTGGGAGCCACAATCGAACCATATTTTGTGGGTCCCGGGAGTTACCTGACCCATAGTGGACAAATACATCTAGTATGCTGTGAGATTTTCGGCTACCATAAAATGAATCAAAAGGACAAATATAAGACCAGTTCACATATTGCAGCATTAATATATAAAAGCTATGTAATATATCAAATCAAGCTTTAATTTGAAATTAATTGGAAAGTAACTGGAATCTACTTTCTTTCATTTACAGTGCTGACATAGAACAAGTGAATGGGTCCATTGTGAGCAGACCCACAACTGAAAAAGTCAGATGAATAACCTCTGTTCTGCTAAACAAGATGAGCTTCTCAATACTTAATTCCAAATTGTTTTTTAATCCACGATAAGCATGACAACAAAACTTTCCATATTTCTTAGCAATTTCACAGAAAGAAGATGTACTCTTTTTTTTGTTAGTAGTGCTGCAATACTTTTTGTAAAGAAATATTGTAAACATGTTTCTAAAAATAAACTAGAGTTGAAGATCTTTTACTTTGTAAATACTGTAAATACAGATAGAAGAGAAATTAAAGAGAGATTGATTAACAACATTTGTCATCAATAGTGTAAAACGTCTGTGATAACTAGGTGGGCCTAGGTTACAAAACAGACCTACCACCTTGTTTCAGTCCAGTTACAGAAACATGAACAGGCCACAATAGATCTAACGCTCCACAAAATCGAAGTTCCAGCTCCGTAAAACTGAATTCATATTATACAAAGAATTGTGCTCATTTCTGTTCATGGGTAGCAAAGGAAGAAAGGAAAAATCCAGTTGGAATCTAATGTGGACTCCAATCCTGATGTGTAATATAGATAGTCAGAAACTGATGCTTGGGAAAAAAAAAAGTCTGAGTGACATCTATATAGCGAAGGTGTCTTTGCAAGGTCCAAGGTTTCTAGCTAGCACACATGCAATGCCAGAATTTTGGAATCACTAGCAGTGGGGTGTGACTGTTCCATATCTCATATCCCAAGAGTTAGAAATAGTGTCAACATGGATTTCAGGCCACCTATGAACTGGGCAAATATTCAAACAGACCCTTCTCTTCATATACATGATATGCTCAGAGAGCAAAAATCTACAGTCTTAAGATTCATAGCTGCACAGTGAAGTTCTGCCTCCTTAGATCCTCCAAAAGGTTTGCTGAGAAATCTGCCCCACTTCTCATTTCACTTAGGTAATTAATTTCTTTCTGCTGCATTGAAGCAGGTGTGGCAGGAAAAAGCAGCATTTCCATCCTCTGGTAGAACATTAAGGAAGTCCTTTAATTCGAGTTCCATGGCAATAACAGATAATGTTTCTGGATAAGCAAAATACAGATACCGTGTTTGAACATATTACATACGTTTATTACACTGCATACATATTACATTCATGTACATTATGAAATATATGCCTCATTAATTTTAGCCCTTCAAGATGTTGGGATTTTATGAAGAAGTGTTTGCAGGCCAAGGTGATCACAGGTTCCTAGCTTTAATGGGTATATACTACCTCCAGTACTGGAGGCAGTACTCTTCTGAATACTAATTCCTGGAGATCAACAGTAAGACAAGACTTCCACAATCTTTGGGGATTTCTCAAAGGCATCTTTTGGCCAATGTGTAAACAGATTACCCATAAAAAAGCCAATGCAATTCTAGGCTGCATCAAAGAAGTGTGGTGTCTAGGTCATAGGAAATAACAGTATCACTCTATTCTGCTTTGGTCAGACCCCACCAGGAATACTGTGTCCAGTTCTAGGCATGACAGTTCAAGAAAGATATTGACAAGCATGTCCATGGTAAAAGGCCTGGAAACCATGCCCTATGAGGAGCAGCTTAGGGAGCTGGGTATTTTTAGTTTGGAGGAGAGAAGGTTAAGAGGTGACATGATTGCCATGTTTAAATATTTGAAGAGATGTCATAGAGACGATAGAACAAGCCTGTTTTCTGCTGCTCCAGAGACTAGGACATGGAGCAACGGCTTCAAACTTTAGGAAAAGAAATTTCATCTAAACATTAGCAAGAACTTCCTGATGGTATGAGCTATTTGACAGTGCAATATTCTGCCTCAGAGCATGGTGGAGTCTCCTTCTTTGGAGGTTTTTAAACAGAGATTGATGGCCATTCATTGGGAGTGACTTGGCTGTGTATTCCCGAATAGAAAGGGATTGGCCCTTGTGGTTTATTCTAGTTCTATGATTCTATTCACTGTGGAAATAGACAGCTATTAATTTCATCCAGTACAGATCTTCTGTTTACCTATGTAATAAAACATGTGCTCTATAAAAGAACTAAATATAGTTCTTTAATAGATTCATTAAAAACAGGAGTGGCAACCTGTGACCCTTGGCCTAATTTCTAAAGCTATTTGCTAGAGATCAGTTCAAACCTCCAGCAAGAACAGTCTGTCCACCTCCTAATAGCCATCTGAACAGGTGGCAGAACAGGCACAAGCAGCAAAGTGTGTGTGTGTGGGGGGATATCAGGAAGGGAAGAGATGACCATCCCTTCTTTTTCTTTTGGCTTCAGTCACATATCTGGTTCAGTCACAGGACACTTTCAAGGGAAGGGATGAGCAAAGTGAAGCTTGCACACAGCAGGTGCCCTCACAGGGGACCAGCACAACTCCCCCATTTTTTTAACTGAAAAAATCCTCCCCATACCCTCTATCAACCATGGGGAGGCTATCTGCTAAACACACACAAACACAACAACATTGATTTCTAATCCGTCTCTTCCTGTGGATTGGGGTGGGGAAGACCAACAGTTAAAATCAGTTAACAATTAACATCAGTTAAAAGAGCATATAAAACTAATATGTACTAGAATCAACCAATTATAATAATATTAAGTAATAATACATCTTCCCAACCAGTTTTAGGATAACGGAAAATTAATTCTGATAACATCTTTGCAAAAAAAAAAAAAAAAAAAGAAAAAGAAAGAAAGAAAGAAAGAAAGAAAGAAAGAAAAGAAAAGAAAAGAAAAGAAAAGAAAAAAAAAGACTTATTCCGGGCCTAAAACAAACTAGTGGGTACCCTACACTGTGGCAAAAAATGGTCCTACCACCCCTCGATAGTGTGTTTGTGTGGGCCTGTTCAGTTAAAAATTTTTTTTAAAAGGTGTTTTTAAATATTCTAGTTAGGGACATGGGACAGAAGCTGCAGCCGTTCCAGGTCCAGCAGGAAGGTGCTTGAAATCCATGAACCCAGGGACTAAAGGAATGTACTCCTTGATGGAAGACAGGTTACCCACTTCACATCCACAAACATTGATATAAAAGCATATTTCCTTACCTTGTAGGGATGATAGGAGTACAGGATAGTTTTCTCCCTGATGTCTGGTCCTTTTACAAAGTTCAGGAAGGAGTTTGTTCCACCACAGAGCCTAAGCAGCCACAAAACAAAGACCCAGAGAAAAAGTTACAGAGTCCCACAGCTGAATCAATCTAATTTTCCTGCTGCTTAACACATTTGAGGTGTTACAAAGCATGATAACAGGCATCTTAAGCAGTGAGTCTTTAAATATTCCAAAATACTTTTTCTATTTACATGATACAACTTGGCATGATTCTTTTAAAGTTTTGGAATGAAAAAAGTGACAATGGCTCCCTCTAGTGCTATTAAGAATTTAGAGAAAAACAGAAATCCACCAGACTAATGGCACAATAATGTAAACTATTCCAAGCATAAACCATGCCAAGGAAAGCTCCTTCTATGATCTGTACTAACTCATAGAAACTATTTGCATTTATTTGTTTATGTTGTATAATTAATTTTCCTCCACTGATTGCAGGGTGGAGCAATGAATTATGCAGAATACTGAACACCCTTCCTCACTTACAATCCAGGTCTAGGATTTCATGAGGCATTGGCTGTAACAGGGATGAAGAACTTGTGGCCTTCCCATCAGCCTCAGCCAGCATGGCTACCAGTCAGGGATGATGGATGTTACAGTCCATAAATTCCTTTGGGGCTGCTCCATCCCAGCCCTATATTCAAGCTTGCTGCTCTGGGGATTTTACCTTCACTTATGGAATGAACATTCCATATAATCTCGTGAATTTAATTGGCCATTATGATCATATCAACAGCCAATTCAAAGTAAAAAAAAATTTAAAGAGTAAACAACCAAAACCATGACAATAAATAATTAATGCACGTGCGCACATACACACATTATAATGTTGCGTCTTTACAGTTAACCAGACAGGATGCAATAAAGCTTTTCCTCAGCAAATGCTGCACCTCCACCTGTCACAAATTTATTTTCCCAATCGCTGTTTTGTAAATAAAATTATCACATAGTGTTTCAGAATTATCTATACGAGTTGGAGCTCATTTAAAAAGGCATTTCTGGCACAACCGTTTCACACTGTGGCCTTAATCTTAAATGTTTGCCCTGACTAGAGTATATCTGCTGAATCAATGAAATATGAAATAAAGACTTGGTAAATTGTGTTGACTCAATGAGCAGTCTGGTTAGGACTATCAACCGGATTTAGATGTACAAGTACTCAATATTTAGAAAGATGCTACTGCTGAATTCACATGCACATGAGGTGACATCAGCATACTATGATCTATGTGGGTCCCAATAACTATTCATAATAAGACTATAATTAAAAGATGTTGTCATGTTAGTCTGGATCAATATGCAAAGGGATCTTGCTAACCGTAGTCTTCAAAGGGATTCTAACTGAGAGAAAGGAATTGGTACCATAAGCTTTTGTAGATGCATCTGAAGTAGATGAGCTTATGCTACCAATTTTTTTCTTTCAGTTAATCTCAAAGGTGCTGCAAGATCCTCCTGAAAGCTACAATTAGCTAGACCTAAGTATTTCAGGACAGCAGGAGCTTTATTATTTAGTATAATAAAGTGGCATGAAGCAAAATCATACAGGGGAAGAAGTCACTAGGGAAATTGCAAGAGTAAGCCTCCAAGGTGTTTCAGCATGTGTTCCCTAATATACAACAGTTTTATCTTCCCCAAAGAAGAAAGGAAACTTTGATCTTCCATACAGCATTTAACATTTACCCAGGGCTCAGAAAAGATGCTTTTTTGGACTACAACTTTTAGAATAATCTGGGAATTTAACTCTCTTGAGGCTTTCAAACATCTTGGATATGTGTTTCATTAAGAGGGTTTACTCTTAGAAGAGATTTATGGGAAACTGGACAAATAAGAAGATAGCTATGTGAACAAACAGATACACAAATCCTTTGAAGTGTAATCATACATGTTTAAGGACAACAGAACAAAGTGGAAAATAAAGGTTACAATGCTTACCTGATGTTCATCCTTCAATTCATGCTGGGCATAAGGTATGACTGCTTCAGGGCATCTCTCCAAAAGTTTGTCAATAGTTTTGTCATACTGCCCTAACCGTGTACCGCAAAGAACATGAATGCTTAGACCAGAAATAGTATCTTCTGGAAGAGTCTCCAAGAATGGCAGAACGGAGGCTATACTGAAGGATGGGCCACATAAGAGAGACTGGGTGAAAGGAGTAAGAAAAAACAAAGACATTTGGAATTTACGACAAAATGAGGGGACAAAGTTCAGGTCACAACAACTTTGGTAATGTACTTTCTGAAAGCATACATCATTTAAAAAGTTAATCAGATCACACAGTTCTTCTGACTAAAGCTCAGCTTCAAGAACTTCCTTGAAAACCCAGTAAGCCACTAAATATTGAAACAAATGAAACTTGCTTACATTGCCTTAAGTTTGCTATGTATATATTAACAGGTTTTTTTTTTTAGTGCTGCTATGCATAACTACCAGCTATTTCTTCTCACCTACTTTCCCTTGTGGCATACTGGGATAGTCTTAATCTGATCCAAAGCATGTGTATACGGAACTCAATTTCCATCCCAGTTCTTTAGTGGAGGCCAAGCAATCTGACTTTCAGGTGCATGTCTTCACAGTGTTAAGACTCTCAGGGAGACAATTATCAGAACAAATGTTTAAAACAACCTTGTGTTGCCATTATTGGGTGGGGTCCCTAGGCCACCTTGCTGCTTCCTGCTACTACTTCAACCAACAATTGGTGCCACTGAAAATTGAAAATACGAGTGTTCTCCCCTGCTTCCATAATGAATGGAGACACTCTGCCTTGCACACTGAAAAAGCCAACGTCACTATTCCAAATTTCAGTGGCAATGGCAGAAGTAAATTCAGTGGCACTGCAGTGTGGATCCAGGGAGATTCTCAAGGGCCCAAGGTGGGCCCTTGACCCCTGGATAGTTCTCCCCTGACTTACATGTATCAGCTGCTGTTAGAGAAATCATATCACACTTACCAAAGAGGCTTAATTGTATTTGCAAGGTAGGATGAATTTTATAAATAACACGGCAGGAATAACCAATTGTTATTTGAAGTCAACACTACATGATAAGCCTACAGTCAAGCAGTAACCTGACAGTCACAGCAGAAAAGGAACTGTGTGCAGGCAACTGTGTGAAATTCCATACAGTGAGTGAGTTGACAGAAGACATCTGGAAAGCACTGTGTCTGCCACAGAAGCCAAGTGGGCTGCAAGAAGAAAATCTCTTCCTCTACAGCCAGCACAGAAATAGAACAAGGTGCTACAGGGGATACAGATCTTCCCTCTGCTAGCCTCCAACAGGCTAAATTCAACATTTTGCAGGACAGTAACAATCATGAGTTTACATTTAAGGCTAACATACAAAATAGTTGCAACATCCATATATGCCTCTGACAATCAAAAACCACTGCCTCTAATCCACCTCTTTGAATTCCTACTAATTTATAAGGACAGATAGGGCTCCCTGCTGGCTAAATATCACTGTTAGGTTCCATCCTTCCCCCAAATGAGGAATTTTGTGTCTCAGCATCAATATGTGAGCCTGCATTCAGCAGCTATACATGTTTACGTGTTACACAACATTAAACTGTAGTTGTGTGAAGAAGAGGCTAAGAAAGAGAGAGAAACAGAGAAAAGATTAAAACAGAAGTCACACCTGTAATTTTGAAAGGTCTTCAGAAGAATTCTGATTAATAGGAGGTGCCAATGACATCATAAATAGAACCCAAGGAAAAATAAGTCCATAATGACCACAGGAATTTATCTGAACAAAGTAAGAAGAAATAAGAAAAAGAGAAGATAGTGTCATGTGCACATTAATCACTTTAACATGTAATTTCCAAGTCACATTTAATATTTATTCCAGTGAAAAATTTATTAAAATGGTCTATCTTATTTAATTTAAAAATGAAAGAAAATGAACAAATTTGATGCCTCTGATCCACTATCATCAAACAGATTTCTGAAGGAATGAAAAGCATTTAAAGAATGCTATTACTTTTGACAGACAGCTATATTCAGAAGTATATTCATCATAAGTTTTTCCAGATACCGTTCCTTAATAGTATTTTTCATTAACACCTATAGAAGTTTTTTTTGCTGCCCATAAACATCACAAAATGTACAGTTAGCTCTCCACATTTGCTAGGATTAGGAGCACAGAACCCTTGCAAAGGTGGAAAAATTGCAAATATCAAGATATGCACTGTCTGCAGGATGGGGGCCAAGGCACCCAGTGGCCAAACCAGGTCCTGGAAAGAAGAGGGAAGAGGGGTGGGTCAGCATAGTGGCCCTATATGTTCTCTCTCTCCTTCTCATTTATCTCCTTCCTTGGGGTGGGGGCACTGGGAGAGGGTTTGTGGTGCTGAGAAATTGGGATGTGAGCTGTCCTTCTCTGGCCAGGCAGCAGCTGGTGGAAGAAGAAGAAGAGAAGGACCAGAGTCAGGTTTCTGAAAGACTTCACAGCCTGATTGGAGTCACAGAGAGAGAAGTTTTCCTGGAATAAAAGCTCCTGAGGTAGAGGGTAGAGGTTAAAGAAATTTGCTACTAAAATCAAATCTGTGAAAGTCAAACCTGCAAACTTGTAGGGCTGACTGTACTAATAATCCCTTTGGAATGAATAAGCTCATTTCCCCCTTAACCTGAAAGCACGAGCCACCATTTTCTCACAAGCTAAATTAGCAAAACTCATGACATCTTCTGTGCTTTGGTCCTTGTACTTGCCCACACGAGTTACAAAACTCATATAGTGTAGGGGACTAAAAAATAGAAATAGTACAGAGCAAAGCAGCCATTCCAGCAGATGTTCTCTACATTTTGGGTTCCAAAATCAAAGGGAAAACAGGGAGAGAAACATGGATGGATGGGTGTACACATGGGGAAGGAGCTCATTTGCTGCAGACAGAAGAGGAACTGCATCTCCACTCTTAGGATGTTATCTCCCTGTGCACATCTGCATACATGGGAGAAAACAGAGGAATGCCCTTGACTGGCATTTATTCAAAATGCAGAATTTGGTTTCCCTTTATGCAGAATCAGCATTCATATTTTTGATGCATAATGCACCCAGGGCTTTTCTCTGCACCATTTACTTATTTATATGATATTATCGCTTCTCATTCAAGTATTTTTTATTTAAGTAGGCAATACAGTAGTAAGCTGGCTAAGTATTAAGAGGAGATGCTTATGAACAACTGTTTTCATGTTATTGTTTTGGTATGCATTGTCCTGCGTACAGTCTCTTCCTTCTCCTTCAACCATACAGATATAGCTCTTTACCAGATCTTCAGCAGTTTTCAGTGGCTTAGTATCAGCCAACTGATTCCTGGACAGCCTCCAAATATACTGTGTAGCAAGTCTGAACTGCAGCTCCTGGACAACATTCTCCTGGGCACAAGTTACAAGGAGAGCTTCCCAGAAGTCCACTAAGAGCTGGGGAATAGCATCTTCATCCTGGGCACTCAGCATCTGCTTTCCAAAACATTAATAGAGGGAAAGTAATCACAAAAGTAACATTCTGCCATCCAATCTTCTCACAAAATATCACTCCTTTCATTTTTCAACTGATAATTATAGAAGCAAAAAAACCCATATAGTAATGAAAAATACTCGGATTATCAGAAAAATTCAGTAGGTGTGGTAACTGAAGACCATTTATTGGCCTCATTTCAGAAAAAAGGCTAGGCATGCTCAGTAACTAGTTCAGAAATCCTTTTTTTTCATTCTGGGCAAAAAATAAAAATAAGAGTGATAATAAATAAAACGTAAAATAAAAAGTGGTTTTACATATGGGAAAGTCTGACCAACTTCTGTGATGCAGCTCCACAAAGAGACTTAACATATGTACCAAGTAGGTCACTGTATTTGGATTGTATTTAACGGGCAACTGCTGTTGCAAACAACATGGCTCTGTTCTCCTGTTGATCGGGACATACCAGGCTGGCATTTCCAGCCATCAGCTGCAAGGAATCTTCAGTTGAAGAGGGATTGTGTTAGGGATCCTGCTTCTGACTGTTGTACCGGAGATCACTTGTGGGAGGAACATTCATCTGCTGCATCCTGATAGACACGAGAACAGATTCCTGTTGCTTGCTGCAGCTGCTGCCCATTATGTCAGAACTGGGAGAGAGATAAGGCTGGGAGATGCTACTTAGCTACAGAATAAGTTATATGCCTACGTAGCTGATCTAGAATACCACTTGTACATGCTGTTTTTTTCCCTTTAATTATGGGAAACAGCACTGTTCACTGGATTCTAAATAAAAAGTGGAATGAATAAAAGTGCTATATGACAGACCTTGATATATAAGTCTGCTTCTTCAAGTTCAATTTTATTGTTCTCATGTAAAGCCAATACTGAAGCCACAAGGAATCCAGGTTTTGTCTCCTTGAGGTAAACAGCAAGCTCTGTTGGGATGACTTGCCCCTTAATTTGTTGTCTTAGGAGTCTTGGCTCCACAATAAAGCCACACACCAGCATCATCTGCAAAGAAAAAATGTGAGGGGGGGGGATGGTTTAGATGTTGACTTCCAGCCCACAAATGACAATCAAACTCACACTTTACTTTTTGAATTATGGTACAAACACAGTCCATGGGAAAAATGTCTATAGGCCAGTGAAGCTGTAATACCTATGACTGCAGACTTTAAGACTGCACATCCTCTCCTCCTTTCAAGCTTGAATTTCTCTCAGCTGTATCTAACCAAGACTAAATGTTATAATGTTAACCAAGTTCACACATAATCCAGAATCACATTTAACTTGGTTTTTCCAATCAGAAGACTACTCCAGTGGATGCAGAGATGACAACAACTGGCAAACCCCAGAAAAATCCACAGAACTGTATCAAGAGAACGTACACTGCCTTAGATCAGGCAGTAAAAAAATTCTTGATCTAGAACTGGGGCATGCTAATTGGGTATTATCATTTAATTATAACAACAAATGAACTGCTTTCCTAAGCCTCAGACTGTTACAAAGAAAAAATAATTGAATTCTGCAGAGTGGGGTCCCAGGCAAGGTCACTATCATGCATTCACTCATGGAGTTTCATCTGGAAGTGGGTGGTTCTGGACACAGTAATGTTTTCCTACCAATTCTTCAATCTTTTTTTAAAATTCTGATTAAAACACTGGGAAAAAATGGAAGAGCTGCCTTGGATGTTCTTTTTGGACTATTAATGGCATTAAGCCTCAGTGTAGAAGTGCCATCAGTCTTGCCATAATGACACAGAAGCTTAGGCACAGAAACTGAATGAAACCAAGAGCATACCAAGAAATAGCCTCATGACAGTGTTTTTGGCAGAAAGGCATGGGAATAGAAGCAAAAAAGACGCTGTGATTCTACTGATAAGGGCCAGAGTTGGAAAAATTACCATTTTGGAAGTCTAAGACTTCTCCTGCTAGCACAGCCATTGTCCATGCTGGCTGAAGAGTTGTGGAACCTGCAGTCCTACCACTGACCACTACTCAACTGCTATCTGATGTATTGACTTCAGGCGTAGGAAAAGTAACAGGGAGTAGAGAAAAAGGCTGTGTGTGAAACAGTTATTGTTGCTCTACAATTAGCCTCCTTTCCACTGATTCCCAATTAACAATACTCTAGCTTTCTCCAGCTCCTCTCTGTTCAGCCTATGTAAGAACTATATCAGCCATCTAATCCAAAGCCTGGCCTTAAAAGCATTGGCTTCCATGCCAACCAATAAAAGATGGCCAAGAGAATCCGTTCTCATCTGCCACAATCAAGAATGCCAGAAGCTGCCTCATTCCTTAGGTGAGTGCTTCTACTTGGGTCAGTATGAGTTACTTAAGAATCTGGCCTTTCTTACTACCTGTTGGCCAGTACTTTTAACTGGAGATGTAGGGGACAGAAGTGTTGAAAACATGAGATCTGCTCATAGCTACTTCCTTTCAAACAGCAAGAAGCAAATGACTGTTTGCTTCAGAAGACTCTAGCTAATGGTATATCTCAATGGAAAACTGATACACCTCTGACCTTCCCTGCTTATCTCCACTGTAAGGAGGACTCACAGATTCACACAAAAATACTGTTATGCATTGATCAGCAACAGTTACCTCTGCATATTTGTCCAGCTCATTTTTACATCCATCCTGATCTCCCATTTTCAGAGCCACAGAAGCCTTGGTTAGGGTTACCACAATAGATGGCACAGTTGCTTCCACTTTCTCTAGATATTCCACTGCAATTCTGGGACACACGTTTCTCAGGCAAGGACTGCAGATGATATGGGGCATCTGGTTTGGCTCAGCAAGATAGAATATTTGGAGCACTTTTGCTGCCAATTCCTGGTAAAATAGGATGTTTAAAATAAATGTTGGTCATGAGTATGTTTCCATTACAAGGCGCTTCTTCATTTGTAAACGTTCTGGGCAAGGTAATCAAAACTTCTCAGGAATACTGATGGAGCAATACTGATCAATGCCAATTCAGAAACCATAATGGAAACATGGGAATAGGTGAGGCTGTTCTTGAACTCATTAACAGAAATGCATGGGAAAAAACAACAACAATAATCACAGAATGTACGTAAGACATCTGCTTCAAATCATACTTCTTTTCTGTACTTAATAGTTGTTGTTGTGTGCCTTCAAATTGATTCCAACTTATGGCAACCCTGAGGTCATCCTATCATGGGATTTTCCTGGCAAGATTTATTCTGAGTGGGAGTTGCCCTTACCTCCGAGTCTGACAGGGTGTGACTAGCCTAAGGTCATCCAGTGTGTTTCCACAGTTAAGCAGGAATTCAGACCCTGTTCTCAAAAGTCATGATTCAACACTCAAACCGCTATGCCATGGCAACTCTCTGCTAAACAGTTGGCCATCCACTTTCATGGGGGTTTGGGGTGTGACACCCTCATAAAAGTGAAAAAAAAGTGAAACTTTCCCCTCTCCCATATGAGCGAGCGAGCGTGCACCTTTCCTTTTTGTGTTTCCTCTCTCATCACCTTGTTACACGCCCAAGTGTGGGAATGCATGCACACACCTTCCTTCCTTGTGTTTTCCCTCTCATTGCCTTGTTGCCCACCCAAGCAGGCAAAGGAACACACACGTATTCAGTATTCAAGTTTCCCCTCCCGTTGCCTTATCTTCCACTTCTATGTGAGGGAGTGTATGTGAGCACCTTGCAAATAATCAAATTTGTGAAGGGCAAACCCACAAATGTGGAAGGAGGACTATGCTTAATAGGGAGTCATAAATATGTCACTCCTTCAGTCTTTGATAAATTCTAAGTTTTCTCACTTTTAGCAACCCAATATTGATAAAGCTTTTTTCAAATGCTCAAAGCATGCCACACTATTTACTTCAGCAATCTTTCTGACAGGTCAGCATTATTTTCCCTAAATTATATTCATAGAAGGCATCTTGAGGCAGAAAAACTTACCAAAGTCTTTCAGTTCCTGGTACAGCAGGGGTAAAAATTATGCAGCCTTCTAGATGTTGTTGGGTTTGTAAGTCCCAGCAACCCTAGCCAGAACATCCAATGGTAAAGAATGTTGGGAGATGCAGTTCCAGAACATTTAGAGGGCTCCATGACTCCAACCCAGGTGGTAGAAAAGAGCAAGACCTGATGTCTACAGTGAAGGTCAAGATGGTGCCTCTGTTAAATACCATTTTCAAAAATTAAATTGTTTGTCACTTAAATAGCTGAAGGCAACAGGCCAGCTTAGGGCATAGGACAGCTACATGGTTCACATGGCTTTGTCCTTCACAAAAGATAATAGCCAGAGGATTCAGGAAAAACAATCAATAGACTCTCACTGCTGCCCCACCAACATTTGCCATCCAAGGTGGCTGCCTCATTGGCTAATAGCACAAGAAAGAATCTGCATTATAATACCACCTTAATATAAATCTTTTTCAAAACAAGAGCATCTGTTTTTGAAGGTGCACTACTGTAAATGTCTTTTCCTGAATTGATCTGAACATCAACAAACTCTTTCCTATCTCAAAAGAGAGGCAAGAAACATAAAGTAAAATACATCATTTTCCAAGATTAACAGAAGCTCCTTTCATAAGGGTCAGCTCAGATGCTGCTTTTGGATAATTTCCGCACTCATAAAAGTAGTTCATTCACTTGGGAATCAACTGAGATGTCAACAACAGGCTTGCTCACCAAATTTTATTCAAGCTAACAGGCAATGTCTACTATATTTTCAAAAGGTACATTCTGGAGGCTGATTGTGGCCAAAGTTGCTTTGACAAAGACGCCTCAGTTCCTGAGTCTAATGCTGCTCACTTAAACAGAGCATTGTTGTAAGCCAAGGAAGTAGGGGAACACAAAAGCACACAAGCCATTTCCTAGGGAGAAGGAAAAGCAGAAGACCACACAGAAATAAAGAGTTCAGTGTCTTACTTCACTCAGTTCTTCCTCCAAGTCTTCATAAAGGGAATGATGTAAATAAAATATCAATCCCTTCTCATACTTCTGTGTTTTATCATCAACAGTTACATCTACTCTCTTTAGAACTTCAGTCATGGAAAGACCAGACATTTTATAGTAAGGCAGTGCAAGGTGGAAGTCTTTGGTGTCAAACCTGGAAGTACAGAGGCCATCAGATCAAAAACCATCATATGCAGATCCACTTATCTTAACAAAAGAGCTTTACTAAAATTACTAATCAATACAAATATGTTTGTTTGGTTTTTTTTAGTATAAGATTTGCTTTTATCACTATTATGTCAGAACTATGGTGATGCTAGCAACCAGTGAGCTTTATACTGAAGTGAAAGGTTGTTATTAAACATAGCTGCCAGGACGACAGTCATCTTTTCTACTGAGTAATAACAAAACCAAGACTGCTTTTTACAGAACCCATAGATAGAGAAAAGGAACATTCAAGAACTAGACTATCAAAAGCCAGATGAAGGACCACTATAGCAATCCTTCTCTTTAAAAAAATATATAACACTGAAATTTCAGTTCAGTATGTTTTGACGAGTCCCACATACATCCTTCTCCTATCACTAATTATGACAAAACAACACACAGTCAGACAAACAAAAAGACAGGAACACAGATACGGGGGAGGAAATAAAAGGAAGGCAGCAGAAAGAGGGACTGTGGGACAGGGTGAGTGAGCAGTCCAGAATATCCACAGGATTTTTTCTTCAGTAACCATTCCAAGTCTTTATTATTCTCTGCTAGTAATATGGTGTCATCTCGCATATCTTAATTGTTGACGTTTTTTCCTTGAATTTTCATGCCTCCTTCCTTGGACTCTGATCCTCTTCTTCATATGATATGCTCAACATACAAGTTAGACAGGGTGATAAAACGCAGCCTTGTCTAGCCCCCTTGCCAACTCGAAACCATTTCATTTCACCATATTCTTTCCTGATGTCCTCTTGTCCTAAGTACAAGTTATACCAACAGGACAAACATGGCACATCAATTTCTTCACACCCAGGGTTCTTCTGGCTCCCAGGCAATTACGCTTAATAGTGCAAATCTATTTTTCAAATTATCTTTACATTCTATGGGGACTGCATTTTGGTATTATGCTTGGTTTAGTGTTCTTTAGCTTTACTCTTATTTTCGATATCAGCTGTTCATGGTCTGTGTCAGAATCTGCTCCTGGTTTTGTTTTTACAGAGAGAATGGTGATTCTCCATCTTCTACTTCCAATTAGGTAGTTTATTTGATTTCTACATTGGCCATCAGGTAACGTCCTTGTATACAGTTGTCTCTCTGGCTGCTTGAAGAATTTTTTTGCAATGAACAAACGTTGGCCCCAAAAATTCAGTCAGTCTCTCTCCTGCTTCACTTCTTGCTCCTAAGCCAGATTTTCCTACATTCTTTGATTCTTTTGTTTCTTACTTTTGGATTCAAATAGCCTATGATTAATAAAAACTCCTGTTTTGTATACAGTCAACTTCTTCCTGGACTTCAGCATAGAATCTTTCAATTTCTTCTTCTTTTGCATCTGTAGCTGAAGTATAAACTTGGATTATGGTTATATTGATGGGTTTTCCCTGAAATCTTATCATATGATTCTGACACTTTGCATTGTATCTTTTGACTGTTTTTGCCATATCTCTCCTCACTATTAAAGCCACTCCATTTCTTCTTAGAGTTTCATTTCCTGAATAAAACACTGTGTAATTTATATGACACAAAATATCCCATTCTTGTCTAGCTTAGCTTGCTCACAGCAAGTATTGCTTGTTTTACTATGTCTAGCTTCCCCTGATTCATGCTTCTCACATTCCATGGTCCTATAATATGTACTGTGCAGTTTCAGACTTTCCTTTTACCTCTGTGCAGATCAACAGCTGAATGTCCTTTCAGCTTGTTTCTATTTCCATCATTAGCCACAGTGCTACTCGTAGTTGTCTTCTGTTGTACCCCAGTAGCTTGTCTGAGGTTGTCATCTTGTGGCACCATCTCTTGTTGTATTTCGGATTCCCACATCATAGTGTTTTTATGACAAAAGATACTCAAAAAAGTATATCTGCCTTCTTCTGCACAGTACATCGTGATGGGTGTTCAGATTTCCACAAAACTCTTCCAAAAACATTAATGTCTCTATCATTGCTATGCCCTTCTCTTATTTTGGATGATGTAAAGGAGAAGGAGGAAGAAGAAGGAAATGAAGGAGGAAGAGGAGAGAAGGAGAGAGGAAATGGTGGTACTACTTACATCCTGCCCTATATCATGTGATCTGAGGTTAGCATATGAATAAAGGCAATTTAAACAGATTAAAATGATTTAAAATAATTTATAGACTATTAAACAATTTAACAAGTTAAAAACAGCTTTAAAAAGTTACAAATGTTTAGAACCATGTACATTGGCATTTTAGAGTAAATCCCTCACTCTAATTTAATGATGTGAATAAGGAAAAATAACAGTGGGAATAGCTCAGCTGTTAGTGTATTTCCACATGACATTCAAACCTGCTGTAACAGTCTCCTAGGAGAGCACAACTTTCCCGGAATGCTGCTAGGAGTTCTTCCTTCTCTTCTGATTCCTTTAGATCAGGGTCCATCAGAGCTGTTCTGATTAATAAATGAGCCTCACTCAGAAGGTGGATGCAACTCTCTGTTCGTATGTTTTCATACGTCTTGCTGTACTCTACCTAGGGCAGTAATGGAAAACACCATCAACAGAAAAAAATCCTTACAGACAGAGGTAATATTAATAAATCCATCTTGTCATAAAGCAATGCCATGAGTTAATATATCCATAAAACAAAAACAGAACAATATAATACCATTTCTTTGTAAAGTTGGAGAGTTGAAGTTGTATGCACAATGTATAAATTCCACCCAGGCTCAGATCCTGTAGAAGCCTTGGATTTGATGCTGTCACTCTTTCTGGAGCTGAAAGATGCACATAGGGGCATGCATTTTAAACCAGAATTACATTTTTTTACATTTCAAATGTCTAAATGCTTTTGCTAACAGCGGAATTAAGGGTCTTGTGCTGTTACTGTGTGTCTTCAAGCTGTTACCAACTTATGATAACCCTAAGGCAAACATCAAGGCGATTTCTTGGCAAGATTTATTCAGAGGGTGTTTGCCTTTCCCCTTCTTCTGAGGCTGAGAGAGTGTGACCTGCCAAAAATCACCCAGTGGGTTTCCATGGTCAAATGGGGATTTCAAGCCCGGTTTCCATAGTAGTAGACCACTACACCACACTGGCTCTATGTAGGGATCACGTATTCATCACAAATCTACAGCTGTACCCCCGGACTTAAACAAACCACAAAACCACCACAACAAAAGCACAGGAATGGCTGTACTTACAGAAGTCTCCTTGAAGATTTTTTCCTCTCTGTGATGTCCTCAGTATCTGCTTTCGTCAAAATTATGACGCGATTCTTGAAGTGCGAGATGGCTTTCAGCCCTATAAAAAGCTGCATTCTCAAGGCACAGACATCCAGTGACACAGGTGGGCAAGCCTGTGATGAAACAAGTTGGTTTATTTTCAGCAGATTTATTAAATCTTCAAGCATCTTTATGATCATGACTGTGATTGCTTTTGATTTACTACTTTCTCTTCCAGCATCACTCTGGACTCCTGATTATCAGTTATTCAAGAAAAGGGGAATGCAAACTCCGAAACAATCTTCTGACACATTCACGTCTACATTACTGAAGGAACTAAACCTTCCTGCACTCCACCCCACTCCATTTTTGCAGTCCTCCCTCATTTGCCATTATCACTGCTGCAACTGACAGAATTGCACCACAAAAATTAGTATCATTATATGAAAATGGTTGCTTGTGTGTTCCCTCTTAAAGAGGAAGAAGAGGTCAGGGCTCTATTATGTCGGAAGGCTCTCTGGCACCATCCTATGCCACAGAGAATGCAGCTTTTGTGGGAAACTCAGTGGCAGCTGTCAAACATCAGCAGCTAGAAGTACTCAGCAGTAGTGCAGCTGTACTGCATGTGGGAGGAGAGCAATGCAGCCCCCCAGGTTGGAAAGAGAAGTCTAAAAGATCTATCTCCCTATATAAACCAGATCAAGCTCTAGGATGTTTGCGGTGAAGGTTTTCCCTCAGACCTGCCATTTTCATAGGGGTGGTTGGACAGAGCCTTCTCAGTGGCTGCTCCCTGGAGAACTCCCTCCCATGGGAGGTCCACTTAACCCCCTCCCTGCTCTGTTTCTGCCAGTAGGTCAAGATCTTTTGATTTAGGCAGGCCTTTGACTGATTTAATCATATGACAGAACGTTACTCAGAGTGGTATTTTGCATGCTTTCAATTTCAATTACATTTTAAATGAATTTTAAACTGGTTTTAACTGTGTGCTTTTAACAGAATTAATGTTTAATTGCTTTTTAAAAACTTTTGTATTAGTACTTTTTCAGCCAAACTTTTATTTTAAATTTTGTAAGCTGGCTGGGGTCCTTTGGCAGGAAAAAGGTGGGATATAAATTGAATGAATGAAATCCAGTGAAGCCCCTCATCTCTGGGAAGCTGCCTGCTTGTGTCCCAAACGTAAACATGGAAGCACGAATTGCTAGTATGTAAATATAAGACACAATATACTGATTGTGGCAAGCACCACCAGTGCATCTCCGCTTCTGTGCATGGTACAGAGAGCATGCCAAAAGACATGTCTGTACATAGGAGGGGACAATGCAACCTGGCATCAGTGAGCGGAGTAACTTGAATGCAGTTTCACCTGCCTTGATACATCCTATCTCAACAGAGGTACCACATGTCCAGAAAATGTAAAGATTTGTTTTAATGAAAGACATGTATTATATTGGCAGCTTAGTGAAATTATTCAGGTCATATCTAATGTATAAAAGTCCAAGTTTATTTGTCTGTGTCAGGCAAAGACCTCATATGATTGGCTGTGCCACGAGAAGACCTCGTATGATTGGTTACCTAAGAAGATTCTATGGAATCCTGGGGTTTGCAGTTTAGGGAGGGGCCTTTACAATTCTCAGTCAGAGAGCTCCTGGGTCTCAGTCAACTGTGACTGTCTTGAATAGGTCGGATGCTATGGAGATGAGTCCTAACAGCAAGGAGCAGGACAGCGTATTCCCTCAGGAATCCAACCTCTGTATGTTAATAACTCTGAATACAGATTGGATTGGGGAATATGGGGAAAAGTTACAGGTACTGGACTAGACTGTTTGGGGAATTAGAGATGCAAGATCCCAGACAATGCTGGGTATATACGCTAGTTTCTTTTATCTTATAATTAGGTTCTCAAGACTTCAACACTATCAAAAGTGATTATGTTGTCCAGGGCTTATTTAAAGTGGTTTCTTTCCATACCGCTGTAGCCCAGAGCCATGGTTTCACACAATATGTAAGGAAGACACATCAAGAACAACATTAGCAGCTTTTAACACTATGCTTCAGTCTAATTGCTTAGAAGGCATCTACTTCAAACTCAAAAAAGTAAAAAGCTCACCACAGGTTTCCTGTGTGAGAAGCTAGCAGAGGTCAAGATTTAAGTTTGATCATCCACGGGTAAGACATGTTTTCCCGGTCACAGCTCAGCAACAACAACAACAACCCCTAGGTATAGGTATCCTGACTTCTGTATAAACAAATTCTCAATAAACAAAGGATAAACCCAAAACTTCCATTCTAATCATAACAAACCTGGGCAGCTAGATCTTCAGCATCACTATCTGCCACAGGCCACACCAGGTTGGAAAATAACAAAAAAAGCAAAACAAAATAAAAATAAAAAGCAGAATTGCCCAAATAGCTGCTTACAAATGTTTGGGATGGTGGGATGTGTTTTTAGGAGGGAGGGAGGCTAAATGGGGCAGCAACCTGTTTTATGTAAAACCCACTCCTCCTGACATTTCTCAGAAGCAGAAAAGACCCATTTTTGTTCCAAGTATTACAGGATTTCTATTACTTGAGAGTCAGTTTGCTGTAGTGGTTTGAGCATTTGTCTAGGACTGGGAGACCAGGGTTCAAATCCCCACCTAGCCCTGGAAACCCACTGGGTCACTCTGAGCAAGTCACATTCTCTCAGCCCCAGAAGAAGGCAATGGCAAATTTTCTCTGCGTAAGCCTTGCCAGGAAAACACCATGATAGGTCCACCTTGTGGTCATCTTAAGTTGGAAGTGATTTGAAGGCACATAACAAATGATTTCCACTAGGGAAGCACTAAGGTGCTCTATGAAAATGTCCTGTGAAGCTGTAAATGGGCCGTGGGCTTCATTTTGCCCACTCCTTTCCTAGCACATAAACAAATATAAACAAAAGTTTAAATAAAGCATTTCAAAGCTATTTTGGATTTAGAATGACAGAAATAAGCTTTTTTTTAATGTATTGTTTTATCATTATGCCCAGTAGACTCTGTAGGCTACAGACCGCAGTGGTACAAAACTGAATGCTTTTTTTTTTTTAACCATGTTGAATACTATATTCTATAATGGCTTAAGATTTCTTCATTTCTTTACTGTAAGAGAAGAGCTCTAACTTCCTTCCCCTTTCATCTCTCAAAACTAGTAATGAAGTAAAGTAGATAAATCTTTCCCCTATTCGTATAGAAACTCCATTAAATTTGAGGTCAGCTTGCTAAAGATTTTAAGAACCTGGTTTCCCTGATATGACTATTAGGTTATTTCCAGGAACAGTGTTGATTCCATGGGTAGAATTCCAGCTCAGTTAAATTATTATTGGTAAGTCTACATGTAATAGTCTCTCCTCATCCTACACAGCATACCCCTCTCAACTTATTCTAGCAATACCTGAAAAGGTACATAATAAATGAGTAATTTGCCATTATTTAGGAAAAGGGCAGAAGTGAATTACAGTGGAAAAGATAAGACTTGGGAGCAGATTTCAGAGATTTGGCACTGCACCTTCAGTGTTGTGTCAATGTATGGATCTTTGTCACGTGCTGCTGCTGCACTGCATCTTACTGTAAAGCATTGCAAGTTGTTGCTAAAAAAGAAGAAGAAAAAGAAAAGGAAGAAGAGCCATTAGGTATACAATCATACACAATTTACAACCAAGGTGCAATATGAGACAAAGCTGCAATATGAAGATGCTCCTCAAATTTCACATATCCTGGACAGATCTGCTGTACAGAGTAGTCCTTCTGTGGCAATGCCCGGTTGTCATCTTTTTTGGTAAAGCCCCAATAGCTAGAAGGTCAGCTTAGCTTAGAACTACAAATTTCAAGGGTCCCAGTTCCTGAGAGAGTACTAGTACCCCATTTTAGTGCAGTATTATAAAATGAGGGGTTGAGAGGCACAGTGTGATTCTCAAGAACAAGAATTCTCAACTAGAATCCCTCTGAAGTGTCTGCAGATTTGGACTTTTAAAGGCACCTGAAACAGACTCAGAGGTAAATGTTTGTACAGGTCTCCTTTAAAAAGGAAGATTATAAAGAGAACTCTTTAAGGTTGGTCAGCTGTATTCAGACCTTCCAACATATCTCTTTGGAAAGGTCATGGAACCGTGGGTGAGACCTGATGAACCTTAAAGATGGAGAATGGAAAGTATGAACTGAAGAGATACAAATCTTAATACCTTGTGATAACATGCAGGAATTGTGGTGTCAGAACTGCCTGCTGGGACCGCTCTGAATACTGGTACGTAGAAATCAGCTCCACCAAGTTACGAATGGTGTAAAGGTAGCCAACGTGAGGCAAAGAGAAAAAACAGAACAGACTAAGAAGCTCTTGCTTAGGTGTGACTCCTCCGTCAGACATCACAGAATTCCCTAGATAAATAAAGAAGGAAAATATACTTTGTAGTGTATTTGCCATGCAGGCACTAGATCAACCAGGCCTTCAAAAGTTATTTTTTCTGGGACTGATACTCCCAACATTGTTAGCATTCCAAACTCCCAGCGTTCCAAACTCCCTAGCCATCATGGAAAACACCGTAACTCTTCAAAGTTTTGGGATGAACACCCACAGAAGTACTAAAGTAAGGCTCCAATATATTTACTAGGCTGTTAGCCCTGCTGAACAATTGGATTTATTTCTGAACAAACATATACAAAATTGTCCTGTAAGTCTCAAAAGAAAAAGGAGACATGTCTCAGGATGCTGAAAAGATGGTCTTTTGTTAATACAAGACCATCTTTTCAGAATCCTGAAAAGCTAACCTGTGCCTGGTACATCACGAAGAAATTCAGGATCCTGCAGTAAATTACTTAGAAAGCCTGACATAGACTTATAGCCCAAACCTAAACTGGTTTGTGCATGTGTGTTTATGTGCCTTCAAGTTGCCTGCCAACTTATAGCAACCCCACGAATTTCATAGGGGTTTCTTAAGTGATGAATACACTTACCAGTAAATCCCAAAGAATTCAATATGGATTCACTGAAGGGTTTTGTAACAGTACTTGCTGGTATTTACTACGTGTTTGCATGAAATATGTACACAAAATAATTATTGCCTGAATTTAACACTCTTTTCAAAATAATTCTACTCCAATCCCACCCTACCCGTTTCCCGACCAGCACACTACCAATTAAATCTAACAGATCACTTTTGCTTCTATTCTTCTATGATACTGGCATCTTGCTCCACAAATAATGTCTCAAAAGGAAAAAAAGGATTTCTTAAAAAGTTGAAAATGCAACAGAAAATGTTTAAAATGACAGGACTGGTCTTTTAGAAGAAGCACACAATCTATAACTGAAGAGGAAAGGTATTTTTTTTAATTTTATCTCTGAATATTTATGTTACTAAACGTTAAAGTTATCTGTGTCATTTGCAACTGCATGTAAACATCGAATTAAAAGCAGCATAGTATTCTTAGAACATTAAAAGGAATTCAATTTGTAAGCAGCATGATTTCTATTACCAGCATTCTTATGCCACAGAAATTAAAATATGCTGCAGACTTATACTCTGAATGAAAGTATTCAAGCCAAACTTCCTTCCTCAGCACCATATGTCTTGCATTAATCTAATATTACAAAAAAAAAAATATTAAACAATAATACAATAGGCCCTCCACTTTGTCAAGTTCAGTGCTCAAACGTTTGGCTATTTGTAGGTTGTTGTATTTTATTTATTTTAAAAAATTCTTAAGCTATTTGCTTCTGCCACTGAAAAAAAAATTCTCTCTTGCAGAAGTGGACTATAGAATCATCCTGAAAGATTTAGAGATTCCTAGAGAAGTATTTTCAAGTAAAAAAAAAGTGATTTCTATTTTTATTCATGTTTTTTGTGGGGGGGTCTTACTTCCCTAATCCCCGTGAAAGTAGAGGGCTCACTATAATAACGATAATATAAACAGATATATTTTCTCTTACATTTTTCACAGCAAATAATACATCCATATACATACCTGTTTCATACATAGGCAGCAGCTGAAGAGAGTGCAGTTTGGCATCCTCAGCTGAGAAGACAAATGAGGACATATCCGGAGCAAAACGCCTAAAAAGTAATATGATGAATGACAAGGTGCCAGGCTAACACATACAGGCCACCATGTGGAGCAATGCACAGAACGATCCATGTGACAAATGGAGCCTAAACATTTCCCACCTGAATCTTTCATAATGCATCAAATGTTGCTGTTGGACCTTTTGAAAGGTGTATTAGAATAGTTTTCTAATGGATAGGGGTAGATGAGGGGGTAGTAAACATATGCCTCTATGCATCAGCAGGTGCATACTTAAAGAGACTCCTTGCAGCAAGTCCATAAGATGGCTTGATGGTAATATGAATATTCTACAATGAGGTCCATAAATAGCAATGATTTCTGATGTACAGAACACAGTAGGGTTTCACCCCATTCACTTTAGACACAGCCAGGCGCACAGCATACACAACTCCTATGGAACCAAAGGGCCCACATCAAGGGACCATTTATATCACTTAATTATAGCACTATGGTCCCATTTTAACAGCAAAGGCAGTTACCTGGGGTAGTTCTAATGTGCAAAGTTCTAATATGTCTGTAAACTACAAACCCCAGGATTCCACAGGATGTAGCCACTGCAGTCAATTGCCACTGCCTCTACTTGCGAAAGAGGCATGGAATTAATAGTGAACTTGCAACCACTGCCCTCGCTAAAATTACAATGAGACTGAAACTATGATCTGGTTTATATGCATCACCAAAGACTGGTTCAACACAATGGAGTGAAGCACACACAATGGACACACACACTCTTCCCTCTGTGCTTCCACATAGCTGCGAGGCAGAGATTGAAATCTGTTGCTTTCTATTGTCTGTTGTGCTCAAACCAATAATCTGAGAGGAGTACTAATTCTGGTCAGTTTCAAAACAAAAGTAGAAGGAACTGGAAACATCTAATAAAGCCTGATAAGAAAGAGAAACTGGGTCTCAGAAGGTGTAAATAAGATTTTGGGCTAATTTGTAGAATAAAACCTTTTAAAAAAACAACCAGTCTCTCTTTCACATCCAGCCTCAAAACAAGCCAGGTTTATACTGTGGTTTAAACTAATGTATTGTACATTAACTCCAGTTTCTGATTTGGCCAAAAGAGGAAGCCAGGATTAAGAAGAAGCATTAGCTTTTGAATTTTTCTTCAAAGCCAAATGGAAGAAGGGGAGGTGGGGAGATGTAGGCTTGAATCTCATTAAGATTCATTCATGTAAACTTGAACCATAACCTGACACAGCTTCTTTGGTGTTCCAGCTAAAGAACAATGGCTAATATCAGGAATGATTAAACTAGTTACTTTGAATTAAATATAGCATGCTAAGAGTAAATCTTACAACATATTATTATGGCTAAAATCCTGTATGACTGGGGCCATTTCTGCACTAGACTGTTAATAGCGCTATGATTCCACTTTCCACATCCTATGGAATCCTGGGGTTTGCAGTTTTGGGAGGGGCCAGTCGGCCCTTCCCAAAACTACAAACCCCAGGATTCCATAGGATGTAGAAAGTGGAATCGTAACGCTATTAACAGTCTAGTGAGGAAATGGCCTGAGTGTAATGTAACAGGTCTGCATGCAGATGAGATGCTAGGTTGAGCCATACAGAACCACACTGACTAAGCGAGCCACTTCTGAACACGCCCCTCAGCAGTCATTTCCTGCTTTGTGGGGTGTGCTCAGTATCACAGAACCACCTGGCTATGTCTCCATGACCAGACGCAAAATGATTACAGCAGGGCTCACCTCCAGAGGACCTCAGCAGATCTCAGTGCTGACTGCCATCATTCTGCATTTAGCTATGGGAACATGCTTCTGTGATCCTGCTCGCTTCCCATGGGGCATGGAATGGCCAAGTGGAGGGCTTCAGAGGAGTCACTTTGGGCACTGTGGAGGGGGAAGGGAACACCAACCCCAACGACACCCAAAAGAGGACACAGACACACAAGAGGGAAACTTATGTGCATGTGTGGCCCTAACTAGATGCCATCCATTGACTGCTCTAAGCTAGTGTGGGGAAACACTGTTCATACTTTAGCATATTCACACATATGGCATGTACTCATTTATATTTCCAATAAAAAACAGTGATTAGTACCTGTAGAGAACATATTGTATTTGGAAATTTGAGTCTTCACTAAATAAGCCAGTTGACTCCAGCATCACAGATATCCCACACTGCCTACTTTCCTCCTCAAGCAGCTCCACAGGCTGCTGGCAGATAACAAAATCATCCGATTCCAATGGAGTTGAATAAACATCCTCTTTTAAACCTTGAATAAAACAGAGTACCAGATTACAAACCAGCAAAAATGAAAAACAACAGATTACGAAGCCAGAAAGGTAGGGTGGGACTCTCAAAGGCCATATGGGAGCTACAGGGCCAATTTTGCACTCCTGGACTCTTTCCATTCTCCCGTAAAACTTCCCAGACAGAAAAAAAAAATCCAGCTCATAGATGAAAAACCATTGCTTCTCGAAGCATGTGGCAGCAGCAATTCTGCTTGAACACAAAGCACTGGGCACACCTTGCACCTGTGGTTTGTCCCCACAAGTGTCTCTGGATTTTTTTTTCTGTTACCAAAAAAATGGAAATGGCTTTCCAGCCATATCTATTATTGTTGTGGGGGTGGTGTAGGGTGGGTGGGGTGATGCATCCTGTACTGGGCCCCACAGGCTGAAAAGTGCCCTGAAACCCCCGGAACTTGCCTGCCCTCTGGCAGAACATCCAATATATTGAGTTTGTAAAATTTATTGTTTAAATGACTAGGCCTGCACCAATTGCTTAAAATATTCCATTAAGCTATTTTTGAATATTAAAACCCTGAAACTTTTAACTCTGAAGCTTCAGTAGAACATTTCTGTATTAGAAAAAACCAAGTTAAACTAATAGTTTGGAGAAAATTCTTCAGATCTGCCAGTACATTAAAAAATGGCATGAATTTGAAATTCAAAAATTTGAAACTGCACATCTTCAGTTTTCAAATTCAAACTCTGAAGGAAAAGCTTACTAAATTCAATACGTTTACAATATCTACTCTGAAATTTCTAATTATAAAAGTACTCCCAATGGGAATGAGAAAAACATAAAACTAAATTAGCTAAACATAAATTCACTTCTCTAGCCCAATTCAAGTGAACGCTCCCTACCCCAGCCTTGTCAATTTGTCTATTTACACATGAAAACAGCCTCTAATATGCTTAAGACAGATGAGGAACTATTCCAGTCAAAGTACTACAACTCCAGAATCATTCAGCCAGAATGATCATTTTGGCTGGACGATTTTGTAGTTACACGTCCCTACCCCCACCACCCAAAAAGTCTTCGCAGGTCTAGTCTAACTGTAACACTATTTTTTTTCTCGCTCTGTTACATTCCTGCTCATTACAACTGCTCCAGAATTAATGAGCAGCCAACTGGGAAGCATGCAACTTCATGCTTGTCCATGAATGATGAACTTGGATTCTGATGTGTGATCATGGCGACGGTATTAGGTCTAGGATGCTTACTGTTTAATAAACATGACAAACGGAACCTAAAGAACCATTAGCAGCAGGAAAATACTTGCTTGTGCTAATCAACAAAAGCTTATTTAAGATTCTATGAAGTGCTACTGTTGTTGGTGTGTGCCTTTCTCTCCAACCTAATGGAGATCGAAAGGTGACCCAATCATGAGGTTTTCTTGGCAAGATTGATCAAAACAGGGTTTGCCATTGCCTTCCTCTGACAGTGAGACAGTGTGAATCACTCAAGGTCACCCAGTGGGTTTCCATAGCTGAGTGGGTCTCCAGAGTCATAATCCAATGCTGAAAACACTAGACCATGCTGTCTTTCTGAAGTGCTATTATGCATAGATAAATCCAATAGCAACTCTAATCCAAGTGTGCACCAGCAGAATGCTTTCAGATTAATTTTATATTTTTTTTAGTAAGTACTCTGGCAAGAGATGCAAGATGGCTCTTCCTGAGCAGAATAAGTTTTCTGCATGCATAAAGGCATTTTAGACCCAGTTCTTTCATAAGAGTAATGTAAATTCTGCTGCTAACCAATCATAGTTTGCACTGATTGAAAATAAAATATTTCCCAACTATCACAATAGCTAAAAGTACACTGAAGCACACATGTTATGTCAGCCATTCCAAACCATTAACCAAGAACTATGTAACCTTGATCCAGAGATCTCAAATACCATACCAACCTTCATTAACACTAGGCGGTTTTAAAGATTCATAGGCGTGTCGTCTCCTATCACCAGAGACCTTCCCAGGAGTTTCCAGTTTAAAGACAAGAGCTTCTAGTTCTGCCATTATGGCTACATACCCAGCACAAAATGCAACTTCTGATGGTGTGAAATTCTGTATGTGCAAAATTAAGCTGCGCTGAAAGTCCAACACAGTCACATCTTGACTCACAGTCAGAAGCTTCAAACAGAACAAAATCAGTTTATTCTTGCAGGCAACAAGCAGGTCTCCTGTTAAAGGGCAACAAGAAAAGCACAAGGGAGGATCTGAAAGAGGTAACTCTATAATTGACATTTGATCTTTAGATGCTTCAGGGTAGGGTGCCTCTAGGCTGTGGCCCACAATTCGCACACATACACGTGCACTCCCAGCTGACATGCATCTCCAGTTCACATAAACCCGCAAGAAGAGGTTCTTGTTTTTCTCCTCAATAGTAACCACATAGTCTCCTGAAAAACAAAGAATCTATTTTGATAACACAGTATTTAAAATGGGAGAAAACGTAAATCTCACACAGACAAGAGTTTTTGTAATGAACAGCAATTTTTCTGGAAGGACATCTGCTTTTTAAATTTGAAGAAAATCCCATTGGGAGTTCACGTTAAATATGCCAGCGCTACTCAAAGTGATGCTCCATAGGCTGCCAGTCCACCACAAGTTTCCTGGAAACAGCAAAAGAGTGGTAATCAATGGGCACAAATATGGCACCAGCCACTGGCTGACTGAAAGAAAAACCCTGCCAGCTCACACATCAAACAGTTTATCACTCAGGAAAATTAGCAAAAGAACTGTTGCTGGGTGACTTCCAGTCATATCCGACTTCTGGCAAGCCCATGGTAAACCTATTATGGGGTTTTCTTTGCAAGTTCAGTTCAGAGGGGGCTTGCCCTTGCCCTCCTCTGAGGCTGACAGAATGTGACCTGCCCAACATCAACATGCTTCAATCCTGGTTTCCCCAAGTCCTAGTCCAACATTTAAACCACTAAAGCATCCTGGCTCTACCAACAACACTGTATTTCTATACAAATATAAATATGTGACCATTTATGACAGTTAATCTTTTTTAAAAAAGTCTGATTTATCACATGGGGATCACGCACACAAAGACTTTAATGTTTATCCTGTCTTACTTACAGCTGCAATTAACATTTGTGTCCGATTTAAGCATTCTATTAAGCAACCCTCAGCTCCAATCCAAACAGACTCTTTTATCAATGGAGATAAATCTTCTACATTTAAGAGGTCAGTCAGAAATCCATAATTCAATATTTAGTCACTCAAGGTTTCTAAAAGTCTGAATTCACAACTGACAATCAACTACTGCTTCATTTAAATGAAAGTATACTCAAACACCTTGCCCTATAAGACATCACACATGATTCAAAGAAAACCACATTTTTGTAGAAAACTACTACCAACCATGCCTTAATGTTTGCCAGGGTCATCTTATATTGACTAAGATTTTTTTTAAAAAAGGATTACTGACATGATTACCTGTACAAATGACTGCATGGTCAATACCGAAGGATTGCTGGAGTTTGTAGTCCCATAACATTTGGAGGGGCATCCTTTAGAAGCTGACCTTAGGACTGCAGCCTTAGCAGCCTTTTCTTTAATACAACTTAAATGACACAACATTTGTGTCATGTGTTTATTCACAGAAGCCCCACTGAAATCAATAGTTTTTACAACCCTGCTTACAATTTCTTTGCTGCACTTTCAACATCCAAGAGTAGGTGGTCTCCTGGGGCAAGTGGGATTACTGGTGGGAGAGGCAGATTTCAGATCCGGGAGAAGATCCTTCTTTCAAAATGGGGGGGGGATCAGAGTTCAAGAGTAATCCTCAAAATGTAATTGTTTTGGCCCTTCCAGTCACCTCCGACTTCCAGGGACTGCATTCTAGTTATTTTAAGAGCAAAATGTATTCGGAAGAGGTTTGCCACCGTCTTCTTCTAAGGCTGCGAGGGTGTGACTTGCCTAAGATCACCCACGGGTTTTCCCGAGCTGAGCAAGGATCTGAGCTCGGACCTCCCGCAGCCCAACAATCAAAGCACTTGCCCCTTTCACAGCGTTGCCGTGGAGACTGAGGCCATTTCCGCACTAAACGGTTACAGTGCTATTATTCCACTTTCAACACCCTACGGAATCCTGGGGTTTGCCTCAAAGGGGTTTGCCTCCCTAAACCGCAAACCCCAGGATTCCATAGGATGTTGAAAGTGGAATAATAGCATTGTAACTGTCCAGTGCGGAAATGGCCGCCGGACACTGGAAGGCGAGTACGCGAGTCAAGGAGGCGCCGGAAAGTGCCAAAGAGGCGCAACCTTGGGCCCCTACGAGAAACGGAACCAGCGACAACCAAACGGAGCCTGGGAGCGTTACTTTTCGGGAACCGCAGCCCCCAAGAGCTCCCGCGCCAGCGCGTTCCGAAAACGCCCACCCCGCGGGAAAGGCGTCCGCCTGCTCACCCGCCTCGCCGTACGCCATGCGCAGCACCCGGCCCAGCGTGCTGAAAGCGCCGAGCGGCTCGCAGAGCTCCGGCTGGCCGGCGGCGAAGACCTCCACCTTGCAGGCGCCCGGCGCGCACGCCGCCAGCAGCGCCTCCCGCCCGCAGCAGAAGAGCGCCGGCTCCTGCCGGGCGGGCACCACTTGCTGCGAGCCGAACGGGTGCAAGTTGTACAGCTGCACCATGGCTGCGCTCCGGCGGGGCGCCGTCAGCGGCCGCGGCGCCCGAGCCAGCAGGCTCCCCCGCGGCTCCTCCCGCTGCTTCCGCGTCCGGCGCCGCGCAGCGCCGGGGAGGGGAGGGGAGAGGGGAGGGGAGGGGAGGGGAGGGGCCCTCGGGGGCGGCCGCAGCGGCAGCGGCACCGGCGGCCGCGCCGCCGGTCTGAGCGGCCGCTCCCCACAGAGGCGGCATCTCGGGCCTTGGGCCACGTCCGTGCTAGCCTGTTATGGTGCTATTATTCCGCTTTCAGCCTCCTATGGGATCCCGGGGTTCGCCGTTTGGGGAGGGGCCTCATCCATTGCCACGCTAGCAAGAAGGCCCTTCCCTAGACCGCGAACCCCAGGATCCCGTCGGAGGCTGAAAGCGGGACAATAGCACCATAACAGGCTAGTGTGGAAACGGCCTGGGCCGGCTGCTGTGGCTGACCTCCTTTAGGGAAATCAGTTACCCTGAAGAGGGCGACTGGGATGGCGAGCCCTAGGAATTACGTCTGGGTGGGCATGTGCAGAGGGCCAGCGTGGTATAGTTAGTGCCTTGAGTGCTGGACTAACGCTTTGGGGACCAGGGTTCGATTCCCCCCCCCCGGGGCCCGGGAAACCCACTGGTTGACCTTAGGGGCAGGCCGCACTCTCAGCCCTCAGAAGACGTTGTGATAACTTCACTTTAGGGTTGCCATAAGTCGGGGCGACTTGAAGGCACACAACAAGAAGCGTAGAAGACAGAAAAGGACGATCGCTCTCGGAGTCTCTACAGACGCCCGTGGGCTGGGGCGAAAGAGGGGGCGGTAGGGCTCGGACAAGCGTCCTTGCTCCAGGCCTAGCACTGGGCTGCACGCTGGAGAAGATCAGCTGAATTTACCATTGAGGGGAAGGCACTTTTTATGAGTGGGGAAGACTCATAGCCCAGGATGCAATTTTGAAAAAATGTACAAGCACCTCCTATGCGTATATATTCAGTCGATTTAACGGCATTGCTGGAGTTTATTGTTTGGAATCAAGTCTTGCTTTTGCCCACAGTGTTGGCCTGCAAAGGCAGTAAGAAGTACAACGTAATCTGGACACTTGGAAATAAGGCCCTTGAACTCATGTATTATCTAGATAAATCAGTCTAGGTATCCTACGGGAAAATTTCTCTGTCTCCTGTATGTAAGGAGCCATGTATGCCTAGATCTTCGAAAACATGACATACTTTGTTCCTGCAAAAATAAAAAATTGGAGAGCTACGTAACGAACTCCAGAGAAAGAATGTTCAGATGGATAACCATATTAAGTCAAAACCAGCAGAATTCTGTCGCTTTTAAAGACTGCAGCCCTCTTGTGGACTATATTACTTTAGTACGAAGTTACATGGCTTACAGTTTGGTTCCTAGAAGGCAACGCTAAGAGGGTAGGTCCTTTTTAACCAGTACTTACCAAGCTTCCCAAAATTATAACCTTACTTATTTTAGAGGAACAATTTATATGTGTACACACGTATAGAAATTCTGCCAGTGTCGAATATAGAGTGTGAACACCTGCAAAAGGTATCCACAAAGGACATGCCAGTGAACCTCAGAAACGTGGCAAATGCCGCATGCCCGGCTCCTAGCAAAATCCTGGGGCCTGGTTTAGGTAAAAGCAACACACATCGCCCTCCCCCGCGCAGCATGAACTTGCTACACAATATGAATTTTAAAAAACCGTGCATCGTTACGCTACATTTAAAATGGTAAAAAAGATACAGTAATGGAAAATACAGGGCAAAAGGCAATACAAAATGGTGACCCCCTTCAGCACAACAAACATGCCCGTTCACTCCTCGCGGCACAGCAGAGGCTCAGCGACAGAAAATCTACCCCGCTTCTCACCAACTGAGAGCCGGGGACCAAGGCACGCGCCTCTATTTCGCCCTTGGGCACTTACGACCACGCGCCTACTGTATTTACTTCCGACGATCCAAACTGCCCCGCCTCCGTTTTTCATCCACGTTGGAGGCAGGGTAGATGGCATTGGGCTGTTCCCTTAAACCCTCCCATAGACTATGAACTGATGTGAAAAACAACCAATGGACAAAGCAGGCGTAGAGGCTGACCTTCCTGGATCGGCCTCCTTCGGCGTCTTATTCGTTCGAATCTCAAGCGAAGTTCTTAACCATTGGTGGCCGCTGCTGCCCGTTCCCGTGGGTCTGCCTATGAGAAAAAGGGTTGGGCAAGTGTGGGGCGTGTGCGGTGGCGTTCGCGCGGCGGGCATTTTAGCTTCTCGGTGGGGGCCGGGACCCCTCGAGGGAGGGTGTGCGCGTGTGTTGCGGGGCTTGGCAAGTGCCGGCGTCATGGCTTGGCGGTTCCTGAGGTGGGCTTGAGTGGTGTGGGCGGCGTTTTTTGGGCCTTTTCGTCTCGCTGTTGATATTCAGGGGCGGGCAGTGCGTATGACGAGGGGGAGGCATCTCTTTCGGGTTAACTTTTGCGTGAGGCAAACTGGAGAACTGAGGCCATTTCCGCACTAGACTGTGATAGTGCTATTATTCCACTTTCGTCCTCCTGTGGAATCCTGGGGTTTGCAGCTTAGAGAGGGACCTAAAGGGCTCCTCCATAGGAGGTTGAAAGTGGTATAATAGCGGTATAACAGTCCAGTGCGGAAATGGCCTGAGCTGAGGCTCAGGAGGCGGGGCGGGGCGGCGCGGCGCGGCAGAAAGAGGATGCTTGGTTGTTGCTGGAAGGGGCCCTCGTCTCCAGCTTGAGTGCTGCGGCCTTCTCCGTTTTCTCGGTGCGAGGGATAAATTCTCTGCCTCTACCTGCGTAGAGGGACCGAGGCTGGGGAACGTGGGATCGCGTCCCGCTTCTCGCTGTTGCAGAGGCGGAGATTATTTGCCCATCTCCGCCGATGTTTTGAGTTTCTTTCTGCATTTCCAGAAGCCCTCAGCTAGCACGGCTAAATGGTGCAGGGATTCTTGGGGTTGTAAGCCAGAAAGATCAAGAAAGCTGAAAGGCCAAAAGTCCCCTTGCAGTATTCTTTCACTCACCTTAATCAGTGAGCTTGGTATCTTTCAGCCTCAGGTTGTAGAAAGTTTTGTCTTGCTGGGTTAGAATTTTTCCTCCAATTCTAAAAGCACCAGATCCTGCCTGATTGTGGAGGCTAGGTAGGGTCAATTCTAGTTAGTGCTTGGATGGGAGACCACCAGGGAATACCAGGTACTGAAGGCTGTATGTCAGAGGAAGGAACTGGCAAAGCCACCTCTGAGTATTCCTTGCCTAAGAGAACCCTATGAAATTCATCTAATGCCCCTTTTGTTGAAAACTTTTAGCTCTTTTGCTTTATTTGGGATTAATGCATACCTAAGTTTTAAAACATAGCCTATCTGTCATCTCATCTTATTAGTCATTATAGCTAATTCAGTTAATAAAAAAGGCATGTGGCATTGTCTTAAGGACACAAAGATAAGTGTTTTGAAAACTAGTCCTTACGATAACATGCAAGCAATTGATTTGGACAGTTACTACAGTGTGTTCCAAGATAGTACAGTATTCTGAGAACTGTGTTATGTATTTTGCTTGAAAAATTTGAGCTTTTTACTTTTGTGATATATTTTTGAAGAAGATTGTCTAAATGTTTCAGTTCTGTTTAACAAGATGCAGGTAATGAAGGAAAAAACTGACCTGTTTGATGTCTAACTTTGTTCATACTTGAATCAATGTTTGATGGGAAAGCTACAAGTTTATCTTATTGAAATGTGTGTCCAGTGGAGAGAGAATAGCTACAAGCTTGTCAGTTTCTTAGGATAAGTTAGCAATACCCATTTATATGAGTTACCAGTGATAGTGTTAAGTTTGTTCCACCCCAAAATTTTCTGAAATCTTCTTGTTCATGTCTTACTCCTTTTTGTTTTTCTCTAGAGACTTTTCATGGGAACTGGATCCTGATTTGTACGGGGACAGACATTACAATCCTTTTACCCGTGAATTTTATCCCAGCCTAGAAGACATTATGGGAGCTGATGTTACTGGGTTGACTGATGAAGATGTAGATTCAGCTGTCTTATTTGGAACTTTGCGAGGCACTGTAGTTGGATTACGGTACTATATAGGGGTGGTAAGTACTGGAGGAATAATATCTGCTAACATTGAGAGCTAGCTTGATAAAACATAATTACTGGTTATGGCATACAGTTTTAAACATCTGGGAACTTTGCTTCTCTTGCTAATAATGAAGAGAAATAACTGGATGCATTTAAGCAGTTGGCATTTTAAGTAGTCTCATTTAAAATAACAAGTTTGTAATAAAGGCTTATGGGAAGATAAGTTATGAGTTTTTGTGTAAAACTTCTATTGTTGATGTATGACAGCAATAAATCTGTTTAGCAGAAGTTCAAAATAAAACATATTGAAGTTTTGAGGAAAGTTAAATTTATCTCTTTTGGGTAGAATTGTATTAATAAAAACAAATGTTTTACCAAGGCTTTTATTTTTTATTTTTCTTTCAAATGATCCGTGATATAAGAAATATATCTTTTCTTTTCTTTCTTCTGTTTCTTTGATTGTATTTTGATTGTAACTTTGTATATTAGATTGTTAGTGTTAAAAATCAATAAATAAAAAACTGGAACTAATTTTCAGGTCAATAATAATGAAATGGTTTCACTGCAACGAGAACCTAATAATCCGTATGACAAGAATGCTGTTAAAGTAAACAATGTAAATGGAGACCAGGTCGGCCACATCAAGAAAGAGCTGGCGGCATGCTTGGCCTATATCATGGATAACAAATTGGCAGTGATCGAAGGGTATGAAGTAATTGCACTTTTTTTGTGAATAAAGCTACTGTTTTCTTAAGTACCAATCTAGAAATAACATTTATTAAGTTTGCTTTTACTTGCATGCTGAAATCACATACTATGCTGCTAAAACTAACTCCCAATGTGAAGCAAAGTCAAATATTTGGAAGCGCTATTTAGCATTTTTTAAGAGTCAGGTTAGATACACAAAAAGTTTTTTTGAGGGGCAGCATATATCTTTTGTATGTAGGAGCAGAAATTTATTATATTGAGTTCAATAAATTCACTCCCAGGAAAATGAGTGTGTGATTACTGCCTTATGGATGACGTCTGTAGCAGAGTAAAGTCTGAGCGGATCAGTAAGGTTTGAAATAAGACCAGAGACAAAAAGGAAATCTTAATGTTTCTTTTGTGTCATAAAGCATAGCAGAATTAAAAGTAGGCATTAAACACAAGGTTTTCTTTCCTTTAAAAGAGCTTATTTTGATAATCTTATTCTTTGTTGCTTTGTTTAATGATTTTTTTGCAACTGAATTTCCGTTTTGTATTATTGATAAGTCTGAAGATTTTTAGTCATTGTGAAAACTTGCTTTTTTAGGAAATAATTTATTTAATTAAATTTCTTAATTGAATTCCTAATTTTAAATTCCTAATTAAATTAAATTAAATTAAATTAGGGATTTTTTAAAGATCAAGGTTCTAGGACAAGACAGCTGAGACAAAAACTCCTCACAAATGTATAGCTTTTTTAATTTATTTTGTGCCACAACCAATATAGTGTATTGGGGGGAAACATTCCTATGCCATATTTGAGCCAGCTAAAAGACCAAAAGTGACACATTCTGGTTCTCAGTAGGTAGGTTCAATTTGGGCTGAGGAGGCTGCCCTGTAATTTTTTTGGGTTGGATAATTACCATAGAGTACATTAAGCCCTAACCACAGTGGTTATCCTGCTGCTGATCCTCATTACACTAAAATTCTGAAGGAGTCAGAAAATATCTGCAGCTATTAAAAAAAACAACCTGGTACATACAGTTAGATTTGTTTTCCAAGTTGTTGAGAGAATGTGGGTACAACAGATGTTAAGCACTTAGTTAAGTACTTAGAAATGAAGTACCAGTAGCAGTATGCATGGCAATATGTTGTGAGTAGAAGCAGCTAGTTCTGCCTACCATATACCTATTCATGATATTATTAATTTCCTCCCTTACCCCTTTATTCCCTCCTCATTACGCCCAGGTATTTTTCTGAAATAGAAAAACATTTGTCTTTTGGAGAATGATTTTGGTGTAATGCTTATATGATGGTAGGGATGGAGAATCTCCTTATAAGAGTCTGATTCAAACATGGGTGCCCCACAGGATTATTATGAAGATGAAAAAGTGTTTTTTGTGTGTGTGTGTGCTTTGAAGGGGGGCTACATAAGCTACCCTGACCTTTTAGCAACAACAGAATATAAAGATAAGGTAACCTTCCCGTGCTCTTTTTTTTTCTAGAGTTGTTCCTTATGGAGCAAAAAATGTTTTCACTATGCCAGTGCAGTTGAGCTTTTGGGGAAGAGAGGAAAATAAGCAAGTGGTTCTAAACCAACTTAAAATGCATGGATTTAAGTTAGCTCCTCCAGGAACAGGTAAGTTAAATAATTATTTTATGTATTGACCCAATAAAGATTTTGTTAATCAAAATGTGAAAGGACTTGACTTCTTAAGATTTAGTTTTAATTTTGTTAAAGTGTGTAAATGAAAGGTCATTTAGCTCTTCTGGTAGTGAATGATAACCTATAGGCACTGATGAGTCTTTTAACATTTTTCTTAGCTTCTGAATTTGGTTTTGGGACTAGTTGGAAATCTGGAAAAGCTGGAACAAGTTATAGTGCTCCAGTCCATGCTGCTGTACAAATGACAACTGAACAGGTATAATGCATTCTTTTTTTCTTTTTTTTTAAAGAATGTGCATGACTATGCTTTTAGAACTACCTTTTAATGAGGAGCTGAGTTAAAATTGAGAGCCAGTGTAGTCTAATGGTTTGAGTGTTTGACTAGGACACTGGGAGACCAAAGTTTGAATTCCTGCTCAGCCATGGAAAGCTACTGGGTTTCTCTGCGAAAAAGTCACACTTTCTCAGCCTCAGGAAGGCAAGTGCAACCCCCTCTGAGTAAATTATGCCCGCCCCAAAAACAAAACAACCCTCCCCCCATGATAGAGTTGCCATAAGTCAGAAGTGGCTTGAAGGCACACAACAGCAAGAGTTAAAACTATGTTACTCATTCTGATTAGTTTGTACTATGTATTTAGAATTATTTAATGTGCCAATTTTTAAAGTAGGTGAATGTTAAATAATGACACTGAGGTGTTTTCTTCTGTCATGTGATAAAATCTTTGAGCATGAAGTATTTGATTGCCACATCTTTCTGGGCTAGTCCTTACAACAAGACAGTATCTCAACTTGCCTGAAGGAGGCAGTTGTGAGGCCCTTGTTTTTTAAAAAAGTAATTCTTGAAGCCCTCTATAATCAATAACTATTAGCAGTGTCTAGCCTACCATTTCTGGGCAAGATATTGGAGCTTGTGGTGGTGTCCCAGCTCTAAGGGTTTCTGGATCAAACAGATTATTTAGATCCATTTCAACCTAATTTTAGGCCTATGAGACTGAGACTGAGTTTTGATCACCTTGGTCGATGACCTATGCATGTAGCTGGACAGAGGGAGTCTGTTGCTGTTCGTTCTGATGGACCTCTCATGGTTTTCAATATTGGTCATGGTATCCTTCTGGGCTGCCTTGCTGGGATGAGACTTGGAGACACTGTTTTACAGTGGTTCTATTCCTACCTGGAAGAGTGAACCCAGAAAGTGGTGCTGGGGGACACCTGTTTGACCCCCTGGCCATTAGCCTTTGGGTTGTATCACCGTTCTGTTTTGACTGCTGGTTCAGGTCCAGGCTGTTTGATAGACCGTATCTCCTTGTTTGAACTGGCCCAGTCTTGAAGATCATCAGATCAAGAGAGGCCCTTCTCTCAGTCCTACCACAGTCATAAGCACAGTTGGTGGGGATGCGAGAGAGGGCCTTCTCAGTGGCTGCCTCTAGACTCTGGAATTCCGTTTCCAGAGAGGCCAGAATGGCCCCTCCTTGTTGTCCTTCTGGCAACAGGCAAAGACCTTTTTATTCATGCAGACATTTTAATATGGAAGGTCTTTAAAGAATGGGCTAGGTGGTGGCTGTTTTAATTTTGATTGCTTCTAATCTCTTCTTAGCTGTTTTAATTCGTTTGTAGTTTATTCCTATTTTAATATGTGATATTTATATGTCTTTAAATTGTATTAATTTAATATGTAAGCTGCTTTGAGGACCAGTGTTAGACAAAAACCAGGATATACATAAAGCTGATGATGGTGGTGATGATGATAATAGTAGTAATGTCACATAACAAGTCTGCTTTGTAAATTGGAAGCTTTGGCTCTCTTTTACGGTGCCATAACCAATGAGGAAGAATTGTGTCTTTAAATTGTGGAACTGGTAGAAACACATATCTCAAAGGCAAAATACCTGTTTCTTTACTTGTTGCTGTCCATTGATACATAAGACTAATGTACTCTCCACTCTTTCCATTAGGAGGCAAGCTTTTAAGAATTTATTCCGTCTTCGTAGGTAGCAGATCAGATTTGCTTTGTAAAGTCTGCTTTTCTCTTGACATATCTTTTGATCTGTTCTACTCTGTTCATCTCTGGCTCCTAGCTGCAGGCTTGTAGCCCTTGCTTAAACACTCAGGGCATTTCCACACTACGCTGTTATAGTGCTATTATTCCGCATTCAACATCCTGTGGAATTCTGGGGTTTGTAGTTTACTGAGGCCAAAGAGCTCTCTGGCTGAGCATTCTAAATGCCCCTCCCTAACCTGCAAACCCCATAGGATATTGAAAGCGGAATAATAGTGTTATGACAGTGTAGGGCGAAAAAGCCCTCAGTATCTGAGAAAGATGTGTGCAGTCAACATTCACTTGATGGGGATATGAAAAAGGACCTGTGCCAACACTGATAGCACCAAAGTGTATGTGGAAGAAAGTAGCCCTTGAAATATCCCTGTTACAAGTTGTACCAAATTGTAACCAAATTGTAACAAGTTGTACCAAATTGTAACAGGGATACCTAAAGAAATTTGAAGCCCTTGAGAACTTTAAAGATCACTTAGAAATGGAAATGGAACAGGACACGGTTGTCCTAAGTAAAGTTTTTTTCCCCATACAAGTATCAAAGAATTAGATGGTCACTCTTGTTTCAGATTTTTGTCCATGTCACTAGGCTTTACTAACTAAAATCTTAGAATACAGGACTACACAGTTCACTTCAGCACGTGCTGATAATGGGCAGTCCATCTTTTTACAAATGAAAACAATTTTATCTGCAAAGGGTTTAGGCAAGGCATTAGTCACATGAAACAGTTGATGAGTCGTAATTCATATATGGTATAAATATGTTACAGATTCTTCTCAATATGCCTTGTTTTCTAGCTTAAAACTGAATTTGACAAACTCTTTGAAGATCTGAAGGAAGATGATAAAACCCGAGAAACAGAAGCAGCAGAGGTATATATTTAGTGTGTCATATTAGTTCATGTTGTGATTAGAGAAAATGCATTGATATACAAGTTAAATCTAGAAAATTATGAATGGGAAGACGTAAATTACTATAGTTTGTTGCTTTTGTTACAATAAAATAATATAGTATGGCATCTAATTTTACAGGCTGTTTCAACATCATTACTTCCACATCAGAAGCAAGCTTTAACTTGGATGATTTCCCGTGAGAACAATCAGGAATTGCCTCCATTTTGGGAAGAGAGGGAAAATTACTTCTACAATACAGTTACAAACTTTGCTGAAAAAAAACGACCAGAAAATGTTCTTGGAGGAATATTGGCAGATGATATGGGTTTGGTAACTGTCTGTAGTGCATTAAAATGGGATCTTTTTGATGTGCCGACGAATACTGACAATTTGTTTCATATATTTTAGGGTAAAACGCTAACTGTCATTGCAGTGATTCTTACGAATTTTCATGATGGTCAACCTCTTCCTATTCAGAGGAAAAGTAATCAAGTGAAGGAGGTGAGTTTTTTTTTCAGGCTATTACATCATTATTCAATTCAACACCCAGAAATATATTTGCTAAACATATATGAGGGAATACAGTTGCTAAAAAAAAGATCACAACGGAAGTTATTAACTCGTATGGTTACAGCAGCCAGAATGGTTTACGTGAGTAAGTGGAAACAAGAAGCAATACCAGAAGTGGATGAGTGGTTAATTAAATTATACGATCTAATAAAAATGAATAAATTAACAATAATATTATCAAAAATTCAGTAGAACAATTCAAAGATTGGGAATTAATTTTACCAATATTTGAAGCTAAATGCGGGAACTTGGCTACAAGAGGAATAAAAGAATAAGTGGTGCTTTCAGGAGAAACCTCTAAGGAGATGGGGTATCAATATATGGTGATAAAAGATCTGGCTGAATAGAAAGAATAAATTACTTAAGCAGGTGGAAAGATGTACCGAAAATAACATGGATGTTGTGTTATAGAAAAATAATTATGAAAAGAAAAACAATAAAAGAAATATAATTTAATGAGAGAGACCACTCAACGAAAGTGAAAATACTAGGGAAAAGGTAGCTGACCTTGGGCTGGAAAGCAAAATATGGCAAAATAGAATTAAGAAAACCGTAAGCAGGTAGAGTTGTATTGAAAGAATTCTATTTGACAAGTTATCATTGGGAAATAATAACTATGGAATAACCAATGTGTACAGGAAAAGAGAATAAGGGAAGATTTTAGGAGGAAATAACTACGTAACTATGTATTTGAATATCTTGGAACTACTCAAGATAAGATATGAGGAATTAAGCACTAATAAGTGGAAAAGAGAAATTATATATGAAGGTAATAGAAAAATGTTTTAGATGTCCCTTCTATAGACTTTCCAGGTTACGGTTCTTCTTTTTTTGAATTTGTTTGTTACCTACAGTTTTGTACAGATAATTTTTGTTGCTATTGTACTTTTTGAATACAAAGAGTTGAACACAATTCAAGCCAGAGTTCAGATATAAGTGATCCAGAGAGGCAAAGTGAGAGAGACAGAATGATCTGCTCATGTCACTTGGGAAAGAATTTGAACTTCTTTCTTTTCAAAATAACATTTGGATAATAGTAACTTATTTCAGTTTTACAGATTATTTTGATTCTTTGTGTGATGTGGATAAGAGACAAAGTCCCAGGATGTTAAAAAGAGATATGAATTTATTATTGAGAGTAGTTCGTTTCATAATAAAATCATTTCTCTTTTCAACATACTGAGACATTGCCTCTTTTCCATATCTGTTAAATGTTACCAGTCCTCTGCTTTTTATATTTCTTCCTTTCCAGATTGCAGAGTGGTTGACACTTTGAAAAATGAAATAAAAAGAAATGTTTTAAAAAGCTGCTGAAATCTCTTGCACAACTAATCTTGACTACTAAAAAGTATCCAAACAAGTATATAGAGACTCAGTATTTGGCAGTCTTTCACTGGATGGGTATCATTTGGCCAAAGGTAGCACATATTGAATAACTATGAAGCAGAATGTTATGGATCTTGATTTCAGTGGAACTTAACTCCCAAATAGAGGATTGTAGCCTTAATTAAGTTATAGCAGAATATTTTGTCAGGATTTGACAGTAAACATGGATACTAAGGCTATACTTTGTATCTCTGTTGAATATTCTCTTCATTCATAAATTTATTTGTAGATTGTCTTCTTTGTAGTACATAGAAAAATCAAAGTCTAATTCCTGAATATTTGGACATATGGAGGTCTATGAATACTAGCTAGCAGCCAGTGGAGAAGACTTAATCATATCTTATTTGAAGATTTGTGTTAGCTGTGTATTTTAACAGATTTTCTGTTGATCTAGTGATTCTTATGCGTAACTTGTAAGTAGTGTCAGTGTATTTCTTCTGTTCCTTCTTTTAGGAATATGATCCTCCTGCAAAAAATAACATAGAAGGTAATTTGGTCAACTCTATGATGATCTGTAGATATGGAACTTTTTTCGTATGCAGTTAGATGTGGGCTGGATCCATGCCAAATTAGTCATAGTTGGTCCTTTTGAGATCTGTGGAATGAGTTAGGCATAACTATCTTAACTTCAGTTGGTTTCAGTATAATTAGAGTGTGTCTTAGTTTGGATCCGATGGAATGAAGATACATTTGAGGACTTTTAATTTTTATTAAGCATTCTAATTGCTCTTATGTAACTTGACTTCTAAGAGAATTATTTTCCCTCCCTTCTGAAGAAGCGAAATGTGGCTTTCAGACAAGTACTTCTGACAGAAAGAAAGCAAGTGATTTGGTTCCTTCTCAGTCATCCAGATTGCACCCAAAAAGGTAGATTTTTTTTAAAAAAAATTCATTCTAGTTGCATGTAATTTTTTCTTAAAATAGATGTGAACTTGGTATTAAAATATACTCCAAATCATTGCAGAAGCCACATGAACAAGAAAATAGCTTGTGAATGTTGATTCCAAAATAATGTCTTCTCAGGAGATGAAACACAGTTATTACCGTTGATTAATAAATGAAGGTATTTACTTGATCCATCTTTTTTTTTAAATGGGGTTCTTAAAGCGCTCTTAGCACTCTGAGAACCCCACTGTCCCCCTTTATTTTGAAGATTGTAGGGAACATGGTTATATAAGAGCACTATTGTGTTTAGAAAATTATCTGGAGGATCTAAAACATTCTTTCAATTGCTTCTCAGATATGCCCAGGTATTCACAAAGATCTGAGTTCTTTTTGTTCCTCCATGGCACATTACTTTTGAACTCTTTTCATCTCCACCCCAGTGATTTCAGAAAAGAGTTTGATACATATCTTTGAGAGGAACTACTTTCTGTAATAAAAAAAAAGGATTTTCTGAATGGTTGCAACAAGTTACACTGTTACATGTACTCTATTCTGAACTGGCAATTGGAAGATTGTTGTAAACATTTATCTTAAATGTTTTTACTGTTTTATAGAATGTATAAATCAGTAGACTAAATTATCAGATTAAGAATATGTAGAATATTTTGTTTGCCATTGTGTTTTTTAATCCTTCAGAGATACAGGAAAGAAACCAAAATATACTGTAAGCAGTGATTCCGAACCTGAAGAACAGGGAACACAGATAAAAAGTGAGTTTCACTTTATTTTTGATACTATTTACCTAATATGTTTCTTTGCTTCTTTGTTTAATACATTAACACTTCTCTTGTTTGCCTTAGCTAAAGTGAAAAACAAGCATGCAGCAACAAGAAAAAGAAGAAAAGGTATGACACTTAAGTACTCCAATTTCCTGTCTCTCCTCTCCATTCCAGCATTAGTATCCTTATGTGGCTTTTGAAAACTATGCATATATTCATAATATTGGCTTGCAGTCTCAATTTAAGGAAATATTGGTTATTTTAATGTTAAACACATTGTCAGTTTTGAAAGACTTGCTCACTACTTATTCAGCTTCCATCATATCTCCAGTGTAATTGATGTGGGGTGGCCTTCTTTAATTAAGAAAATGTTTGTTTATAAACCATGTCTGTGCTAATTGCATTGGCTAAGTCTTTGGTTCTCGTACTTTTGATTTATTCCAAGCAGCAGGACTGAGGATAAAAGTCACCAAATAACTTCTGTGCTATTTCTTGAGATAATTGTTTTGTAACTTAATTCTGTGTGTAAATAAAATTAAACAGAATCTAGACAGAAACCCACACATTCATTTTTTTTTATATTCTAAAACATGCAGCTTCTTCTGATATTCAGGAAGATGAAACATTTGCCTCTGCTCTTGAGGAACCCACCATTTCTTCAAAAAAGGCAAAGAAAAAAGGTATCAGTATATGTAAACTTCATATGCTGTTAAACTGAAATGCTATATATTATACTGCTTGAACTTCTTAAAAAATAAGGAGGAAACATCTGAAACGTGGATTAGTAGAATTGTATTAAAGTAATGAAATTCTTCACAGTAGTTAAAAACAACTGAATGGTATGTGGTTAGGAAGAGATATTGCTATATAGTTGCCCTTTGGTTGAATACCGCTCAGAAGGACTACGTGGATGTGTTATAGTGAAGTTGCAAAGCTAATTGTGTTTTTCCTTCTCTCCAAGTTGTTGCTACTGTACAGGATAAGAAGAGTGAAGCTGACAAGAATCTTAGAACAACATTGATCATTTGTCCACTTTCTGTCTTAAGTAACTGGATTGTACGTTTGAAATTTAAATGATTGTCCTTCATAGTGTTTTAGCTCACTCTGACTCCCCCCAAAGTTGAAATCTTGTTTCTCTGCTTAGAATTGAAAAGAATACAGATTGCAGGTTGCAGATACATTCTTGTATTCCTCTCTAGTAGTAGTTCCACAACTACTACAGGAGAGGTGGGTAAATTATAGTTGGATTGTAGGTCCAGTAATTCCTCACAAAGGGCAATACTGCCTAGGCCTCATGGGAGTTGAATACCAACAACATTTGAAAGGCTACAAGCTGCCCATCCTATAGCATAATCTGGAACTTTAGAAAGTTCATTTTCGCTTTTTGTGCTAAACAGTCATCCTATTTTCCCTGCCCTATGAAAACTAGCTTTCTTGTATTACAGTTTTTGAAGTAGAGGTAAGGACTAATAGAACCCCAAGTGTCTTAAGACCGAGCCTAGCATACCTGTGCGGTTGGTCAGTGAGCATGTCTTCTTGTAATGGCTGTCTCATTTATATTCCCCCTTTAAAACGGTGAAGCTTGGGTATGTAGAATTCCTTGCCACAGTAATTGATAAAGTACTTAGATCTTTATCATTTAAGTTCTGACTATTGGCACAACCCCCATCCTCCCCAATCTTCTGTTTCTTCTACAAACTCAGAAATATGATTCATATGGCATGGGTCAGACACCGCTACAAGAAACAAGTTTATCAGGTATACCAAAATAATTATACACTAGTCTTCTTCATCCTCTAGTACCTCTGTCTGTATAATAATAATTCAAATATTTTAGGAACTGCTTGTTGAAGTTCCTTCCACTCAGGTCTCTGATGCTATATTCTGTCTACCAGAAGCTACATCACAACCACACACACAATTGCTGCTGCTTCTTTTTAACCAGTGGTTCTAGTCTTTAGGAGGAGTCTCAGTCTTAGTCCTGCTCCTTGCTCTGCTGACTTTATCCATCAGCTCTGGTTCTCGTCCAGCCAATGATCAATCATTAGCTGACTTTTTAAAAATCTACTGGCTGGAATGTCTGAGCAGTCATGGTGTAGTCTTTCTTATCATTCTCATCTACTTGTCTTCATTTAGTGTGAAATTAGTGTTTTTTTGGGGAGGGGACCTCCTAGCCATCAAAAACTATTGTATACTATTCCGAATCCCTAAACAGAAGGCTAACATTAAAGTGAGAAAATTTGGGAAGAGCATAATTGTAATATAACTTAAATATTCTTAGATTTACAATAAGGTAGGCAACCTGGTGCTGTTGAAATCCCTTATGGCCTGACTAGCTGCTGTCCTGGGTACAGCTTATGGTGACTATAGTTCACAACACCTAGTGGGCAACATATTGCCAACTGCCGTGCCAATTTGTACAGAAGTAAGTCCCACTAATTTTACTGGAGCTTATTCTCAGGCAAGTGAATATAGGATTGCAGTGAGAATAATACATCTTAAAAAGCTTGGATATACCTTTAGACTTGAACACATGTAAGTTTCTGTATATTGTCAGTAGAATGACTTCCATGATTACAAAAAACTTTGTGTTAGGCAAATGCTTTCTTTTGTTGCATCTTACTGATTTCTACCAGGAACTGTAGCAAAGCTAGGTTTACAACAAAATTTACAAGTGACAGAAATACCTACCTGCTAGCAGTGAGTCATAATTTCCTTGTATATTTTCATTTTAGGACCAGTTTGAACAACATGTTTGTCCAGATGTTCAGTTGAACCTGTATGTTTACTATGGCTCTGAACGAAGCAAAGATCCAGCAGTACTTTCAAGTCAGGATGTTGTATTAACAACATACAGTGTTTTAGCTAGCGACTATGGAGTAAGTATGGTGAAAACTTAAAGTAAGATACTAACATCTTTCCTTTAGTCAAAGCAGTTTACAGGTTAAAAAATTGAGACTTCTCATCAGAAACTGAATCCAGTATAATATTGAACTTAGCCCTTGAAAATGGTACAGGAGATCCATGCTCAGAAGAAGTAATTCAACAATAAAATTAACCCTTTCTCTCAGGGGAAGTTCCACCAGTTGTCTTGTAGAATCTTACACTTTACCTTTTCCCCATGGAATGGCTGCCAAGTAACTTAGCTGGTTATGATTAAGGCCTGAGGCATCACAAAAGATTGAAGATCTGAGTATGATCCCTGCTCTCAGCACCCACGGCTTCTGTGTCTTTCCTGGTGGAATGGGATAGCAGGTTTTCCTTCCCCAGCTTACGTGTTCTAATTGGTAACGCTTTCTGTGCTTTTTATCCTGAGAAAGTTTATGTTCTGTACTTGAGTTCTTCATTACACTTTAGTCTAAAGTATGAGATAGCTTTATAGCCAAAGGGATGATACTACATCATATGGTAGCTTGGCATTAAACATTTAGATCACTAATGGATGGCTTGGAAGATGCTTATTCAAGTCGCCTGCTACAGAAGAGATAGCCATGGCAGTAATTACCCTGGAGGCCTGCAAAATTTGCTTTAATAACTTAACAGGGCAGCAGGAAGCTATGATTATTTTACCCACCTAGAAACTAAAAATTAAACAAGTTCCAACTGTAATTTTAAACCCATCTGAAAGAACATTTTGAGATGTCAAATGAAAGTTCACCTTGACAAATAGAAACTGCAAACAGTTTAAAATGGTTTTAGCTGTGCAACTGGGTAAGTAGGTGTCTAAGAAGGTTAAATGTATATTCTTTCCAACTGCTTTTGGGAGTATTAGGGATCATTGCAGAGATTAAATACTGTAGGGAGTGGGAGGGAGATACATGTTATACTGAGTAGTAAAGCCAGTTCTCATTTGCTCTGTGAGGGTGCTTTGTCAAGTTGATGTGATTTGTCTTCCAAGAAGCTATTCCCAGCATCTCCCCTTTCCTGTGTTGTTAATGGCTTGTGTGATAGGGCCCCTCTTTCCTTTGGTAACTTTTTATTTTTGAAAAGCAGCTGCTGTACTTCAAAATGAAATGCCAGCCTTTACACACATTTCATCTTAATTTCCTAAGAATGTACTTGGAAAATAAAGATGGCAGGTAGCTGAAAGCCAGAACTTTTGCAGATGTTCTTGTCAACTAAAAAAACCAAACAAAAACAAAGAAGAATTTAAATTTAACAAGAAATCACGCCAGAGGTATCATCAAGGCCCTTCATAATAAAGGCAAAGCTTCCTGGCTGCATGTATATATCTGTAGCTTCTTTAATGCTATGCCTTGTAGATTAATAAAGCTGGACTTCTAGTTTAAGACCAGAAGTCTTCCGGCTTCCAAACTTTTAACTATGCTTGAGGCAGTCTAAGTTCCCTTTGCTCTGTATGAAATTTGGACACATTCTTCTGTGAGAAAGAGGAAAAATAAAATGCTGTCTGCTGATGATGTTTTCTTGTAGTAGAATGTCTTTTTAATTTTGCTGCAGACCCAAAGTAATAGTCCTTTGCACAAATTGAAATGGCTGAGAGTTGTATTGGATGAAGGACATACCATACGAAATCCAAATGCTCAGCAGACAAAAGCTGTATTAGACCTAGATGCACAGAGAAGATGGATTTTGACAGGTAATGTGTGCCATTGGCAGAACATTGCAGTGTTGTGTTAACTTCCAAATTATGGCCCTTTGCAGTGGTGACATAAATAGAACTTTTCTGCATATATTGTTTTATAATCCTGTATATTTTGATTATGCATATTTCTTAGTTCATTATTTTTGTTTTTGCATTTCATCTGGATAATTTGTTTTATAATTGTATAGTTTTATACTTTTATTTCTTTTTTGTGTGTATATGTGTGTATACACCACACATATTTTAGTTGTATTCCTTTGGCAAGACACACTTGTTTTGGTTGTTTTACCTTCAAAGTGCCATGTACATTAATGGCACTGTATAAATAAGCAACAGCAACAACAATAATATATCAAGAGTGCAGTTTGTTGTTTGCACTCAGTAAAATTGCTTTAGGTTGGAATGTAGTTTACCACTTGCTTGGAGCAATCAATTGAAAACAGTCTCCTTGCCCCTCCAGATAGCACCTGAGGAGCAAGTTGTAGGTGCTCACCGGGTGTACTACAGAAGATAATAGGATAATTCTATTCTATATATGTCTGGCTTGATGAAACTGGACACTCGGCATAGGATCAGTCAGAGAAGCAACCCAAACCAGTGTTCTATACCTGTGGTAGTACTCTTCTCCTTCTTTAGTTGTTTGAATGGGATCAGTACTGCTGAACTTGCTAGGAATCATTATACCCATGTGGGAGCATGCACCTTTGTAGCTGTTATTTTTGCTGCATTGGTGTGTCATTGTTTTTAGCGTTTAGCCTTTAAATTTCAACCACAATAGATACAGAAATGCCCAGTATCTGTTTTCTCAAAATGGAAATCTGCTAGCAGAAAAGTAGAGAAGTCAGATGTTGTTAAGAATTATAGTGAAAACCCTGACTGGACCAGATTCAAGTGTTGTTTGTTGTTGTGTTGCTTCAGGTAGTTTCTGACTTACGGTAACTCTAAAGTAAACTTATAACAGGGTTTCCTTGGCAAGATTTGTTCAGAAGGGGTTTCCTCTTGCCACATTTTGCAACTGAGAGGGTATGATTAACCCAAGGTCAGCCACTGTGTTTCCATAACTGAACCAGGATTTGAACCCTGGTGTCCAGACTTGTAGTCTAGCTCTCAAAGCACTACATCATGCTGTCTCTCTCAAGTTACTGCTTTTGTTTTAATGAGCGTCTGGAATCCTGAGCTTAGATTAAGGGAAGCCTGTCTCTCAGGACAGCCCATGAACATGATCTTAAAGTGAATGGGATTTAAACGTTTACTTTGTAGTTAGGTGTAAAAATGAATGCTGTTACGAACAGCAGCACTGAGGCTAAGTTTCTGGGTCCAGCTGTATGACTGGTTAACAAATAGATCTGTACAGAGAAGCTTTTTTAGTGTCATTTGTATCTTTTTTAGTATCAAAGTGTGGTTTAGGCCAGTGTGCAATGTGCTTAGGCCCTTATGGCTTTAGGTATTAACATGCTCCATGTTCTGTAAAATGTTTATGCATTCTTTTACTGTGTTTCTTCATGGAATTGTGTGACTTTGTCTTATACACCAATGGGCTTTTGAGGCATAAGATTTCTTAGCTGTTAAAGCAGAAATTGGAATTACTTGTATTTAGGTTGCTACCAATGAACAATTTAGATTTCCTCAAAATAAATCTTCTGTCTTTCTTGTTTAACCACCGTGACACTCCCTTTGTGTGGTGGTAGGATTGCATGCTTTTATGACGTAAAAGGCCATGCTGATGGCTGCCATGCTGTTGGTGGGCCCATGTCAGATAGGCTTTTGCTGAAGAGCCAGGCTAAATGTGCCAAACAGCTACTGGGCAGCAGCAGTGGGGGCGGGGAGAAAAGTGGCAGACCACTGTCAGAGATAATGGCAGTGGCACCATAGCTAACACTTGTTAGTACTGTACAGAAACGGGCATGGTAAGCCCCTTTTGAAAGTCTTTCACCATTAAAATCCTGTGATGAGATAGTCCAAAAAAAAAAAAAAAAGGGCCAGAAGATGACACTTCCGGGTCAGAAGGCGGTCAACAAACTTCTGGAGTTGGGCAGAGGACAAATATGAGTAGCACAGTGGCTAATGTTGCAACTGGACTCAAGCTGAAAAGACAGTCAACTGTAGATGAGCTCAGGGGTGAAAAGAAAGTCTGAAGTTGCACAGCACATATTATAGGAACGTGGAATGTGGGAAGCATGAATCAGGGGAGGTGAGACAGTAGAAACATTGTCAGTTAATTTTATAGTGGAGTATTAAAATTCACTTTGGTGTAAGAAAGACAGTACAGCATTATTAAGCTACTAATCTGAAACTACTATTGCTTTAGAAACCTAATCTTAAGGTTTCTTTTTCCAATTTAAGCTTTTACTTTGAACAGAATGTAGAGCTTCTGAGGGCTGTTTGTATCTGGCTAAAGATATTAGACTGCGAGCAAGTCCCAGTACTGTAAACTTTGTTTCAGAGGAAGGAACTGGCAAAACCACTTCTGAGTACAGTGTTCCACAGCCTCGCAGGAATGTTTAGAAACGTGAATGCTCACATCTCATATTATTGAATGGTGGCAACATGTATGCAAACGCTTCAGTGCGTCTGTGTGCACATTGCCACCATTTTAGGTATAAGATGCAGTACTTGGTGATTGCTGGAATTCTCAGATCTGGAGGCTGGATATATTGATGCTCCACTGTATTCCTTATGGGGTCCCCATAAGTCAACATGTTATTTGAGGGCACATACACACACAAAGATGTTCCAAAACTAAGTAAGGTGAATGTCCATTTCATGGTGGTGGGAGACTTTCTCGTTTATAAGCTAATACTGCTTTTTTCATTCTTAATGGATGAACAGTACCCAGGAACCATTGACACAATACGTGGATCCAAACAATATTGTTATTTTGTTTGTAACTGTCCGTGCTCCCATCTGCTTGACAGTCAGTCATTTTCATTTTCAAATACAAGTTTATGGGAAACTAATAAATATTTAAAATATGTGAGAGCAGTTAGGACCTAATACATCAGGGAAACATCTGGCAACTACCTTTTGAGGAGCAATACGGCGATTATGCTGCTGAATATTGTTAAATTTACATAGTAGTTCAAGCTGACAAAAGTAATTTCTAATGAACTTTAGGAATCATTTTACATGGGATCCTTTCAATTGGTCCAGCCTTGACTTATTTTTGAGTGAATAGTGGGTGATACAGCATGTTTTTCTTTTGTTCCCCTCCCTTATTACAGGCACACCAATTCAAAATTCCTTAAAGGACCTGTGGTCTCTTCTTTCCTTCTTAAAGCTGAAGCCTTTTACAGATAAGGAGTGGTGGCACAGAACAATACAGCGTCCTGTTACTATGGGAGATCAAGGAGGGCTTAAGTATGAACTGTTTCTTATACATAATGGATAAACATATTTTCTAAATATCAAAACATATAAACTACATTCCTCTTCAAAATTCTGTTACTGACCTTCAGTATTAATTATGCAACTTCACTTTGTTGTATATAAAATTTAGTAGTACCAAGAGATATGAAATATGTATTGCATATTTAATTAATATTGCATATTTAATTAGTGAAATATGTATTGCATTAATGCTGTCTGCTTTTTTTGTTTTGGTAGGCGTTTACAATCCCTGATTAAGAGTATTACACTTCGGAGAACTAAAACAAGCAAAGTAAAAGGGAAGCCTGTTTTGAAACTCCCAGAGCGCAAAGTATTCATTCAGCATATTACACTTACAGATGAAGAGAGCTTAACCTATAACTCTGTGAAAAATGAAAGCATAGCTGCTATTAACAGGTATATATTACCAACAGTTAAGTAGAAAAAATACCTTTGGTTGCAGTAATTCTGATATGATTTGAAAACGTCTTTATTAACTCTTTTTACCAGTGCAACATTATGAAGTAAACACTGATTTCAGTGGTATTTACTCCCAGTTACATGCACATACAATTAGGATCTTAGATTCCATTTCAAAAATAAACTCAATGGAATGCAGTAATGAAGTTATGCCTTTTTTGTGTTAAATCTGAATAATTCTTGCTTTCTGCAACCAACATGCAGTGCCGATACTGAGTGGCCTAATTTTATATCCTGGTTTGTTGTTGGACATAAATAATGATTTCTTAGATTGAAAGTAATGAGAAACATGATCTATCACACTCCATTCCCCCTTTCAAATTTCTACTAAGATATTAGAGAAGAGGACAGGGATGGGGAAGTGTGAGGGCACTGTGTTCATTTTTGGTCCAGTCTTGTTATGTGAGAACTGGACTAGATCTCTAGGAATTTTTCGACAATAGCTCAGTTATTCGAACTGTCATGCTTTTGTTCTAACATCAAAATTATTCTACAGGTATTTTAGTGAGGGAACTATTTTGAGCAACTATGCAGATGTTCTTGGTGCTTTACTGAGACTCAGACAGTTGTGCTGTCATCCGTCACTTTGTATAAATACATCATCTTCTAGCAATGTAGAAGGTCAGTGTGTCCTTTTCTTATATATCTGTAAATGCAGTAGACTTTTAGCCTTAAGGTGCTGAGATCAGTGACTTAGGTTTGTTGTTTTGTACTTTTTCTTTTGTGTTATGTGAAAACTCTTTTGAATCCCACCTTGGGTCCCACTCTGGAAGAAAGGTGGCATATAAAACAAATCAATAAATGAGTAAGTGTGCCCAATGCCTTCTACTTGTAGTAACTGCTTATATCTGCGTGAGTACTGAGAAGATCTGCATGGTTTGAAAATTTATAGATAAATAGCACTATGACCACAAATGTTCCATGAATGCAAGAGTGTTTGAGTAAGCCTGTTCACGCAGACAGCAATTCTGATGTCTGAGTTTGCTGATTCCTGTCCCATGCTGCACCCTTTGCGTGGTGAATTGCTAGCTTAACAAAGGGCAATTTAACCACATGGCCCAAATTCTTATTGCGTTTCATTCTGGGTTGCAGTCTGTATTTCATATATCCCATTTCTTCTGTCCCATTTGAATATGTTTGCGGTGAAGATTAGGGAGGTTCCAGGTACATTTTAGTCTGCTAACCAGGGTCAAAAACTACATCTATGGTTTAAGAAAGGAAGAGAAATCTAAATCTATGTTGTACTGGAGATAGTCATCAAATGACTCACACAGTGCATGACAAAATCAGTTTGTGATCAGTGCAGTAGTTTTTTAATAATACATTGATGTAGTTGACTATGTCCACCTTTTCCCCAAGAAATGGGAATGAAAATGGCTAAATCTACAGAACAAGTTGCTCCTTTATTTTACATTTCCCCAGTGTGTGATGGATGTAAAAATAAATCTGTAAACTGTAATGTTAACTGTTAATGAAGCTGACTTCGGTGTGTGATGGATTGAAATGCATGGTGTCTGAATCACTGGAAAACAGTATTCTGTCTCTACAGTATCACCACAAGTGTGTTTTTATTCCTGATATTAATGGTAGTGTCTGATAAAGATAAGTATATTGTGTTTGCTCACGAATAGTTTCAGTAGTGAATGCATGAACGGAAATGGAGCCAAAATGTGGATATTGAGAAATGAGAGGGAAGTGGAGATTGCAGAAGTACATAAGAAGCTCCAAAACATAAGGGGGAAAGCCTCCAAAACTACCTTAGTGAAGACTAACCCTTGAATTATGTCAGTTGGGAAGTAAAAATGAAAAACGGGGGTAGGGCATAGGGAATGAAATGGACAGTGGAAGACAACGTAGTTGACACCTTCAGCAGAAACAATCCTTTAGAAGTGAAAATCCATTACAACGGTTTTTGCAGTTCCTTGTTTGCTTTCCTTAAGCATTCCATTTTTTGTTATTTTACCTTGTATGATATACAATGTAATTCTGGGTTTTTTTTAAAGAATTTGTTTGTGTCTCTTTGTCTGGGCAGGTGGTAGTACTCCTGAAGAGCTACGTAAGAAATTAATAGAGAAGATGAAACTAGTTCTAAGCTCTGGATCAGATGAAGAATGTTCTATTTGCTTAGAGTCATTGAACTTTCCTGTGATAACACACTGTGCTCATGTGTTCTGCAAACCATGCATCTGTGAAGTCATTCAGAGGGAGAAGGTTAGTTATTACCTTCAGTCAACTGTAAGGAATTATTCCATAATGATTTGCATTAATCCTGGGTGACTGGAAGGGGCTTTGTTGCTAAAACAGAGTACTTCTCTTTTTTGTTGTCTTGTGTCTGCAACTCGTTTCAGATGTGTAGCAACCCAGAGGTTTTCTTGCCAAGATTTGATCAGAGGGAGTTTACCATTGCTTTCCTCTGACCTGTTACAGTATTACTTGCCCAAATGGCTTTCCATGGCAGAATGGGGTTTTCCATGGCTGAGTAGGGATTTGAACCTTGGTCTCCCAGAGTCCTAGTGTGGTACTCAAACCATTATGTTATGCTGGGTTGCAATTCTTTTTAGTGCTGTTAATTGCTCTCTGCTAGTAGCTTGAAGGATCTCATCTGCTAACTTTCTTCCTGATTTCATGTTATACTACATCAAACTCCCTTAATTTTTCATTGCAATGACTGTGATATGTGTGTGTGCTATACATTGTGCCCATATATTAATTTAAGTCAGTTGATAAACTGCATGGAGCCCTTCAAGTGTTAGTTATAGCTCATACAAACCCTAACTATGGACCATGTTGGCTGGGGCTGCTGGGGGGGGTATAACTCAAAACATCTGGAGTATACCAGATTGACTGTGCTTTCTTTACATTTTTTGAGACTGATGGTCTACGCTGTTGTTTTACCTGGCTTTACTAGTACTGATTATCCATCTAGGTGGTTGCACTGGTGGACAAAGGCAATTGAAGGTTCTGGGAGGTGATTTTCCTTCTCACCTAGCCACTGTGCATCTTCAGTGAGATGCTTTCTTTTCTCTTCCTCCTCTCCACAGTTCTCTGTTCCACTTCACACTCTGCTCTGAAGAGATTCCTATATCACTTGAGCAGATGCTGATGTTATATGGAGGTTGCAGCAGTGGCATCACATCCTCTTAGATCCAATGAGTGCCTTTTTCGATTGGCTCAGGTGCCCACTGTGATGTTGCCCCAGTTGGATTTTAGCTAGTGTTCTCTACCTGAATTTAAATAGTCAAATGAGAGGTCCTTATTCATTGGGTTTTCTTTTTTGAAAAAATATTCTACTGTTACAAAACTAGAGTTTTTATCTGTTGATCATCAGTTAAACTGGACATTTGAAAAAAGCTGCTCAGGCATGGAGCAATTACTGCATCTTGGATTTCAGAGCAATGCAATTCAAAGTTGTCTGTGAGTCAAGACTCCTCTAGAAAAATGGAAAAACCCATCCTCTGCTGAGGAATATATGGGTGCTTATGCTGCATGAATGCATTCGGAGTGATTTTCAACAAGCCTATTAATTGAATTCCATACCAAGATTTTTACATCCTGTGTTCAGTAGCGGGGGGAGGGGGCAAGCAGACTACTTCTCTCACTGCCCTTCCCACATCTTTTGTATTTGGTAAGCTTTTTGCACCAGTGAGAACACTAGAAAATTGAGATAGTTCAGAATAGTGTAAATAGCCTACACAAATAGAAAAGGTTCTCTGCTGTTAGAGATTATTCTTCAGCACAGATAGCAGTGACTTGTATGTGTTATGAGCCTAGCAGGTATTTCCTTCCTCTGCTCTCCATGTGTAAGGAAAAAAGCCCAAATTTCATCCTTGTTCCTGATGTAAAACAAGAGCAAAATGTGAGTTGATTGCTGTCCATGGTTCTAATCCTTCCAGTTCAGTTAAGTAAATTAGGTTCTGTTTAAAGCATAAGGACTTCTGTAGCTTTATTCATACCATGCATCCAAGTACATATTATATTTTTCCATTCCTTTAAATGATTGTGCTTAAGCTACCCACTTAATTTTATTTTGAGGAAATACTTATAGGACTTGAATCTGAACGTTGATCTAGTTGAGGAGGAAATGAGAGTTTCCTACTTAAAGGGAACATGCTGCTCCTAGAGACAAATAGCAGGGGTCAGATTTTCAGCAGGTCCCTAAGCTGTATTGAAACATGTCTTTGATTTTTTCTTCAAAATAATTTAATATCCATGTTTGAATTCATGTCTGCCCCTCTGAAGCCTCTCTCACATATGAAAGGTCACAGATTGTAGGCTCAGACTGGATTTGAAGTACTGATCCTTCTTCCCCCTTGAAGGAGGACTAGCTTGCTATAGTCTTGCACTGCAGAAAGTTGCTAAACATATAGAAGCAAGCAGAAGGTCTTTCAAAGGTGCCAGTTAGTCACATCTTGGAGAAAACTGTGTTGACTTATTACTGACCCAGGGTGTGACAACCACTCATACCTCAACTGTGAGCAAAACCCCATCTATTCCAGATATGATTTATGCTGTTGAAGTATAAGCAACTCTGAAAACATGTACAAAAAAGGCTAGGAAATGGGTCCTGGGGAAATCTGTCAAATAGGGAAAGATATCAAGTTAGGATGTTTAAAGCAAGTACTTTTGCAGTAGAAAACACCTCTTCTGGTTTTAGCTGATTAGCTATTTGGAAAGAATTTGTATGGCTGTAGCAGAGAAATGTGCTTTTTCATGTTAATATGTAGGATGTTTTCGAGACAGGATATATACTTACCATTTATTTTTCTGTAGTGTTCCCGTTGTAGGTCGTTGTAAAGCATACATTGTCTCTTTTTCTTTCCCTTCTCCATAACACTGCAGACTGCTTGCAGTGGAGAAATAGCATCGTTCGCAGATTACCGTGTGTATTTAGATGAAGAAACCTTAACACTGTTTTGTCTTTCAGGCAAATGCCAAATGTCCTCTTTGCAGGAAAGAGGTTGGATTGGAACATTTAGTAGAATGTTGTTTGGAGGAATCTGATAGTGGGAAAAAGTCTGACCAAGAATGGGTATCTAGTTCAAAGGTAAACATCTGATTTTAACACTTCATTATAGTTTCAGTGGTTCATCTAAAAATACGTTTTTGAAAAGACTGAAAACAACGTATCCAACTTGTATGTTACCAATAGAACTACACAACCAGTTAAATAATTATTGGTCTAGTTTACAGATTTTAATTCAGCATCCTAAAAACTACTCTAGTTTACAGATTTTAATTCAGCATCCTATGGAGCAGGAGGGACAGAGAAAGACTGGTGAATAAGTATTACAACAAATTCTAATTACTAGTCTTGTATGATTCAGGGCAGACTGCTAAATAAACACTCAGTTTTATTACTACATACATTCTCCAAATGTATGTAGTAATAAAACTTAGGCACATAACCAAGCTGCTATTCAACATGGCACAAAGAGGCTGGGCAAATATTCAGCTTGTCTTGCCAGTACTCTGTCCCCTGTCCTTGGCTTGTATTCTAAGCATTTATTATTTTCTGACTCTTTTGCTAGTTTGTACAGCTACAGCTTTTTTCTTTTAGCTGCAGCCTTCTTCTAAGGGTTTCTTCTTAGTAAAAGGAAAGTAATTGAAAAGTTCATATGGTTTCAGTTATCTTTAAACAATTAACACACACTCCCATGCAGTAGTTCCTAGAGTCTTTTCTTTTACCTGTTTGTTGTTTCTGTAATTCACCCATCTTCTTTGATTTATTCTGACAACTACAGCATGGAGTTAACACCTTGCTAGAACAAAGCCACCAAGTTACTTTTCCTGTCTTGCATGCAATGTTAATTCATCCTGAGCTATATGGTTTACTGCAGCCTAAGAACAGCAACATTGTTTGGGGAACAGGAATCTAGAAAGACAAGCATTAGGTCATCCACACATAAATTTGAAAGCAAGGGGGTGTTATGGAGAAAACTGGGAAAAAAACTTGAATGTGAATAATACTACCCTTTCAAATTTGTAAGTTCTTGAAATTTTCCTACATTTTGCTTAGAATTCACTTAAGATCATGACTTAATGATTTCTTTAAAAACACATTGTACTAAAGCTGTATGTATTAAAAGTCTCAGTTCCCTCACAGAGCTGACACCCTAGCAGTCCAAAATTGTTACCTCCAAAAGTTTTCTTTTCTCCTCAAACTTTGAGCATCATGATACCAATTTCTGGTTGGCTATTTTTCTTTCATCTGCCCGAGGGCAAGAATGTTTGGCATGTAATGATATAAATGGGGAACAAATAATTGTTCAGTTGGTTAAACAGTGCTCTGAAAATGTGCATGAGCTTCTTTTGTAACAGTAAAAGTAATTAAAAGAAAACAAAGATTTGGGATTTATGAAACTAAAAATAATTGTCTTTTATTTCAGATCAGTGCTCTTATGCATGCTTTGATAGAACTAAGGAAGCAAAAACCCACTATTAAGAGTTTAATTGTTTCTCAGTTCACAAGATTCCTGTCTCTAATAGAGGTTCCATTAAAGTAAGTAGACTTGTATGTGTTAGTAAAATAATTGCTTGCTACAATGAAATTTGTACAGAAAGTACTTGAAAAATGTAAATACTATATACTGTTATTTTGCTCCTGGGGATATTAATTGTTCAAACCTTAAGGCAAAACTTCACTCTAAGGGTCTAACACTCATACAACCAATGATGCATTGTTTCTGTTTCAGGGAATCTGGATTTGCCTTTGCTCGCTTAGATGGATCTATGACACAGAAAAAGAGAGTAGAGGCAATCCAGCAGTTCCAAAGCAACAAAGCAGGGTCTCCAACTGTGATGTTGCTGTCTCTAAAAGCCGGTGGTGTTGGTTTGAATCTGACAGCAGCTTCACGGGTATTTTTAATGGATCCAGTAAGTATAATTTATCTGCTCAGACATATCCCAGAATGCAAGAAAGGAGTGAGATCTTCTTTAATGGCTGCTCATAGTAGCAAAAAATCCAGCATTGTTTCTTCTAATAGAAAACTTGCAATGAAGCTGCTGATTTCCAGTGTGCATCCATTGCCTTGAGGATCTAAGCTGTGTCCTTGTAGCATATATGGACCCATACAAAATCTGCATTATTTTTAATGGAAGGGAATGCATCGCTTTGGAAGCATTCCCCCAATACCCTTTGATGAGAAATATTTATGACACAAAGAAACAGTATTCATTCCTGACAGTGCATGTACTTGAATGGAGAAATAATGGTATGCAAAAACTAGGTCCTGATAAAAAAAAATCAGTGCTGTGTCTTTTATGTAAAGTTAAGTTTTTTGTTTTTTTTAAATTCTCAGTTTCTCAAAAAGTGATTTCTATCACCGCTTTGGTTTTAAAAAGTGCCAAATACACTTCCACAGAAGTACAGTGTTATAATTGAGGAATCTCACTTTGAAAACACTTTGCTTTTGACATGGTTTCACATAATACTTAATATCTCCAATAGGCTTGGAATCCTGCTGCAGAGGATCAGTGCTTTGACAGATGTCACAGACTTGGCCAGAAGCAAGATGTGATCATCACTAAGGTGAGGTGGCAGTTATTTCAAACACTTGGAATCATTAGCAAAGGGGTTTTTACTTAAATGGAGCTTCAAAGACTAGCTTCCCTCTCTATGTATCTATGATATGTTTCATGATACAGAGGATACTGTTTGAAAAAGTCTCTGTTGGACAGCCAGAATTTCCCAGCTGGCATGGTTGGAAACTTCTTAGCTCTGTTGTGAAATAGGAGAGGCTACTTCAGAGCGGCGTATGATCTGTTGTTTGCTATTCCTAGATACAAACCTCTGGTATCTGGCCAGAGTGTACATGTTGCAGCTAGGGTTTTATGCGCTGAACTCTCTTAAAAGAACAAGAAATGGACTAAGTTGTGCTTACCTTCAAAATGTTGAGTGGCTAAATTTTAGGTTTTTATAAAGGGATTAACAGGAATATGCATCCCAAGGATAGTTTCTATATACATATATGTGGCCCCATGCTTGACCGGAAGTTAATTTAAAGGAAAGATTTATCAGTAGTTGCAGGGCCAAATAGCTTGTCAAAAATCAAAGCCAAGTACATACAGCCCTTTACTTTTGCAGATTCAGCATTCACAATTTGATTATTCACAGGTTATTTTATTTTAAAAATTCTTATTGTATTTTCCCCTGCCATGGAAAAAATATGTTCTCTGGGTCCTCCAGCACAATTCTGTGGTTCAGTTCCATCAGAACTTTTGCCAGAAGTTGACTGTAGATTCACGCTTGAGTACCTAAAGATTCCTAGAAAAGTGTTCTCAAGTTTAAAAAAAAGAAAAAGGAAACATTCACAATTTTTATTTGTGGTCTTTCCACTTTCATGAGGGTCTTGCACTTTGGCCTCCACAGAAGTGGTGGGCTGACTGTAATAGCACTATTATCTTTTAACCTCTTGGATTTGTCTCCCTGCTGTACTTTTTCTTCACTAGTTATAGCATTTTCAGTAATCTTTTAAGTATTATATTTGACTTGTAGTTTTAACTTTCTTCCTTTTTTAAAACTGCCATTAGTTCATTGTGAAGAACTCTGTAGAGGAAAATATGTTGAAAATTCAACACAAGAAGAGAGAACTTGCAGCCAGAGCATTTGGAACAAAAAAACCTTCTAGTGAAACAAAAATTAATGACATCAGGACCCTGATGGATTTATAATTTGAGATGTTAGAACAAAATTTAACTTAGAGTGAATTTGATGTGATGCTGTTTATTCAGATAGCACATCTGCTTTATAAATTTTGAAAACATGAGCTTATTATGCAGTTTATTTTGCATTAACCTTTTCAACTGAAATAGGACCTTCTACCATATCTTCATAAATCATATTTAGTGTTTAAGGTCCATCTGGCTGTTTTTCCAAACAAGGAATACTGAGATGCAAAAGAACTGTTTCTAATCAACAGCATCATAATGTAATTTGTGTTCTATGCAGTGTCAACAGTTCTTGTGAAAATGGGTTGGATAACTTTTGTACTTCCTGTATTGCTAACTTTGTAAGATGGTGTACATTGTATAGGGTCAAAAACTAACTTTTTAAAAGGGTTTTTTTCCCCTCAAGTTAAGTTTAAAACCAGAGTGTTATTTATCTGTTTTTTTTTCATTGGAGGCTACAAAATATAACTTTGATTTCTGAAACCCTCTTGATATTGGGGATTAGTATTCCATTGTCTGTATCATGCTAGAAATGGAAATTGTACATGACCATAGCATGCACATGCATGCTAGCTTTGCTTTTCCTTTTTATGTTGAGTGGGAATATCTAAATGAGAATTCCAAAGCCACATTCCTGTTTGAGCATGTAGCGGTACAACAGTGGTGGGAACTAAAATACTCTGGGAAGACTGGCTGAGAAAATCACATGTCCACACAAGACATTTTTAAGGAAGCCTTACTAGAGTATGTTTAGCTTCAAGGACCTACCTGGAAGCCATGCATTCAGGAAATATGCTACTGAGGAACCAGCAGCTTTCACTGTGCTCACCACAAAACTGGAAAACTTGTATTACACCGTTACAGTAGAACTGTACTGTACTTCACCTTCAGATGTTCTCACTCAACATACCAAGACTTCAGCGAGGATTTTGTGAGTGGGGCTGGTATCTGTACCCCTTCCAGCAGTGAGCCCAATTTACTTGTTTTCTGGTAAATATTTGATTAATCTCATGCCTCTGTTGTACTGCTGTGAGTGATGCAACAGCAATCTCAGCATTAGAAACCTCAGTAATTTGTGCCAGTTTTATTTTATGTAAATAAAATTATGGCTTTTCTGGAGGCTTATGTAGTAAGTGAAATTTTCTTTAAAAAACGTGCTACAGTGCATACATGCAAGGATATTTCACACCACTTGTGGGTAAAAGCCTGTTGTGTCTCACAGTGCTAGGTGCTTTATCACCTAGGCAAACCTTTCCAGCATCAAAATCAGATGCGCCCTATTTCACTATCAGTCATTAATGTGACACAGACCATTCTGGGTGATGTCAGCTTGACTAATCCTGCTGAAAGATTTCAACAGCTTAAACATTCTCTTTGTTGTTTCAGTAGCTTTGCTTGCACCCCTTTTTGGGATATTTTGGTTGTCCTTATTAGGAGGGTTGGGAGTTGTGCTTAACAAAAGTAAATTATAAGCAGGATAGCCAACACAGATACACTTAAGACCTGTTGTGAAGACATATGACTGAAGAGTGTGCATTAATACAAGGGGTCCCACCTCTGAGCCTGCAATTTGTTCCATGGTCAACAGAACTCTTCAGATAAAGGGTCACTTTGTCATTATTATGTTGACATAACAGTTCTGTTTTACTGCAGCTACATTAACTGAAACTAGAAAAGGTTTTAGCCTTGAACAAACTAGTTTGGGGCAAACAGCACTCAGAACTACAGCAAGCATGCAAATACCTCATTATCAACTGAGGGGAAGAAAGAGTAGAGAGAACTCCTGATCTTGTACATTTGCCAGACATACGACACTAATAGCTTGTCCATTGTATTTCCCCTTATTTGGCACTTCAACTAAAGTTGCACTAAATACCTTTATAAAAAATACTTAATATTTAATTTAGTAGTAGTATGTAAGGAAAGAATGCTTTAGCTGGACATATGCAGCCATTATTATGCAGTGGTAGCTGGAATTGCAGACTTTTGCCTTTGGCTACACCAGGGAGCATTCACAGGATGAATAATAGAGGAAGTTAACAGTTTTTAATGTTACATGCATAAGCCTTTTCAAGTATGATTCTTTTTAGCCACACATGCAGTTATGCCAACATAAGCAGACTAAGCAGGCTTACTGCCATAAATCTTCAGAAGAGTCCATTTGATGAGAACCTGGTAACAGAATCTACCTTGTATGAAGCCTAGATGAAATGTAATAGTTTCTGATCTGTACTCGTATCAAGGTGAGCAAGAAGTATACAAAAACTACTACTTTTTAAAGGATGGATGTTCACAAGCCAGACAATTATACGAGGTAATAAGGTAAAAGCTAAGTAGTGTTGCTTAGGAATGCTTTGAAAGCCAGGTAGTAATGTCATGCCTGCAGATTCAGAAATTCTGGTACAAATTTATTGTTTTGCATTTTTTAACACAAAGTTTTCATGAGCTATGGAAAAAAAAACACCACATATATTCCATATGGCATTAGAATTCAAAGGCATAGCTGTATTTGTCTGGATCAGTATGCAAAGAAATCTGTTTGTATGTGACACAGCTGCAGTTTCAATTGAACACACCTCAAGTTCTAGAAGAATGTAAATTAACACCCAAAGAACACTGTAGGAAACATACCTAGGAGAGAGACTGAAACCATGTTAATGATGCAGCACACTAACGTGAGGTAGCAGGTTTAGGGTACAGGACACATGCATACATCATATTATTGTCTGACAAAACTAAGTGCCATATTCTATTTATTTAGGTTTCACTATGATTTCTTTATTTTGTATTTTGACTGCTGTGTTACAGGTAACAGTTCAAAATGTTTTAATGTTTTTAGCTAGTCCCAGAAATACACAGAACTGAACAAAAGTATTTCTCATGCTGTGGGTACTGTGCATAAAACTCTGGTCAGAATTTTCAATATGGCTGGAATTGACAGAAAAGTAGTATCAGCATGGTTGCCACACTTTCATGTCCTTTCTGTAAGGCCCCTTTTATAGTAGCTGCCTTAACCTCTAGCCATTATTTTAACATAGCAAGCCAAACTTGGTTTGAGGGTGAAGGGAAGGAGATAAAGCAGAGTCCTATAGTTTAAGGAGTAAGATTCAAGCCAGTTGTGTGCTCTGTTCCCAATGAGTTCTCTACAGGCATGTTCATTATTTTTTTGTGCAAGAGGAAAAGATCTGGCTGTTGGACACAGAATTGGCACAAAGATTGATACTTAAAACAGATTTTGTTCAGTTCTTATCTTCAGTTCTGCCAACAGCCTTCAGCTGAGCAGTGACAAAGCTGCTAGCGAAGTTTAATCGACCCTATCTGACTTTCCTAGTTGCTATAGCTCTGGAAAAGTCCTTGTATTGCTGACATCTGCAGAACAGATACAAGTGCTTCTACTGGAGGTAGGTATCAAGTTTTTTCTTGATGTTGTCAAAGCTGTCTTCTCCCATGTAGTCGGCCTGGCCCTGCTCCCATCTTTCTTTGCGTTCCTCTGAAGACATAGGGGGTGGCGATGGTGGTGAGTTAGGCACTGCTGGAGGTGAAAGGGACAGGTGGGACACTGCCTCTGCTACCTCTTCCTAAAATGAAAGCACAAGTGAGTGGGGAAGGTACCACAACATCATTACAAAAAAAAGGGAGGCATGAAGCAACAGTGCAGAGGGGATGGAAAACCAATGAGAGATTCCCATGCAAAGCAGCAAGCACCATTTAAGGAACTGTACAAATAAAGAGCATTATCTAAGTCAATGAAACAGCAAGCAGGTAGTTAGCAACAGGTTTAAGTTCTTCATACCTCTCTACAGAAGCCACAAGAGAAAGCCAGTGTATAGACCAAGCCCGATAGCTGAAAATAGTTCATTAGAAAGTTTAAATAGGGACAACAGAAAGCACAGCTCAAGAACAGGTCAGTCTTTGTTCTCAGAAAGGTCTAAGAACTTAACTATTGTATTCTCTGTATACCATGTTTACATAGTCAAAGGCTGCACTGCATGCATTATTGGACCACATGCATGAGAAGCCAAAGCCAAATTCTTTTGGCCAGCTAGATCTCTGGAAAGACTACAGAAGCAAGAAAGTCATCATAGTTCTAACATTTGGGCTGTCCCAATACTTTAGAGACAGCAGATGAATTAGAAGATGTGTCCACTGCAGGTTTTTCTGAGTGGTCTCTTTCTCTTCTGCACCTTTCTGACATTGTTTAAACACAAGTTTTAATATGTGGTGCCAAGCACTGCCCATGGAACATGGAAGCCTTTGGAAGTTTGAGACCATACCTAGTCTAATTCTGAATTCTGCCCAAAACTGACAGTTTAAGGGCAATAAAGTGATTTCACTTAGCACCAGTATATTCATTTGAAAGTATCTGGCTAAATCTAGAGGCAGATAGCCTATTAGAATTGAAGGTATGAAATCCCTTGGTATACAGAATCTGGTTATGAGTACTGGAGTGCTCAGAATTGCACCTAACTTGCTAATGAATTAAATAGCAAGCATTTTACAGTAAACAGCTATACATACATCAGCAGAGATTCATGCCAAATAAAACATAATTAACTGGACCTCACTGATGCATTCTGATTCTGAAGAATGAAGATGGGATTCCAATCATTTTACCTACTATTTCATTTTCAGATACAGATCAGTAATGTAAAATACATTGGTTCTGGAATATTGAGATTTTTTTTAAAGGTAGTACTGTCATGCTATTTTAATACATTAATTCCAGCTTCCTTTAGGAAAAAGCATTTAAAGTACAGCTAGTACTTCACAGCAACAGAATTGCCAGTTAGCATCACATTGATGAGCGTCTAGTGTTATTGAATCTAATATGCTAAATTAGTCTGGCTCGGTGACCCAAAATACATCTCTTCATATTTACATAAATGGGGGCAAGCAAGGAGAGATTTTACAAGGCAGCCTAGGCTGATGGGTATAGTGAAATTTTTCCTGCCTGGATTGATTTCACTTTACTGTCTCCAACAATGCATTTTAATTGTGGAAAACCTAACTGGAGAAACACAGTTAGATAACTTATGCAGGGATATAATTGTTGCTTCAGGTGGATCCATGTGTCCCTGCTTTCCTACTGTATTTAAGACTACAGGGAAAACACAGTTTGACCATCTGAGAATTCAGAAGCTCAGACTGTGAATTTCGTTTAAGGCCCCTTCCTTCTTCCCACATACTTTTGGTGGCAGTTGATGCTACACTTGAAACAATTTCTCTCCTACCCCTCCCATTCACCCTTTTTTAAAGATTAGTTACTTCCAAATTCTTATCTGTAAATCTTACCAGAGTTAGTGCTGTGTCTGCCCCTTAGTACAGTTTATTAGTACAATTAGTGTTTGGTACTCTAATTGCAAGACTAATAATAGCAAACAGTTGCAGATCTGAGCCAATGTGCTGTGTAAAGTGCCAGGAAGCTAACCTATTTTGGTTGCAGGCATTGCTAGTAAACTCATTTACTAATCTTGCTACTACAGGATTGCAAGCTGACTTTTTCTTTTAAGTAACCATGCCAATTTCAAACCAAGTCACTCTGATTTATTGACAGCCAAGTAATGGCTTTCTGTAAGCAAGTGACATGACTCTTCAATCTACATCCCCAGTCAAGCTTCAAATTTATTCAGAAGACCTACCGCCTTTACACCAGTAGTTGTCTCTTTAATGGCACCATGCTGCTGTAACAACGGCAAAACATTTGTGACAAAGGTATCCCACCACATGTTGAGGAATTCTGGATGAACTACTGTAGGATCTTGAGCATCTTCTTTGACACTTTTGGCTTTGGTGTCATATGTGTAGTTCCATGGCTTCAGTTTCCCGAGAAAGTGCACCACTTTAGCATTTGTTCCAAACCTGTCAGAAGGAGGAGAGATCTGCCTAATGAGTGGGTACAGAAAATAGTACTTAGTCATGACTCCTAACTGGCATGCCATATTCATATTTCAAAAAGGTAACTTAAAGAGCCATATAAAAATAGAGAAGTCATATAAATATATCGTAAGTGTTTCTCTTTGATGTGTTGACACAAAACATTCTAGTTTCTTACCGGGGATTTAATCTAGTTATGAGGACAATTATACAGCAAGAAACCAGATATGAAGCAGAAGACTATATTCCCAAACTTGAAAAATGTTTTGCACCTTCTCAACTCCCTTTACTATCTGAGGCATCATCAAAATCCACTTTTGTTTTCTAACAGTTAACACTGGAGACTACTGGTCTGGAAGCAAAATATGGCCACTCCAGTTAGAGGCACTCCCCAGGTACAGAGAAATAAAAGTGTTAACGACAACTTGACAAAAATAGCTTAGTCAGGATCTAAACAATGTGGATAGCACAGGATACAGAAAAATGCTACAATTGTTCAGCTAATTAATTGTGGAGCAAGCTTGTAGTTTCAGACTGAAGATTAAAGACAAACATATCTGCTGTGGCCACTGCCTTTTGTGTTGTGGGGGCAAGGAGACAGTGATGTAGACTTGAGTCGATTGACTCGGACTCAAGTCGAACTTAAGTCGCTTCACTGGCTTGACACAGACTTGACTCGGCAATAAATGATGCACTGATTCTACTCAAGACTTGCATATTTTTAGTGACTGACTTGCTGCCCTTGGTTCAGTAATGTAACACATTCATCCAGAACCCTTGCAACTTTGAACAATGGATTCATTTCTTTTTGCTTACTGGTCATGTGACAATCTGTCTCAAGCCCAAAGTGTGGGCACATTTCTTAGAGTGGAACAGCAAACAGGGTAGGCAATGGGCTTGAGGCAGAGTTGAGGTCTGCTCAGCACCCTGTCCCCAATGCACATTGGAGGAGCCTTCTAAAACTTTTCCTAAGAGCAGAAGACAGGACTCGCCCCCAGAGTGCAGGATGCATTTCTCAGAGGGGAACAGCAAATGTGTTAGGCAACAGGCTTGAGGAGGAAGGATCCTTCCTTCTGAAGCTTCAGTAATGGGGTGTAAGAAGGATCCTATTCCCCACTTCTGAAACATTCTCCAGCTTCAGAAGTGGGGAATATTCTCCATTTCTGAAGCCAGACTCTTATGCCATTTGGCACAAAAACCTCCAGCTTTGGGAAGGAGGAGTAAGAAGAATCCTATTCCCCACTTCTGAAAGTACAGATGGCAAAATCGCAAATGTTGAGGTCTGATTCTGCTTAAATTGTTAAAACTGATTTTATTTGACTCTGTCTAGAAATTCTGGAATTTTGGTTAGGGTACAAAGTTGGCTCTCAGACTTGAGACTTGACTTGAAAGTATCTTCAAGGACTTGAGACTTGGAGTAAAAGACTTAAATACATCATTGCAAAGAGAAGAACATGCTGCTACCACAGCTAAGTATGATGATGGTGAAACAAAACTTCATTTTCTTTGGCTAGCTGACTTCTGCTCAGTGGAGAGAAAGAAGACCAAAAGTAAATGAATCCACAAGATTGCAAATTTTAGCGGCCCATTCACACCACACCATTATAGCATAGTGATTCCACTTTAACTGCCATGTCTGCACCTGGAATTTTTAGTCTGGAAAGGCACTAGAGCTCTCTTAGTGAGAATGCTAAATACCTTTCCTTAAACTGCAAATCCCATGATTTCATAAGATGGAACTTTAGGAGTTAAAGTAGAATCATAGTGCTATAAATGCAGAGTGTAAAAGAACCCTCTAGAGGGGCAGTGGCAGTTTAGTCACATAACTGAATATGACAGTTAACAGTAGCTTCCTAGAAAAAAAATGAAGAAATTAATTTGCTTTAGCACCTTAAACATGAAGAGAATTTACGCCATGAAGTTAACACTCTTTCGAACGCTATACTCCCAGCTGCAAGCCCTGTCTTTGAGCCCCTTAGCAATGTATCACAGACTAGAGAAACAGTTCAGAAAGCTCCTCAGTCACTAATTTTGGCTTGGGTCTCTGAGAGGGAATTATCTGTCTCCTACCATTAAGAGCAGTACTCCATGTGGACATGGGAGAGGGCTTTCTCAGTTGTAATACCATTGTTGTAAAATTCTCTCCTCTTGAAGCCCCAACTTGAACAAACATTTGGACTCACTGTCTTGCCAAATTAAAACATGAGCTTTTCATCAAAGTATCTGAGGCCTAGACAGACTGAATACTGGGTTTTGGTCTGTTAGACTGTAGTTGAGTTATAAATTGTTTGATTGTTGTGAAATGATTCCCCTGACTGTACCCCACTCTGACATACTCTGCTATAGGTCAGGCTAGAAATATATGAATAAATATAATATATAAAAAGAATGCACATCTGAAACAGGATTGTTCAGCTGAAGTAATGAGCAGAACCACTGCTGGAACAGGGAGTAGGGACCATCTTGCTGCTGATCCATACTGGTGCCCTGTTAAACTTACTTTTTGTTATGAAATAAGAAATGGGGCTTGTGCTCCTACTGCAGATGTGGGCAACTCCTATCAGCTCTAGTTAGCATAGCCAGCAGTGAAAGATGAAGGGAGGTAAACATCTCACTCCACCCTATAGTGTATACCAGAGAGGAAAATTTTGTGCCCTCCTCAATATAGTTGAACTACAAATCCCAGAATTCCTCACTACTGGCTGTGCTCATTAGGGATGCTGCAACCAAACAACATCTGGAGATGTACTACTGCAAAAATGTCAGCATTAAGAGCACATGGTAGATACCTTCTATTTAGCTGGTTAATACCAGTGTAACAGTCTGATTTACTTCAGTTTTAAGAATGAAACTGGTATGGCATTAGTTCAGTCAGTTGTAACATGGATCACACATCTCATTTTTACGTACTGTTAAGGGTCTATAGCATTCATTTAATTAGTCACTGCTTAATCCCTTTGCCAACCTATGCTCTGTGCAAAGAGTTCAGGATTAGACATGATGGCAACTCTATTTAGAAGAGCTTAGAATCAAAAATTAATTCATTACTTTAAGGCAGGGGTGGGCAATTATTTTTTCCATGGGGCCACATGAGAAACTAAAAATATTGTGGAGGGCCGGGCATATTGCCCATGCTAGAGCGACCTCTCCTGGAGGTCTTCTTCACCGGGGGGTGCGCTAGAGCAGTTAAAAAAAGTGAGGTTCTAGACCTCAAACTGCTCTAGCGCAGCTGCGGGGGTGGCGCTGTGAGTTTTATAAAAACCACCTTCGCAAGTGGTTTTTATAAAACTCATCGCGCTGCCCCGTAGCAGCCCCCGGCGAAGAACTGCAGAGATGCGGTAGCGTGTCCCTGCAGATCTGCCCGGGGGCGGGCTTCCAGCTGGTGTGCTGTCCTGATTGGCGGAGCACCGCCGGAAGCTACCGGTTGCCATTTTGGGCGCCGCCGAGTGCCGCCGAAATTCAGCGGCGTTTGGAATGGCGGATCCGTGCTCTCCGCAGGGATGGAGCAACCTGCTCGCAGGTAAGTTCTGCCCCTGCGTGCGCGACCCTGTTTCAGGCCCCCCCCGTGAGGAAAGGGCCTTAGAAAGTATGTATTTTGAAATTTCCAATTAGCCTTACAAGGGCCGGTCAGAGCCAATCAAAGGGCCGTATGTGGCCTGGGGGACGTACAATGCCCAGGTCTGCTTTGAGGGATGTAATGAGTGCTGTCTATTTTGTCATTTTATTTTTTTAAAAAATAAAAGTGTCGCTAACATGATTGTGCTAATTAATGCAACAAATTAATACTGTGATTAACTTTAACTTTTATTAATTCATTTTAAAATTATTACTAAAAAGTAAATGCATCAATATTAACTACTGCCTATAAGGGCAATGATTGAGCATAATAGTGTTTGACTGCAACAGATTATTTTAGCATACAACTTAGACACTTCTTGCAAAGCATCAAGAGGTATAACTAAAACTCATTATTTATACATAGGTGCACAAAACAGATTATAGGTGGACTGAAAAGACTGCAGTTTCTTTACTTCTCATTTCTACAAGTAATTTTTTCATATGATGTTTTGTAATTGTGTTTGTGATTATTGTCAAGAGTTCAGTGGGCTGGAAGGTACCTGCATACTCAATAACCTTAAAGCCTCATTTGGTTTGAGAATTTTATCTTCAGTGGGAAGCTAGCCCTGCACTTAGTTATAGACTTTATATCAAACAACTCACTAACTGTGTAGAACTGACAAAATCTTAAAATTTCTTATCAGTTCTCTCCTTAACTTGTATAACTGCTATATAAAATGCGGACAAGCCTTGGATATGCTAATATGGTATCAAGTCTTAGAAAAGTGGACTATTCTAGCTGTTCAATGTGTTCACTGAGTATCTGCTAAGAGCAACAAAGGAGCTGAAACTGGCCTGGAAAGAAAAGCATTTCTATAAGGCCTACTAATATTATATAGAAAGAAGCTGTTAAATTGATTTCCTATGTTGTGCACTAGAATGGGTTAAATGTATTTGCCAAGTAACAGATATACATGTGCTTGAGATACAGCAATTTAATTTGTTTGTAGCTAATGATCAAAAAGCTATGGTCTAAATCCAACTGGTAGACATAATGAATCAACAGAAATGTGGTAAGTCAGCACTTAAATGTCATTGATTCAATAGGCATGCTCTAGTTGGAAAAAAGCAACTGGATTAAGGCTTGGTAGCTACTTGAATCTCTTTGCGATTTTGACATCACTACAAAAAGGATTTTTACTTTGAGATTGAGTGTCACACCTGTTTTTGGTAAATCTTTTTTCCATTCTAAAAAGCCAGCACATTAGATGGGATCATAACAGGGTTTAAAATGTAGTTCATTCCGTGAGTTGTAGCTGTTTGGAACAGTCTAAATACTTTGCCCTCATGATACCTTGTATTCAGCTTCTGTCCTGAAGACACCGATGCCTAGTGACTCAGGCTTCCTGTTTTCACTTCAGAAAAAGGAATTACCATGGACAGTCAGAGTTATCAGCACCCAACCCAAGGAATAAGCAGGAGAAATACAAGATTCCATACTATACGATCAAGTTGAAAAAACTTTTAAGTGTCAAAAGATATATTTCACAATGCCATTCACTGAGCTAGATATTCTCTCTGTCTCTACCAGCCGCTCAGTTTGCATGAACTTCCAAAAATAAATGCCCTAATTTTAACTTGACAGTACCTCATATCATGCCCAGATCACAAGACATAGCTTGAACCTGAGCCACTGAAAACAGTGCTTACGTTAGCTGCTCCATTAGACTCTACTTACTTATGTTGCTTAGAAACTAGCTCATACAATTGTTCATTTACTTCTGGACACATGAGTACCATGGTTCAACAGATTTACTTTTACCTTAAACCTTTTGTGAGAAAGCAAGTATATTAATGCTAGTCATTAGTCTGATTTCTGGAGGAAATATCTGAGTTAAGCTATATCAGGAAAGGGAAGCAGGCTTCATGTAGAACAGGGTGTCAGAACAATAAATCCCATAATCCCTCATCATTGTCAGTGATGGCTAGTATTGGTGGAAATGTGCCTTCCCCTCTTTTTGGCCTACAGCTGCCCACTCCTGCTGTGTGTATTTTCAGTTTAGTTTAGTGAAGGCCACAGACGCCGTGGCTCCCAGAAGAATTAAGTCTCATACGCTATGATAAATGATGAATACAAAATTGTGATTGTATTGTGACCCAATGTCTAGCTGTCAAAGGGGCAGATGAAGGTAGTCTGGAGTGCAATATTCAAGTTAAATATACTGTTCCTGAGAGACCAGCAGAGCTTATGAGCAAGAAGTACTATCTGTAAGAAGTACTATCTGATTCAATTCCTAAAGTCAGAGTTGAAAGCACATTCCTTCCTCTTCCTCTCCCTCATCCCACAAACCTGGCAGAGAATGCCAATTTTGGAAAAAAAAATTTCTGGATGGTGATTCCATCCATTCCCATTGTTCAAACATGGCAACAGAACACAACATTTTGCTACAGCCTACTTAATATCAGCAAGAGTAAAGCACTGATCTCTTCAACTATCATGTTAGTATTTGGGCACCAGGCTGCTTAAGTCAGGTCTGATATAGTTTATACATCACAAGTGATAAGAGATGCTGTTTCAATATTACAACTTTTCCCTCCACTGAGATGGAACTGACACACGTACGGGACACCATTATTTAAGGAAATAATACTGTCAAGGGAAAAAGGTATTTCATGACAGGTCTCACATAATCTGGGGATTCTAGCATTTCATGCCATGGGAAGTGGAGGAGCCGCACTCCCACTTTGAGATGCAGACCCCTTAACAGATCCCTTAACAAACCCTTAACAGGAACCAGCTGTATTTGTTTCAAACTTTGGTGGCCTAGATGGTTGCCAGAAGATGTATAAGTAGAAAAACGCTTCATACAGTCCATCTGCCAAAGCCCAGTTCAGACCAACATTGTTCAGATATTTCATTCTGAGCGCACTGATATCTCCTAGTACAATTAGGTTACAATCAACTTCCTATTATAGTTTAGTCTCACATCATCTCATTCACGCTCTTTTTTAAAACAGTAATTTAAGCTAGATCAGCTCTTGCTGAATGGAACCATGCTTGAATGAGTAAAGCAAACTCACTTCCCTTTAACTCACCTCCACTTTGGAAGCAGCCTTCACCCTGCATGAAAACAAAAACCATACACATACTTGATAGTTCATCTTGGCAAATCTTTTCCATTCAACTTGTCCACTTACGCTTTAAATGCTGGAAGATAGGAGTAGATAGATATACTGCTTAGGTTATAAATAAATGGCAGATGCTTGCTAATGTCTGCTGTTGCCCAATTGCTGAAGAAGGTGTTTAATAAGCCCTGGTCCCCACCTAAAAGAAAAAGAAATAAGGTTAATAGGAGCCAAGAAAGATCCACCAGAAGCATCAATTTCCATCTTTCCTAATCAAAGAACAAAGGCCCTGTCACCCAGGTGACTAAATCCTCTACAAGAATCAGAAGTTAATATTTCTTCCTCAAAAGCATTGGCATTTTATCTAGCACAATTCCTCCAGTGACCTGAGATGAGGTTATGCCATCTGACATGCTGGATGCTTTCAGGCACATTACCCACCCTCAGACTGTTCTGTAAACCAATATACGTTCAGTTGGACAGTGAGCATCCTCATCACTAGGCATCTTCTGTTATTCAGCTCAGCCTAGCTGACAGTAGAGAGCAGCAAGACATTAATGTTAGTGTCAAAAGTAGCCTAGCATCCCAAGTAAAAGATTCTTGGTTTCTTAGGGTTGCCAACATTTTAAGTACATACTGTATTTGTTCTGGAGACCTAATAAAGCTGTGAACAGGACAAGGGATATAAACACAGCAGAATCTCACAGACCCAAGCAGATCTTAATTGAATAGCCCATGATTCACTACTGTGAAAGAACCTGATGGGTCAGAAAGAAAGGACAGCACAATCTTTTTGCTTTGCAGGTGACTGAAGGAAAGGAGGAACTCTGGCAGGGCTAAAAAGGAAGTTACAAAAAATGTTGGATAGGGTTTTGTGTGAAGCAGCTTGTCAAGAGGAAAGCTACAGTTGCTAGAAGCTAGATGTTTTAGCTATAGATTTCTTTTTTTAAAAAAAGTGGCAGTGGCACTGCCAATTGCTCAGATTTATTCCAGTTTAAGATAACTAAATAAAAGGTAGGCTATTCCATCCTAAAAATGCATTTTAAATTACAAATAGAGGAATCACACCCAGTGATTGCTGTTAACTTTTAAAATCATTCACAAAACCCTCATTCAACCTTAAAAGCAGCATAGCCAAGAATTTAGGATACATTGACTGGGCATATGGGTTTACTGTAGAACTGATTAAGCCTGATCTTCCATATTACAGTAACTGCAAGCCTTCTAGAAATAACTTGCATTTCTGAACTGTGTACCAGGAAGTATACCCTAATAATTACTGTTACAGGTTCAATGCCATTTTATGTAGCTAGGAAAAGTTACACTACAAGATTTATTACATGTTCTTTTCACAACTATGAGTATTATCTAGACTAGTATCCTGTTCAGACCTCCCTAGCCATGCCACCATTCACTCTATGATTGTTTCACATGCACCTAAGATTGCCACTTAAAAAAATCTAGTCTTATTGAACTTCCAACTTATGTAGTAAATTAATAATCAGTACATAAATTATAACTAGTTATTGGCAAGGTCTTCATTTGGCTAGACTGGAAATCATACTCAGAGACTGCACGTCTCTAACAAAACTGTAGCTCCATTTCAGTCTCTAATTCTCACAGCTGAAAGCTGTGTTGTTCAAGATTTTATCTTGTTCAAGATTTTCTAGTTAGTGCCAGAATACACTCCTTAATACCGTTTCCACTTCCAGTGAAATTCAACGTTGGCTGAGAGGTGTGGGTGGACTCCTGTTAACTTAACACCAAGTAAATTTATACAAAATGAAATTTTGTCAGAAAGAACACAGAATGCTTTGTTTTTTGTTCTAGATGAACACCATGAGATCCCTCCTTACTGTAAGGCTTTAAGTGTCTGTGCCAGTTTAACTAGTGCCACTGCTTAAGTTACAGCAGAGATAGTGAAGCCATTTCACATAACTCTTACTGTTTGACATGAGCATTTTGCTTTTAAGTTTTTGTTCCCCTTTTTTGTGCAGAATGCAAAATAAAGAGGGAATAGAACAGCTAAGTTCATGACAAGAACTGCCTCTGACATAATTACTCTGCTTCCACTGACCAATAACAAGCAGATCCCAAAATTAGAAAGGGACTTTATTAGCAAGCTTTGTCTATATGAATGGAGTCTCAGAACATTTTCTCAAGCTGAAGACTAGATGCTATTACCATAGTCATTTATTCAGGAATGGAAGAGGCAAGTAGAGGCAGAGACAACATGAGGGCCTGCTCTAGTTGGACTGCCTTTCAGTACCCATAAGCCCAACTTTCTTATGGGAAAGAACATCAGCTGCTTAGCTCCTGCTCCAGCGGGGCTGCTGTGGCTGCTCTTTGGGCATGTGATTCTTGCTGTACTTTATACATATTGTAAGTTGCTTTGAGGTCACTGATGGTTGCTGGCAATTCCCATTTAGGCCCTTTCCGCACACGGTTATTAATGTGGGCCAATGCGTCTTGCCACGGAGGTCTTCTGCACGTTGGAGCGGACTAGGTTCGGTTTATTTACCTTCGTTCCGCACGTAATTCCAACTAAATGTGCCCCCATGTGGTGGTAAAGCGCGCTATTTGAAAACTGGAAGAAATTGGATTTCCTATTTTCCAGATTGATCTGATTCATACTTTCACAGTGGTGCAGACACGTACATTCGTGCCAATGCGAATTGGTGGTCAGGGGAGGGCTCATGGGAGGGGCCAGGGGGTACTATGGACATATGCACATACACAATGACGTACTAAACCATGCAAAAAAAAAAAAAGGGCCCAAACACAGCCAACAGTGCGGGGTGAGGGGAGTAGCGGGAGAGGCCACGGTGGAGGCAGTGTGGATTCATGAACTCGCACTCCAAATCAATCGAACACACGCAGTAGCTGTGCAGAAGGAAATGAGGGAAAGTCTGCCTTGTTTCAAGCCCAGAAAATCCAGTAAGAAACGGCATGAACCGATTCACCAGCCTCGTGTGGAAAGGGCCATAGTGGGATGGTGTATCTGTTCTGGGTTTCAGCTTAGCATTAAAGGAGCTATCCAGTATCTTGAACCTGTTTTGGGGATAGAGTTTTGCACCTTGCAATATTTCTTTAGTGTTTAAACACAAACACAGAGTCTGATATGGAAGCCATCACTGTTTGGCCAAAAAAGGGGAAATGAATCTACTGGGTAGCCTTTCCGCAGCCAGAGTTCCCACTTACTTGGGCTATTCAGTATAGTAGCATAGTTCATCTGACAAACATTTTCTCTTCTCTTTCTAGTACAAGGAATATAGAAGGTTCTCCTAGAGGTTTTGAACAGCAAGCACAGATGGCAAGTCACTACACCACAAGCAGTATGTCTTATCTTACTTGTAACTCAGTATTTCTTGCCTAAGAAAACCCTATGAAATTCACAGGGTCACCATAAGTAGACAAGCAACTTGGTGCACACACAATTAAAAAGGACAGTGTAAGGAGAAGGAACCAGCTCAAGAAATATTATCTTGTGAGGCCTACTTAACATTATGAGTCATTGAACCAATATGTTATTGGCTTTTTTAGAAAAAAATGACAGATCTGACATGTGGTCTTCTTTTGGAGAAATGGCTAACTTATACCAGAGAGACCTATAACAAGATGATATAGCAAAATAAAACAAAACCCAAAAATTCACAGATGAGTGACACCTTTATTGGTTCACCCAAATGCACAAAACACATCATGCAAGCTTTGAAAGTTTTGCTGGCTTCTTCATCAGGCAAAAGATGTTAAAAGAAATCACATACAGGAGAAGAAAAAAGGAAAAAAAACAAAAAACCAGTGACAGTATTGGAGTCATAGGCGTACATTTTTCATCAGACTTGGGCTCTGATGAAGTTCAGTTGGTCTGGAGGATCTCAATGCAGGCAGAGGACACTCTTTTTTTCACCCATGGGGGGACCAAGACAAATGACAGTAACATTTAAACTCCATTAGTCACAGTGCAGTAATTCCTCTTGCTGCAGCCTACAGACAGACACCACACCTGTTTGTCTGTTATGGCAGGCGCCGGAGAGGCCACAGGGTATCCACCCAGCGCTTCTCTAAGTGGGTGGTACAGACTATTCAACTGGCGTACGACCTTGCCAGGAAGCCTCCGCCAGACCTGCTTCGGGCCCACTCCACCAGGGCCGTGGCGACATCTGCTGCCCTCCTGCGAGGCGTCGACCTGTCGGAACTCTGCCATGTGGCGACCTGGTACCAGCCATCGACCTTCGTGCGCCACTACAGGCTTGACTGCCGTTCCAGGAGAGATGCCCGGTTTGGACGTGCTGTGCTGTCTTCTGTGCTCTAGGATCTGGGACCTGACCCACCATCCTACTGGTAAGCTACACAGTCTCCTAATGTATGAGGCACAGAGACCACGAAGAAGAAGAACAGGTTGCTTACCTGTAACTGTGGTTCTTCGAGTGGTCATCTGTGCCCTCATACATCCCCGCCCTGCCTTCCCCTCTTTTTCAGGTCCCATCTGCTTCGGCGGACCAGAACTGAGGAGAGACCGTTAGTCGGTGGGAGGAGCATGCGCAGCACCGGCGTGGGGGAGGGGTTCCCGCCAAAGCTAACGAGCTCTAGAATCTTCCGAACGCTACCGCGCAGGTGCGAAAGCTCCTAATGTATGAGGGCACAGATGACCACTCGAAGAACCACAGTTACAGGTAAGCAACCTGTTCTTTTTAATCATCAGACAAATATTACCAAGCACTGTTTATTATATTACCTTTGTTTAACTTTTTGGTCCCAGCCTCCTTCTGCCCTCCAGCCCCTCTGTGTGCCTCTTTTAGCCTCCCTTTTATAGCTACTGTAGAACACTTGAGAATGTGGCAATTCATTTCCAACTAATTTATGTACTTAGTTATGTAGAACCAAGCAGGGCATATACTCTGGTCTACAGAACCAGGAACATGCATACCACTTATGTGAGCCGTGTCTCATTTCCCACCAATGCCCAAGAGTACTATTAATGCCCCTCTGCTGGCACATAATTCCCTTTTTTTTTTGTTTCATTTATATCCTGCCTTTCTTCCAATGAACTCAAGGTGGCACACATAGGTTTCCTTCATGATTATCTCATGAGGTAGATCAGGCTGAAAGAGAGCATGACTGGCCCAGGGTCATCCTATGAATTTCACAGCTCAGTGAAACTAGAACCCAGATCTCTCAAGTCTTAGTCCTCACTGATTCTAAGCAATATCGTAACACTTCCACAGTAAAGGAAAGCCAATGAATTTTTCTTACACTTAAAGTGAGACCATCTTGTCAAGGAACTGCCAAATTTCTTCTAGATTGTTCTCATAAGCTAAAGTAATTTAATAAGAACTATGGTTTAAGTGACTATTTGCTTCCCTATTTTAATTACTTCCTTAGAATTCTAAGGATGATACAAGCTAATATATACTTGTCTGGTACAGTTAATACAGCTTGAAAAGGAAACAAGATTAACTTTACAAGAAACAGATCTACACTCTGCTACAAGAGCCCCTATCAGTCTGATAAAAGCTGCTGGCTCATTCAGAAGAGCTCAATGAAGCTTTAAGAGCTTCTCTTGAAGTTATTTCAGTCAAATGAAAGCAGCCAGCTTATTGATGGACTACCTAATTCCTTTTTACTCAATTCACTGTTATTCCAGTTCAGCCAATTGAAGGAAGTCTTTTTAATGTTTCATATATTCAGGTTCAATGAAATAAAACACCAATCTATAGAAGGTTTCTACAACTAAAGAATTCTACTAAATGTTTCTGGCATATTGTTTTTTAGTCATACAATGCAAACTCTGTAGAGCATTTTAGAAGATCAGAATATAGCCCATTTAGACACATACCGTCAAAGCTGCCTTTCTCTGTTGCAAGCTGTAACAGTTGATTGAATGTTTCAACAGAAGGCCGATATACAAAAACTCCTGAATTGAAACAGTCAGGCCAGCCTGGATCAGGTGCTGCAGAAAGCTCTTCCCTTTCAAAAAGCTCATCTATATTTGACAAAACCTAGTACAAAAGAACATTGAACAGGAGTACAAGTTTAGCACTGATCTCTGACCACCATGATGCAGGTTTCTTTCTTCAGAATATTCCATTGCCTTCCAACACTTTCTGTCTGGGTAGTTTTTCACTCAATTGAAGTAGAAGACCCATTTCACTCTGTACCAAGCATGAAAAACTCTGTACATTCCAGCATCCCCAGCCAGGTGGACCTTTCCCATTTGATACTTCATGCAGGGACTGGGGCTTTGCTCTTCCTTTGCTCCACATGGTGGAATGGAGGAGCAAAGCACTCTCTGCCAGCACTTGCTGAAGACAGCTGAATACTGACCTGTTTGGATTTAACTGGCATCTGCAAGTGCCAACTAAGAATGTAGATAAGGACTCTCTGCTATCTCTGATCAGCAACTTTACACAATCAGCTCCCAGACAATTTCCAATGTCTATTTCCAACTGCAAGATACTCCAGTTAACACTGGCTTGTTGCACTCTACCTATCTGTTTTAGGGGATTCTGCTTTCCAGTAATGGAGAAATATTTCTGATTCTCATCCAACTGCCCCACAGCAGGTGTAAGAGAACTGTGGTTATTACCTTCTTTACTCCCTAGGATTATATTACTGTCTATGTACTGGCAGCAAGAACAGATGCTACTGGATGCATCCACTCGCACTGGCTTTGTTTAGGGAAAGGATTAAGTCCACTTGTAGCCCATGGGAGTTCCTTATCCAATTCTACTCCCTGATTTTTAAACACAGAGATCATTTGAAGCTAGGAAATTGTTGCGTGGAGATGAGCATGCAGCTCAGAAAGCAACTGTATTGGGGTTTACTCCTAAGTAGAGATGCACAGAACAAGGCTGCAATTTGTATGCTTGCTGGGAAAGTGTCCAAACAGATACGACAAAAACCTGCCTTCTTGGTCCACTTTGTTTCACTTTTTCCCCATGTTTAAAGGCACTCTTCGCTCTTGCACTGTGCCAGCAAACCTTGTCACATAGGCTAAGAGATGTTCACAAGAGAATTATTCCACTTACTTTAAAATACAGAGCTTAGGTTGCCAATATTTTAAACTTCCACACAGGTCCAGCTAAGAAAATATTTTCTAAAATAGTAAAGACATACCATTGTGTCTGCATCCATGAACACACACTTTGAATACTCTGTTAGTTCCCAGCAATGGAGTTTTGTCAGTGTAACACCAAGCTCAGGCCTTTTCAATAGTGCAAGATGGGCTGAATCTCCACTGTCCAAGACATCCACAAGTTTTACTTCATCAAAGACCTTTTCCAGTACTTTCCTATTGAGACAAATGGACCAAGTTACATCAGTCTTTAGCACTACCACCTATGCATCTCTCTATCAATCCTTTGGGAAAGCACATTCCTATACTAGGTTTCTGGAAGAGCAAGCTCTCTGGAATTTCTTTGAAATGTGTATGACAGCAGTTGCCTTGTTCCTGCAGCACATTTCTAACTTAAGAGTGCAGCAGCACAGACTTCAGATAAAGCTCTTGAAAGGTGGTGGATTAGTAGCATTGAAGGGCTGTCAAAGTACATACAGGAGATACCTACACCCACACAGACATATGGGTGAGAAAGACCTAGGCACACTCTTGATAAGTCAGCTGGCTATTTTAAGCTACAGCAGCCAAGGAAGAAGGCGTTTTTAGAGGCTGTGCAATAATTCCTGAGCAGCAGCTGAGGTGTTCTTCCAGTTAAATTACAGAAGAGCTCTGATTATATATACAAATGAAGCTCATTCAACACCTCTCCACTATAATGCTTGTTATACCTGATTTCTTAAATGTAAGCATCAGGCATGATGGAATTTGCTTGAAAAATTGTATATTCCTTTCTATCCATTTGCCCCTTTGGATTACGTGCCCCTTTGGATTACGTGCCACTTTGGCCAGCAGTATGCATAGTGTCAAAGAGCAATTATTAAAGCTGTTGCCATTTATGAAACAATGATGCACATTTCAACATCCTATAAATGGTGGTGAACAGACTTACAGGCATCTCCTTCTTTTATATTAGCACCTCACAATTCATCAGCTGGAGCCTCCTCTGAAAGACTTGCGGACTTTGTTTCGAATAGCAGAAATGAACAGGGACCACAGACTATATAACAGAATTAACTCCACGTTACCCAGGCTCTCTTCATTTCAATCACTGATTAAGGGTAGGATGAGATTCATTTTGTTGCTACTGTAGTTAAATCACTGGGAGTTCAGGGCCCTTTATTCTCATCCAGAGGTATACTAACTGATATGGATACTGGCATCTATTCATCCCTGCTATCATGAACAATATAGCTATTTATCATAGTAACTTTTCCTGGATGCATTTTCCAGGGGGAAAAAAAGAGTCAAAGTATCTTGACTCCAGCATGGTGTAGTAGTTTGAGCACTGGACTGTGACTCTGGGGATCAGGGATTAAATCCCTGATCAGCTGTAGAAACCCACCAGGTGATCTTGGACAAGTCATATTCTCTCAGCCTCAAAGGAAGAGAAAGACAAACCCTGCTCTGAAGAAATCTTACTAAGAAAACGCTCTGATAGGTTCATGTTAGGGTCAACATAAGTCAAAATGACTTGAAGGCACATAAAGAAGAACAACAAGGTATCTTTTAATTAAACTATATACAAATAAAAATAAAAATGATGCATAATATAAAAAGTACTTCTTCCAGAAGAAATAAAGACAATCAACTGGCCTGAAATGAGGGGAAATTTTAATTATTAATCATGTCTTACCAAATGCCTGGGAGCAAACTTTTTAACCTAGCTGCAAAGAGATGACAAAATTGGGACCCAGGTTGTAAAAAGTTTTTTTTAAACATACAAAGTAAGGGTTTTTTTTAATCACAAAAAAGGGCTTGATTAAAATACACAAGTGTATAAGCAAGAGCATTTTCAGTAAGATGAACACAAGACTAAAAGCTATGAAAATAATATTTGAGGAGGATGAGCAGAAATCTGGATATTTGTTTTTCCCCACTACAGAGGAAACTAAAAAGGGGAAACTCCTTTTTTGAGCAAAAAAGACTAGCAAAAATTACTAACATTTTTATCAATCTGTAGTTTCTGTCGTTCTGCAGCTCTGAAAGTTGAGACAACCAGCTCTACTTATTAAAACATCACATAAAATTCAGAGCTCCTAAAAAATGTAATATTGTAGGAGCAGCACATTAGAGATGCTTCTCATGTTACTTTCATGTCATGAGATCCACTGCAGCACTGCTCCTTCCCTCATTAAAAAATTAGGTTCAAAAGTTCTAAGCCACACTGTTGTCACTTCTCAACACACCCTATGTAGCATTACCCTGTATTATCGGAAGACTAATGCTGTGAGAGGTAAAGAAGTGAATGTTTATAATGTTATCTCCTGAAAATTCAGTCTAATTTTTGACTCTGTGGCCTCTACTTGAACTGAAGGTAACGTGATTTTAGATAATGCAGGTGAAGGAAGAATAACTAGGCAAGCCCTATAGGCATAGACCTAATTTTAAGCACAAAGGAATATATAGAAAGAGCTTTCATGCATGGCATCCATGTATCTGGTATCTCATTTATGTAGGATGTACAGCTGGTATGCCATGCAGACTTAGCACATTAGCCCAGACTAGAGATACTCACATGTTTTATAACTGTGTGATGAGGAAGAAATGCAGTTTGATCAAGACACCATGTATATCAATTGTCATGCAGTTAATACCATATCTTAGATGTGTGACACGCAACTTGAAACTCAGGCTGTAGTTTTACAGGAAGAGACTATCACATTAAGCATGATTTCTCTTAACAGCATCTTAGTTCTCCATACATGGTTCTGATCTTTTCCTCTGACAGACTGAACAATATTTCATTATATCACTTCTGTTTCTTCCTTCAGCCTTTGAGCAATGGTATTTTTGATATCCTTTGCTGCTCTAGCTATTTCTGGGGTCTCTTCTGAAACAGAGATCTGTATCTTTAGGGTGTGATCAGATGCACCACACCTATGTTACAAGCCATGTTGGTCCTTTTAAGGTATGCATTTTAGATATGGGAAAGACTACAGTACCAACTACAGACTCCTGTCTTTTTCCTTAATATCAGCTCTTATATAGTTTTCTCTGCACTCTTTTTCTTTTGCCTGAGAATGCTGAAGTGGGAATCTGGACATGCCACAGAGCTTGTGAACTGTGTCTGTGTGTGCGCGCGTGCGCGCGGTCAGTGATCAGGAAATATGAAGGTATGTATTTATGCATAACCATTTATAGCAAGGGATATGAAAAAACAAGTAAACTCTCTCAATACAAGTTCAGTTTCATCACATCAAATAACGAAAACTTCCCTCATCCAGATTTTTGGGAGGGAAGGAGGATGAACAGTTTCTAAACAACAGCAGTTGTTTAGTAAATAAATTATGAAGACCAGGCCAGCTATTTCTATTCATCTGTCTAAAACAAAAATTGCCCCAGTAATATTCTTAAGGAAAATTTACCACATTCTGCTACCTTTCATTATGCTCAGACTAAATTAGCAGCACCAACTTTAGATTAAGGGGGCTAGATTATTCCAAGTACTTCATACCACAGCCATACCTCATTGGGTCTGAAACATGTGGAGTGATCAGCACTGTCAACCTCCTTGTTGTTCTGTAGTTTCGTAGTGACGATCCCAGTACAAGTGCTCCTTTGACATAGGAATCATTTGTGGCTAATGTCACAAAAGACTGGTCTTAAAGAGAAGAAAAACACACAAGTCATGCTAGCAGCTAAGTACTGGCGGAATTAGGGAGAAAGTTATCAGTACACCATGTATTCTAAAACCCAGAACTTGCACATGTAGCCTTTTGTGTCTAAATCCCAGAGAATCCATGATTGTGGAAACTGTATCCTCAAAGGCAACGTTTCCTAGCTCTGTTAAAGCCTTGTCACTTTGCTTACTTTGGCAATTTTGTCTAGTTTTTAAGTGAAAAAGAATCTCCCTTACTGGCAGCTTTATATATCTGACTATTCTATTGCTAGAAGACACCAGGAAAGGGCTTTAATGTCCTGTTTGTGGGCTTCCCAGAACTACCTGGCTGGTCACTGTTGGAACAGCATATGGGACTAGACAGATCCTTGTTTGCTGCTCCAGCAAGGCTTTTATTTTAACTTTGTTCAGTATGCATAATGCAAGACATTTCCATCCCTTTGGTTTATACTCATTTTCAGCCTGGACAGAGTTCCCAGAATGCAATCTACACAATGAACAGAAACTCATTCCAATTCACCAAGCATCAGATTGTATGCAAAATTATTGCATTTTTTTTTCAGTGAAAGGTATCAAGTTGGATAGATCTTCCACGGACCTCTAGCAAAGATTCTTAGAAGTGCTTGCTTTCTAGTTTGCACACTGGTAACGTGAGTGCTAGCAATGGGTTACACTACCTAATACATTTGATATTTCTGTGTATAACATACTAATATAAATGTAAAAACAGGCATTAGGCACTTAAATCTGGCCAAGTCAAGTACAGCATTCCCAAGATGACAAAGTAATATATAGCCTTCCTACTTTGCAAGTTGCATTCTTACAGGAGCGCATACAGTTGACTCTCAGTATCCAATAGGATTTGGTTTCAGGACTCCCTGTGGATACCAACATTTGTGGATGCTCAAGTCCCATTATGTACAATGGTACAGTAAAATGCTGTTTCCTTATATAGAATGGCAAACTCAAAAGTTTTTTCTTTGGATTTTTTTTTCTGGGGGGGGCATTTTTTCAAGCTGTGGTTGCCTGAATCCATGGACACAGAATCTGTGGATATGGTGGACCAACTGTAGTATCTGTATAATTTCATCCCAGCAATAATTCAATGCTCCCTACAGTTTTAACTGATCAATAGCTGATATTCCATAATTATAGCAGCATTTAGTTATTTATTTACCCTTTCTGAAATGATTAATTCTTTTCAATATTAGTATAGTGTGGTACAAGTTTCAAATACTTACAGTCATCTATTACAAAATATCCAGTGCTTTGTACCTGGACTGTTTTGTATGTGGACTAGTATTATATATCTGCTATTAAATTTCTACCAACTATGGAATGATGTTCTCTTTATACAAACTCAGCAATCCCTAAATCCTTGAGCTGGTGCAGGACACAGACTTAAGAAACATGGCTATGGTGGCTGGAAAAGTCTGTGAACAGTCCCCCCACCATAACTTTTTTAAGCTATAGAACCAATCTAGTGAGAGCCAGCATGGTGTAGTGATTTGAGTTTTGGACTACAATTCCAGAGAATAAGGTTTGAATCTTTATTTGGCCATGGAAACCCGCTGGGTAACCTTGAGTAGATCACACACTCTCAACCTCAGAAAAGGCAAAAGCAAACCCTCTCTGAACAAATCTGGTCAAAAAAAATCCCATGATAAGTTCACCTTAGAGTCGCCATAAGTCACAAATGACTTGAAGGCTCACTACAACAAACACAACTTCAACTTTATACAGTCTTCAAAAGATGAAGTTTGAAAAATAAGAACATTCACATAATTATGCTACTATATAATTCAAGTCCTCTTGAAGCTATGGTATGATCCTGTCTTTATTCTGAGTGCACGTGGCTTCAGCCACCCAATACTCTTTGGCAGAAAAGGAAACCGCACGATTGCCAGGAAAGTTATTTAGCAACTCAGATTTTGCAACTTACGAGAATGTGAACGATTAGAAACTGAACTCAGAACACAACTTTTATAAATCCCCCTGAACACATGATATTTGTTGCTTGAGCAAAGGAGAACAATATCATCAACTTTAATCTGGTATCATGTTGTGGACTTCACACAAAACAGACTGCTGCATTCTGGAAGTATTTTACAACCTGAAAATGTATAAATATGATCACATAGCTAGAGCAAAGCTTTTGAACTGTTCCCACAGTTGCCATCACAAAGGCAGAGCCTATATTATCGCTCTGATGTATCTTCATGGCCAAAAGTAAGCAAGTGTATTTGCAAGCATTGGAGAATGAATGCTTCATCCTCAATTACAGAAAATATCTTGTCCAAAGTAGAGTCTCTGCTGCTGTCTGACCCGGAAGGGTCTTCAATACATCTTGATGGATCCACATTGGACAAACCTCCAAAGTTAAGTGGCCAAGAAATCCAACATATTTATGAATGTAATTTTGCAACTGAGGAACAGTATTGAAACATCAACTTCCAAGTTGCAAAAATTTTAACTAAAGCTAGTGATACCAGTAGCCTGATTTTGCTCATGACACTACATGTGAACCTATTAATTCCCCAATAATTGGAACATAACCTGGGATATAAATTAAATAAAATAAGATACTTTGAATATTTTTTTTTCAGTTTTGACAGTACATGCATTAAGCAGCAAATCACATGGATGCTGCAGCACCTCAACTTTCATGGGTGTTAAAGGCAGCCTCACTGCCTATTCTTTGATGGTTTATGACTGTAGAGTACTCCTTTCAGACACCTTATACCATGACATCAGCAGTTTCTGCCTCAAATACTGCGATGTTAAGACAGGAAATCCCACTGCTTTTGTTTTGCATTTGTATACAGAAGAGCAAGCAACTTTAGAAATAAAGACTGTTGGGGGAAAAAATAGTGTCACACAACCAAAGCAATGCTGTATTTTGCTTTTCAGTACTATGCAGAGTACTGATCTGGAGCCAATATATCAGAGCTTTCCAAGCTTTTCATGTTGGTAACACACTTTTCACAACAGAGCAATTCAGCAAGTGATTCGGTATGTGGAGCCCCTCCATGTGAGCCTGGCCCACTGCTCTCACCAGCCCCTCTGTGTGAGCCTGGCCCACTGCCTTCACCAGGGTCTTCCTTGGCCCAGGGTGGTAGGAGTGGGAGAGGCAGCACCTCCACCCATTATGTTCCTGCAGCACACCTACACACTGCAGCCAACACACTAATGTGTGGCAACACACAGTTTGGAAAGCTCTGCGATATATAATCCTACTTCCGTCCATAGTGAAAGACACTGGAAGAGTGCAGCCATTTGCCTATTCAAAGTGCCTTATGGCATTTGAATGCTGAAACCACACACACACACACACACACACAGTTGAATTCCTCCATTGGGTGAAAGTGTAATAATCCTATGGTGTGATTGCTCAAAGCACTGAACACTCAAGCCTTGGCTATGTCCTTCTTCTAAGTAACCACACCTTGCTTGTATACATATCTGATGAATGAAAGTGTTTTTGTCTCAAGCTAAATGATTTAACTGGTCAAGAACATGAAGCATGATGTGTATGCCTTCTACCAACATAAGGCAGACAAGATTTCACCAGGCTTACCAGGTTCACTATGAAGCACTTTGAAACTCACTTCACTAGAGAAAAAACAGTCATGTAGATCTATCACTGTGTATTTGGGGTAGGGAGGTGGGAATATGCTAATGATCAGGCTTCAGTACAGATCATTCAAGAACAGCAGACTACTTGACCAGCTACAGTACAATCAAAAACTGAGAGCAACATTAATTACTAACCCATGCTGAATCACCTTGATATTATTTGGGGCAAACTAATCAAACTCAAGAATTTTGGACGTAGCCATTGTTCCACTAAATGAACAAATGGTTAGAAGAAACAGCAGGACTGGAGGCAGCTGTTCTCCTATCAGATCTTAAATCAATAAGTTTAAGGACAGACAGGAATAGTGTCCATAACATATAAAGCAAGTACTTCAAATTCCTGAATATTAAAGGAGCCCAGGCATGCCTCCACAACCCTTATTGCTTACAACCAAACAAAACAAAGCTTTCTTTGTTTTTGGTTCTTATTCCTTGTTATACAATACGGAATTACTTATACTTTAATATTTTGCTACGTCAATTAGAGCAGATAATATATTTCAACCAAGGGAGAACATAGGTGTGCAAAATTATACTTAGTATACATAAAGTAGCTTTTCTAATACTAGCAATCTAGATCACCTGATGAAACTGAATGGCAGTAGATTTAGGATAGACAAGTGAGTTCTGTTCAAACTTAATTTAGGGAATTTGCTGCCACAAATATGTCAGTGGTCAATAGCTTAGATGGATTGATACGGATTTAGACAAACTCACTGAGGACAACTGTCAATGGTGCTAGTCATGACAGCTAAATGGAACTCTCACATTCAGAAGCAGTACCAGTTGCTAGAAGGCATGAACACAAGAATGCTATTGACTCCATTCCATCCTTGTGGAATTCCTAGAGGTGTCAGGTTAGCCACTGTGGGCAAAAGGATACTGAGAGGTCATGGATGTTATTTTTGGACTACATCTCCCACAATTCTGCAGCCACTATAATGATGTGCTCCATAAATCTTAGATCTGATTGAGTTGGCTCTTTTAGAATGAGTAGAAATTCCTACCAACTTTACAAGTTATTATTGAAGAAATTATTGCCCAATTGCCTCTTTAAATTTCATATCAGAAGTTGCACTGTGGCCAATTTTGTCCCTTCTAGCCCCATTTTTTTTTTTTAAAGACGAAGACTTCTAGCAGAAATTTCTAACTTTCCTTCTGGAGATAAAATTATTTGTGTAACACATTATTTCTTCACAAAATCAAGTTTTCTCATCAAAGTACCACACATAAAGTCCATTTCCAGCATCCTTTTAACTTGCACTTGACATGTAGTTATAATTTAGGATCCCCACAGCAGTCTTCAATTTTGAAGCAGTTCAACAGAGTACAAGATGTGTATGAAAAAAGTTCAATCTTTGGCACCTCCAGTTAAAAGGATGGAGTAGCAGTAACAAAAAGGACCTTGTCTAACACTCCAGAATGCTGCTGTTAGTCTCAGGAGCCAAAACAATGTTACTTTTTAATTTTACTAAATCTCATATTTTCCAGGAAAAAAAAGACTTAAGGCAGCTAATATTCATAAACTGTGTATCTCACAGAATACTTGAAAAAATGAAATACTGTCACTAGGTAGCAGTGATCTAAAACCTTTTAATGATATAGGATCAAGGGACAGGCTCAAGAGGAGACACATCATTACCTCTTCAAGGTACAATGCATTGCCACTTTAAACCTGTAAGGAAGTGCTGAACACTCCCCAAACCCAACCAGTGAGCCCATACTTGTTAGATCTCACAAGGCAACAAGAGTCAGGGTCTAGAGAAGGTCCACTATCACTCAGCCTTAAGAAGTGTCCTTTTTATATTTTCAGAAGAGATCACAGGGGCCATCCAGTCCAACCCCCTGCTATGGAGAAACACCTATCAAAGCATTCCCAACAGATGGCCATCCAGCCTCTGCTTAAAGACCTCCAAAGGAGGAGACTCCACCACACGCCAAGGCAGCATATTCTACTGCCAGGCAGCTCTGACCATCAGGAAGTTCTTCCTGAGATTCATATGGAATCTCCTTTCCTGCAGCTTGCATCCATTGCTCCTTGTCCTAGTCTCTAGAGCAGTGGAAAACAAGCCCGCTCCCTTCTTGACATGACATTCCTTCAAATATTTAAACATGGCTATCATGTCCTCTCTTAAACTTCCCTTCTGCAGACTAAACATACCCAGCTCCCTAAGCTGCTCCTCATAGGGCATGGCTTCCTGCTACCAGGTAGAAGATTCTAGTTTATCATTAACAATAAGACCCTTCTGCTAAAAATTAAAATAAACCAATCTAGAGACATATATTTTACTAGAAAGTAGATTCATAGTTAACAAACATTGTTTTCAGATTTAATTGAAACATGGGATCTGTTGCCTTTATATCCAGACTCTTCCTCCTTCAGATCCATTGCATCTCCCCAAATGCTCTATTCATTGACCTTCACTATCTTTGCACTTTGAGGCAAGACTGAGCAAATACATTTCAAGTATACCACCTGCAGAGTAGGACGGATCAAGTTTATTTCCATAAACCTATCATTAACATAGTCACAGAATATAATTAGGAGATATATAATTAATATGAGAGAGCTAGCATGGTGTAGTGGTTTGAGCATTGGACTATGACCCTGGAGACCTAGGTTCGATTCTCTGGTCAGCCATGGAAACCCGCTGAGTGACCTTGGGCACATCACATACTCTCAGCCCTAGAAAACCCCATGATAACTTCAACTTAGGGTAACCATCAGTCAGAAATGGCTTGACAGCACACAACAACAGCATCCATGATTATCTCTTTGAGTTAAGGCTTTTTAGAACTAACTGTCAAGAAAATTTGGGAATCTGATTGAAATAAAAAAATCTTTGCACTTTGAGGCAAAGATTTTTAAAAAAATCACTGAATTTAAATCAACTCTATGCTGTGCTCTAGCCATTACTCAGCCTGTTCTGTTAGTCTAGGAGAATCAAGAGGTCTTCAAGGCTCCATGTGGTTTGAGACAGTTCTCTGGAATAATCATGTTGATAGCCCCAATCATTTCACCATTTCTCAGCAACAGAACAACAGCAAGGTCTTAGCCATGTTAGTAAGGGAATCCACCAGAGCCTTCAGGAATCCAGTGCTCTGATTCAATAAAAAGCAGGTCATACACCCAAAGTTTGTGAAGCAGAACTCAAATGGCAGATTCTACCAAGATGCGACTACTACTGTTTAGCACAATATGGCCCAAGAACTGTTTCCAATAACAATCTACAGAAAAAAAAAGCCAAAGTCTATACAACCAGAATCCAGAGCATATTACTCCACAAGGGAAGAGGTGCTTTCATTTGGAAGGAACCTAATTCTATCAGTTAAAACACACTGTGTTACTTTCCATCTTCATTCGGTTAGTTTTCTGCAGTCAGAAGTGATGGAAGCAGTGGAACAAGGCTGCCAATGGAATCTGTCATCACCTGGATCTCCAACAAGAACCCATGCTTAAAACAGGGCAATTTCACTATAGAAGACTCATGGAGAAGCACCCATGGGCTTATTGTGATTTAATCCACAAAAAAAGACACCATGGATATAGCTTATTGCAATAAGTAGCTAGACATATTTCCATGACTATCTTTACAACTATCATTTGTTAATTGCCTCTTTGAAATTGCATCATGCCATTAGCAGTCTACCGCCAGAGTAGTGTAGAGGTTAGCGTTAAGCTGGAATTTGGAAAATCTGGGTTCAAAACTTCATTCATCCACCAGGTTCACTAGTGATTGCTGACCTGTTACTCTATCTCAACTAAACCCATTTCACAGAGCTATTGAGAGGGTAAAGTGGGTGACAAAGAGCATGTTAAAAGAAAAGGCAATATATAAATGTGACAAATTAACAGCATCACAGAGCTGGAAAAGACCACAAAGGCCATCTAGTCCAACTCTCTACAACGCAAGCATATACCATCAAATGATTCCTGACAGATAGCCATTCAACCTCTTTTTAAAAACCTCCAAAGGAGACCACCACACCTCCACTGTCAAACCGCTCTGACTGTCAGGAAGATAGAATCTCTTTTCCTGAAGTCTGATATCATTGCTCCATGTCCTAGTCTCTGTAGCAACTGAAAACAAGCTTATCTGTACCTGCTTATCAGAAAAATTCCTTCTCTCCATTTTAAAACAAGCTACTTAATAAATGTCTGTGAGTAGTGTACAAGACACAGAGCTGTATCTTCTTCCTACATTATGTATAGTGACAGATGTGATTTCTTCCACATCTCAGTGTCAGCAAGAGAGATGATTTTTTATAACTGCATGGCTCTGAGGTCCCCACACATGCTGTCTATTGCAGCATGAGCACATAAATAAGCCTTTTTGTCACAGGCTCACATAGATGTGTGCATTGTGTATGTACCTTCAAGTCACTTGTCAGCTTATGGCAACCCCATGAATTTTACAGGGTTTTCTTAGGCAAGGAATAGCTACAAAAATTGTTTTGGCTCATTTATAAAGTTGATAAATGTTAAAGAAAACCAGGATAGAGTAAAGCTGCTGGAAAGGCAGGAAGAGCTGAGTCTCTGATGAAGCACCTAAATGAGGTAGGAAAAATATATTTACTACTGAGTTTTCACTCAAAGATGCCCCAAAACACAAAAACCACTCTCTCTATTTCCAGGGAGCGGCTATCACCTGCTCACTGCTACTTGGGATAAACACTTACAAATGGAGGTGATTATTAAATTGCAAGAGGAGAGATAAGGGAGGAATAGGGTCATTTTGACTCAGTATTTACCTAACTGCCATAATGTCTGAACTCCACAAGCACACACATGGTGCCCACTTTGTCAATATCTGCAGCAGAACTGAGAAATTTATGTCCCTTCCAAAAATGGGTAGACTGCAACTCCCTCAACCCCTCACCATTAGCTATGCTGGTTAAGTCTGCCAGGATATGTAGTCAAAAGAATATCTGGAGGGCTACAATTGATTCAAACTGAGCTATTTAGGATGCTTCAGGTGTTCACATTTTCACTATTCATTTGGATTTCTTTTAAAGAAAAGAAAATAAGCAGGCCAGAAACTGAAAGGTACATTGTTAAAAAAGAGAACTGCAGCAGTGGCTTGGAAATGAAAGAGACAAGGAAACCACATGGGGGGATTATGGTGTCTGTAGTTGGATGAGCTACCTTAAAGGCGCAGAGAAGCTGAGGCAAGCAAGCAAGCAAGCTTTTGACCTGCAAACGCCTGATCTGGTAATCTGATCCACTGAAGGGCTCTCTCTTACTGGTCAACAGCATCACCCGCAATCCGAAACAAACCAAAAGATGCTAACAGGTCTTCAATGGTAAACACGTACATACAATTAACCCTTTCGTTGGGGTCCAAAGAATAACGTTATACAAGCTCATCTTTGTGTCAGCGGGGGGGGGGGGAGTTCCACAAGCAAATTAACTCCCCCGCCTCAGTTTCTGGAAGGAACTAAGAACTGGACAAGCCAATACCACCTGCTAATTAGGAAGGCGGGCGAGAGAGAAGATTAGGGGGCTATCGTTTTTCACACGGTGACCTTTACCAGTGGAGTTCCCCCGACGCATTGCGCGGAGAGGGAAGAAGGAACGGAGGGTGGCCCCTGCCATGGCGAAACAAGCTCCCTCCACCTCACCCACACCGTCTCAGGCGGCAGCCGAGCTCACGAGCCAGCCTAAAAATAGGAGCCGCCATGCCCAAAAGGGAGCAGCTGGGGTCTCCCCGAAGGGCCGGAGGGCGGGAGCTCGCGCGCTCTGACTGGGCCGCCGCCGCCGCCGCCGCTTTCGCTTCCTGCTCCACGGGCCCCCGCGGGGCGAACGCGCAGCGGCAGCGGCGCCCACAAGGCGGAAGAGCCCGGGGCAGCCGCTCCTGCGAGTCGCACGGGCTCGCCTGGCGGTACGGGAACGCCGGCCCGAAGCAACGGGGTTGGGGGGCGCGTCCTCTTACCCACCGCCCCGGGCAGAGGAAGCCTGGGAAGTCGTCGCCACCGCCCTCCTCGGCTGGCAGCGTCGAAACAGAGGCTCCCCGCCTTCTCCTGAGGGAAGCAGCGCTGGGGCGCTTACCTGCCATGGTGCCGCAGCTCCAGCCCCGAGACCCACCCCACAGATGCTTCTACAACAACTGCTCTCGGTTCTTTCCACGTCCCGTCCCGTCCCTTATATAGGAGCAGGCGGAGTCCGGCAGTCGAGGCGGGCCTACAAGGGTTGACCAAAAGGGGATGGCCGCGGAGAGGAGGCGGCGGCGGAGGGAGGAGTGGACGGGCGCGGCGCTTCTTGAAGGAGCGGAGCCGTAAAATCTATTGCGGACGTGCTTCCCAAGGGACGAAAAGGAGGTCCTGTCTCTTTAAGAGCGAGAGGAAGACGCCGAAGAGACCCGTTCGACAGGCGAAGCCCGAGAGAAGGGAATGGAGAGCCCGCGCCTTGAGCGCCCTGCTAGTTCAAACCGAAAGGAAACATCCTCCCCTTTAGGATCTGGCTGATTTAGGTCAATCGGGCTGCTCGCAAAGGAAGATGGGAACCTAGTTTTACATGAAATGTATATATAGTGTGTATATGGTATACCTGTCAGAGGAAGATGTGTCCAAGGCACTTTCATTGATGAGTAATACATTCTATGCAGTGATTCTAAACACTGTAGATGGGATGCTGTGTAAAGGGTTTATCTTGGGAGTGGCAAGTTTGTGGCCCTCAGGTGATGGACTGCAAATATCATTGTCCCTTGTCACCTGCTATTCTGATGGGAGTTGCTGTTCAGCATCTGTTACCTGTGCCTAGTTTACAGTGGCTGAGGACATTGTAGTGTTTAGCCTTAAAAAAAAAAATCATGGACACTGCTTAGAGGTTGCATGCTTCCTGATTTTCCTAGCCAGCCTCTTCACTCATTTTTTTAAAAATGAAATGCACAGATGTAGGATGGGTGACACCTGCCTTGAACACAGTTCATGTGAAAGGGATCTAGGAGTCTTAGTAGACCAAGTTGAACATGAGTCAGTAGTGTGATGCGGCACAGTAGACTGCATCAGTAGGAGTACAGTGCCTAGATTGTGGGAATCTATTACCCATCTATTCTGCTTTGGTCAGACCACACATAGAATACTGTCTCCAGTTCTGGGGCCAAGTTTAAATGTTTGAAAGGATGTCATATGGAAGATGGGGCAAGCTTATTTTCTGCTGCTCCAGAGACTAGGACACAGAGCAATGGATACAAACTACAGGAAAAGACATTCCACCTAAACAGAACTTCCTGAGGGTAAGAGAAGTGTGACAATGAATACACTGGCAGTATTGGGGTCTTCCTCTTTGGAGGTTTTTAAACAGAGGCTGGATGGCTATATGTCAGGCATGTTTTTACTGTGTATTCTTAAATGGCAGGGGGTTGGACCAGATGGTCCTTGTCTCTTCTAACTCTTAATTCTAAAGCAGTGTCCATAAAAATCCATAAATTTGTTTTACCTTAAGATGCCACAAGACTCTGGTTTTACTACAACACACAACCCTCTTAAGCTCTGAACCAGTGATTATCCACTTCCAACCCCATGAAATTGTTGGAGGTCTTGGCAGACCAGCATGCACTTAGCAGAGCAGCAGACCCTTTGTTTTATTTTGCTTTGTTTTTGCTTTTTTGGCTTTGATGCCTCAAAGCATGCTTGTAAGTTACACATTAATAACAACAGTTTTTCTTTCTAGTGCAGTAGATGTGCCTCTACCTGTGAGCAAAGTTCTTGTGATTTATAATTCAGGGGTGGATAACTGAGGCTTTCCACACATTTTTGAACTGCATCTCCCATAATCCTTTACTACCACTGGATGCTTCCTTGTGCTGATGGGAACTGAAGACCAAATACCTCTTGGGAACCATAGTTGTCATCCCTTGCTGTAATGTGTGTCAGCTTCAAGTCAGGTCCAGCAGAACATGCTGATCAGGGAGCTGGGAGCTGGTAGTCCCAAAAAGTTATTTTGCCAAGCAATGAACTTTTGTATTTGAACCTGAGGAAGCAAAATGATGAAAAAAAACATGTATTACAAAGAGATGTGCCCTGGTCAAAATGGCTTTAGTCTCAATCATCAGGAAAAAAAAAAGTGTAGGACTGAGAATAGATGTCCTTGACTGTTCTGCCAACTTTTAAGCAAACCATCTGAATCAAGGATGAGAATCACAAAGCTGTCCAGAGGTTGTTGGATTGTCTGTCTCTGCATTCCTCACCACTGATAATACTGGATAGGGCTGCTAGGAGTTACAGTTCAGTAACTTCCGGAGGGACACATGACTTCTACCCTGACCAAAATGGATTCTTGGAACTTCTTCCCAAAACAGGGAAGTACAGGATGACACACTGATGCAGGCATATCAGAAGGGAGCAGCTGTGTTGCTTGCCATAAGATAATTGTGACACGTTTCCCCCTGCTTACTTAAAGATCATGGAAACTAACTGGATGTAAGGAAAATGCTTTTATGAATGGGTGCTGTATTATTTACTTTTTAATGATTGTGTTTTAAAAATGTTTTTGACTTAACTGGATTAACTTAATTGTGCTTTAATTGCATATGATGTTTTTATTTGTGAACCAGTCCAAGAGAAATTACTGATACAAATGTGCTGTGTATGGTTAAATAGGACAGATGGGGAAATTTTTGTGCTGGGAAGAGGCTATTGTGTGATTTTTGGCAATTCATGCTGCTTTCATTCTGGCACTGATCCCCTAGAGTACAAGTCAGCTAATTCTGTTAAAATCTATGTTTATCTAAGGTATGATAATGATGAATTAATGAAATGACAGGTTACTTGAAGAGAGGGTACTTTAGTTTTATTGTATGAGCAGTCCAATTGATGAGAGTCAGGATCACATCATAAGAAAGGATGAGGGATAATAAGAATATGCTTTACCAGCAGCCCAGTTAATCCCCTGATAACCCACCCTCCTATTCCTTAAAGCGTTTTGGTGATTTGAACTGCTGTTGGGAACTTCTCTTTCATGCTGCCATAGTTGTCTCACTCACCTCTTCCAAAGTTGTACGTCTAAGCCTCTCGGGAGACTGAGAATAGTTGCCTTCAGGGATCCATCGTCGTTCTTGCCCTATGGGTCTTTTCCCTGGTTCACGGTTGTTGGTTATTTTTCTGCTTCTGTCCTGAACAAGGCCACTTGGAGCTGTTACTAATACAGCTAAATCTAGAAACAAACAAAAAGATGCTGAAGGACATCACTGACTATGTAACTTCAATGACCTCTTGCAATCCCTCCCCATGAATACTGTGATAGAGCATGGGTGACATTCTTGCCCTAGATTTCAGGATGGAGCAGAGCAAAGCCCAGTTCCCCTCCTTCCCCTACACACCACACCACCTTGGTGTTTTCCTTATACAGTCATGCTGGAGACATGCTGTCTGGCTTTTTCCCTGCTTAGTGTTAATATCTGGTTTTCCAGATAGGTGTGGAGTGCTTCACACTGTACAGTTCTGCTGCAGAACTGAATTGGGCCAATATGGTTGGAACTCCAACTAGCACAAAATGGTCTGACTAGGCTATATTCCCCCCCCCCCGTTTTTAGGATTTGGCTGAATTATTTGTACAGCCCTATTTCATAATATCCTTTTTGTTTCCTTTTATTAGTTATGGTTAACAGCTGTATACCTGTTTAATTTTTAGTGCTGATAACAAGGAGGTGAGAAAGAGGAAAGGGATGAAGAAAGATACTTAACACTGAGCATTGCCATTTGTAAACCATAGCAAGTAGCTCATTATTTTGTAGTAGGAATAATCAGTTTAAGGAAGACGGTGATCAGTTTGTGTGTGTGGATTTGGTTGTATTTGGAAGTTAGTGACTAGAATCCAAAGAAAGACTTTAAACTTCTTGCAATAATGATAATCATACTTCTTTAGAAAAATTGTGAGCTGATGCTAGTACCATTATCCCCAAATGGTTCTAAGACTCCCACTTTCTTAAAGTCACTTGTAACATGCCATGGTAAGAAGTGGCAATGGGGTGGAGGAACATGTGACTGCTGTTTATGAAGCAGAACTCTAACACCACGGCAGGTGTGAAAAACTAGTTGCATGAGTCTTGGGATCCTGGCCATGGCTAATTGAATCAGAGAACATTACCTTAACTTTAAGACTAATGTAGCATTGATCTACTCGGCACAGAGTTGTGTCCAGATAGGAATGTAAGAATACCTATTTCAAGGGCTGTGCTTATTATAGATGAGCTTAATGGAATGTGCATTCCTCTTGCTAGTGTACAGAAATTGCTGGGGTACTGTGTGGGAAACATTCCCATCTGTAGCCGGTTTTATATACTTACATTTACTAATGTAGGAGCTTCTCAGAAGCGGGTGGAGAAGAACAGGATATTACAATTTAGTGGGTTCATCTAGGAGGCAAAGTCACAGAGGCTGGAGAAGATACTTTTTGAATTAATACATCCCAGAATCTCTCAGTCAGCATGCCCATTGGCCCCCAAAAGTTTGCAAGCTGTAAAGAGATGCATGTATGGTGGGCCCTTTTTCTTCTGACCCATAAAGTAAACATGTCTCAGCTGATGCAAGGCTGGTTTCCTTTCAGATATTGTACCTGGTCCCCACTGCTTTTCCCTCTTCTCTGCTTCTTTTATCAAATGCACATTTCTTTTCAGAGTGGCCTAGTATGACTGCAGCTGTTAATCATAGCAGATGACTAGAAAGCAGAGGAATCCTTGTTCTTGTCATTGTAGCCTGCTGCAGTAGTGTAAATCAGAGCCTGTTATACAATCTGCTTTCATATACTGGCAGACAGAAACTTTTCCAGTGTTCTGACTTGATGATCTAAAAGTAAATACAATGCACAAAAACATCTCTGGGATGGTGGGGAGTTAGTAGTGAGGTCAAGTTATTTTGCCTAAAATGGACTGAAGACTTAGGAATTTTACATTATGTACTTTCATTTTTGATTTGGACTGAATAGGAGCAACTTTCTCCTAGTACATTAACTTTCATAGCTTCCAAGATAAAGATCTTCAGTGTGTTAGTGTCACCTCTTAAAATACTTCTGGTATTAGTTTTCACATTCCTTTCCGACCCCCATTTTAAGAAGTTCTGATTTTTTTAAACTCGTATCTCAAACACTAGTTCCTTCAATATGTAAAATTTCAAGTTTCATATTTAGGGCCATGTAGAAATTGTATAAATATTTGAAGGGAGAAAAACAGATTAAGAAACATACCAATTTTTCTAACAGGGCTGGGAAATAATGAGTTACAAGTAGCATAGTTAAGTGTAATAAAGGAGGAGAGTTGTAATGATCAAATAACAAAGATTTCAGAAGTGTGGACATAAATGAGAATGACATTATGTTTGTTGCGTAAATAATTCACATATTCCTAGTTACTTTTGGAGTTTTTTAAAAGAGCATTTGTAGGCATTTTAAGTGAAATTTCTCAAGTTTTATGCCACAATCTTAGCAATGCTAAGACTTTTTTTAAGTAATGAAAAAGCAAGAAGTAACAGAATGAACTGTTAGTTATTCTAACAATGTTGCTAGATTACTCACTGGAGCTTTGAAATGTGCTATATAACAAATACCTTTTTTTAGGGGAAAAAAAGTGACAATCCAAAGCCTCGTTTCCAAAGCACTATTCACCTAGGTTACCATCACTGTGGATCAGCACACATGTCCAAGAATGAATGCAGCCTTTGGGCATACTTTGCTATGAACCTGACTCTGTTGTTGTTGTTGTTCAGGACAATTTTCATTGTAGTAATTCAGTGAATGTGTTAATTCTGGTTGCTTCAACTGTATATACTGCAGGTTCCATAAACAGCAAGTTGTGACATGGCAGAGTTTATAATCAACAGTATGTAAGACTTCACATTTTTCACCTCTTATCAGACTAATTCAAGGATGGAGATCTTTTGGATTGGGTCTACGGAACTCATGAAGGTTTCTAAAACTCTTTTTGCCAATGCCATTTTGATAATGAAAATCCACCCAATCCCCTACATCTTTCTGTCATGCTAAAGAAGACTTAAATGTAGTTGTGAATGATGTAGCTACATGTACAAATACATACATATATAAAAAATGGTATGTATACAAACTATTAATGGGCAGCATACATCAGTTCCTGTTTACTCTGAAATAGGTCCCACTGATTTCTAAAAAGGGGGATAAATATGCAGTAAAGAACTTGAGTTCTAGTTTTATTTGTTGCATTTTGATCTTGCTTCTTCCTTCACAGAACTGAATGAAGTTGACTTGTACTCTTGCCCACCATTTTGAAATAAAGAGGCAGGCATAGAAAAATGCGGTAATTAGGGCCACACTTTATGAAACTACTAGTGTATTTACCTGGCATTGCCTGGGATTTTATTTTCTCATAGGTAACACTTTTTAGAAATACCTTAGTAATCACCTTATCTTACTTTAGCAATTAGATGTGGTTGAAATATACAAGTTTGAGATCCTGTGTCTCTAATTCCCCAAACTGTGTTGTCTAGTACCTGAGGTTCAGTTTATGAGGGAATACACTGTCCTCCTCCTCCTTGCTGCTAGGCCTCATCTCCAGAGCAACCGGCCTGAGACCAAGAGCTCTCTGGCTGAGAATTCTAAAGGCCCCTCCCTAAAATGCCAGGAATCTTCACAGGCAGCCAGTCATATGAGGTTTTCTCCCTGACACAGCCAATCATATGAGGTCTCCGCCTGCCTGACACAGACAAATTCACAAACTTTGACTTTTATATATAAGATTTGCAATACTGTAAAGTAGGGGCTTCAGACGATGAAGATGAGAGTGGAGTCCAGCTAGTCCTTACCATGGGCGAAGTCAAAAAGGAAGAACCCTAGATGAGACAGCCTTATATGCAGTACCCCTGCCCCCTTGTTATCATGCATGCAGTGTCATCAACTGTCGCCTGCCTCCTATGCAGGGAGGGAAATGTGGTCACACTCAGCAGGAGCTGTGGGTATCACCTTGAAGGACTAGCTCTGATTTGGATTAAAACCTATTTAACTCCACTACGGTTGTTGCATAAAAAGCCATCTGACTATCTTCTATCATTTGTCTTCCAGTCCTAAGTCTTCCAGTTATAACTCAGATAGCTGACCTTAATTCAGAGAAGGGAAGAAAAGAGTGGAATACTAAATTAAAAACACGCCCTAAAACCCTTGGTAATATATTCAAAAGGAAACTTTATATGTAAAAAAATATACAACATTCACAATATTATCAACAATGAAGCACACATGCATGGAAATACCAACATCTAATTCTATAGGGGTATGCAACATACACAGTAATAATAATATGTAAAATCCTGTTGCATGAAATTAATTCAAACCAGGGCTTGCCAGGGTTTAGAGCAGACATGGGAAACATGTGGCCTGTTGATCAAATGTATCCTTTCCCCAGTAGCTTGTTTGCTTAATGTCAATGCATTTTATTAAAACTGGATCTGAAAAGGCTTAGTCCTAAAACCTGTTCATAAACTATGCATGACAGTCTCAGAAGTAGGTGCAAATAATGCCAGTAGCAGTTTTAGATTTGGGCTTAAAGGGATTATTGGGTGTGTGCACCTGTGTACATGCTCTTTAATTTGTACACAAATCCCCCAAAGTGGCAAGTCAGCCTTGCTGCATTTAGAGACCTTGGGTTCAACCTGCTGAATAGGGTCTTGGCCTTTTGCTCTAGATTCCAGCCCAGATGGCATCACTGAATAAGAGCCATCTTAGTTTCTCTTGTGACAGTTTGACACAAAAATAAAATGCAGAGTTCCTCCTTGGTTCACACAAATGCAGCAAGGAAATAACTGTTGCTAACCATCACAGCATGGAATTCTTTTCTGCTTCAAGTTTATATTAAAATAGGAAGCTGCCTCTCCCTGAAAACTGACAGTATTATTGCCCAAGAGCTGAAGGTGGTGTGACACAAATTTTGTTGCATGTGCATCTCCTATTGCATCTTTTCACAGGATTTTCTGTTTTTCGTAGTATTTCAAGAATATGAAAAACATAGTTGATAAGATATGGCAGGGCACAGGATGAAAGAAATGTGCATGGACATTACTGAAATTATATCATACCAGCTGAAATTCTCTTTAAAATAGTTATCTCTAAGTTTTAAGTGTCCTGCTGTCCTAAGTGTGTGCATTTCTATTGATTATGTTTGTGAAGGTTTCTGTAGGACCTTGGACCAACTTGCTTACAAAGTACACAAAGTCAGTATGTGTCTGGGAGTTAGTTACACAACCTTCTTAGGAAATCCTAGATGCTGATGGTCTTTGGCCTTTCATGGAAAGATTCCAGAAAGATACAATAAAAATTCTTTTGATATGAAATGTGTTGTATAGCTTCTAATGACTGGATAATGTATACCGTGACTGTAGTTTGAAAAGCAAAATAGCAAACACTTAAAGATAATGTTGAAGTTTGTTTCATGAAATGTTAATGAATATATTAGACCTGTTAAGAGAGCGTAGATTCCAGTTGGTATTGTATTAAGCACTTAATGCCAATATGGCTTATATTCAGGAAGGCCATTTGGACAGACAGAGCTATCCAAGAGCATTATGTACGTGACCAGCAGAGAGGGAAGCTTTTCACGTTTTCAGTGAAGGGAAAATACGAAGGGACTCATTTATCAACACAAACAATTGTTCTGAAGAAGATGGTATCTTTATTTTGGCCCAAACTATTACGTCAGGCCTTCTTATTTATTGATATTTATATATCAGATTATGTCCTAAGCTAAGCACTCTCAGCCAAAGTGAGGATGAAGTGAGATGGAGGAGAGCCATTCCTGCTGTCTTTATCACATCAAAGGAGTGGTGGGATATAGGTAAACCATTCATTCAATAAATAAATAAATAAATAGCTAGCTAGCTAAAGTTTCTGTATAGAAGATAGTGCCATTTTATCCTTGCAACAACCCTGTGAATCAAGTTAGGAAGAAAGATAGTAACTGGCTCAGGTCAGTTGGCAATCTTGTTCAGCCAAATCAGAGGGGTGATTTGAACCAAGCCCTTTCAGTCTCAAGCCCTTTTTGGTTGTGACTGAAGCCTGCTTATTTAACATGGAAGGAGATGTGAATATTAGCTCCACTCCCTCCATTGCCACTTTTGTCATCCTTTATGTGTGGAGAGTAACAAGTTTGAAGCAGAGAGCTCCTGCTCCCTATGGAAGTTCTCCATGTGAGTTGAAGTCTTGGAAAATGTGGGTTCCAACTGACTCAGTCTCCATCAGTCCAACTGACTCAGTTTCTGTTTCGGACTGATACCCTCCACCCACACATGGAATTGGGAAACTCCTTCCCTTGTGTGTTTATTATACACACATTTAAGGGACTACTGAATGAGGCTTAAGCCTCCATCCATTCCACTGGATCAGGGATGGGCAAAGTCGACTTGGGGGGAGATTATGTGCAGTCATCCACCACAAGCTGTGTTTGCATTATTCTTAGAATATTTACTTATGGTTGATCCTTTCTCCACATCGGGATTGGGCAGACATTAGACCTCCAGGATTGAATTTATTTTTCACTAGAATGTGTTCATCAACTGGGGACATGTGAAATAGAAATGTGCAAAGATAGAATTGGACATAGGAAGGTGGATATAGAATTGAAAATGAGATGCTTCTCAACACATGCTTGGCCCACCTTTTCATGGTATCAGATTCATTTGTGCACAAATCAACTCCTATTCACCTGCTTTTTTAAAACATTAGTCATTTGGAAGGAAAAGAAAGCTTTCTGTTGTTATTCTTGCTAAACACTTGCCCTCCCAGACAAAAGAATAATGTGTACCAATGGATTTACTATCATAAGATCGCTAAACATCACAGTATACTACAGCATTCTAGGTGGGTATTTAAATGTGTTAAGAACTGAAGTGCTCTTGAGCAGGGACCAGAGAATTCCCTGGAAGTGGAGGCTGATAAGTGAAGTGCCAGCATTGGACTGCCAGAGTGTAGTGGTTTGAGTATTTGACTGGGACTCCAGGAAAACAAGTTTGAATCTCTTCTCAGCCATGGAAATCCACTGAGTGGCCTTGGGCAAGTCTCACTCAACCTTAGGGGAAGGCAGCGGCACATTTCCTCTGAATAAATCTTGCCAGAAAGCCCCAAGATAAGTTCATGTTAGGGTCATCATAAGTTGGAAATGATATGAAGGCACACAGCAACAGCACAAACTGATATAATACATGGAGGGGGAAGTATGATGAATCTGAAAAACCTGAGGCTTCTGATTAAGTGTCATTTGAATTTACTGAATGCCTGGGGAGGAGAATTCTTTAACATTGATCTCAAAAGTAACTATAGCTATGCTAAAATTGAGTGTTGGAATAATGAACTCTGAGACTATAGGAATGAAAGAAGGATCCAAAACATCATGTTGGTCTATGGAGTCTAGATAAATAATTGCACCATCTTTTCTCATGGGAAGGCATTTTTAAAAATCTTAAATATTTCAAGTGACACATAGCTTTCAGTCGTAGGTGAGAACTGCTTCATTCTGTGTTTCAGGGTTGACCTGTCTCAACCAATAGGTAGAATGAGATAACCAGTTAAGGCTAATAATTTTGTCATGAAATGACACAAAAAAGTTAATTGCTTAATGTTGATTACTGTGTTTTTATTGGCATAGAAGGAGGTATGCACCTGTAGTATTTTCTGCTTCAGGGAACCAAATGACTTTTCTGGCCTTGGATATTGTGCACGTTTGCAATTCTACCTTAGGCAGCAAAATATCTTGGACTACTCCAATTAAATGTCTTGGACTACCCCAATTAAATGTCTTGGACTACTACAATTAAAGCACAGAGTGCATTGTATTAAAATACCAGCAACCAAATGAAGCAGGAAACAATCTGACTACCATAAAACCAATGGCAAAATAATAAATGAAATAATATGTATAAAACTGACTAAATAACAATATATCGAGCAAAGAGAACAAATAAATAAGTCCCTATTAAGTGAATTCAAAGGTGCCTATAACTATCCTGTCACATCCATTTCTTCTCCCCACTACTTGAAAAGGAAAAATCTGTGGAGATATGGTAGAAGATACAGGATCACATACATAATGCTCTCAACAGAAAATGCAAAAACATATATATCTACGAGAGAATCAGGTATAGGACACGATCAGGGTGGTTCTTCTACCTTCAGTCATTCTTAAATATTAAGACTCTTACAAGCCCTCCATGTCTTCAATGTGGCCTTTTCACAAATAAGTGTGTATACAATAGATTAGATGCAATCTTTGTTATTCGTGGGAGGGTTCAAGAACAACAGCTGTCTTAATATTTTTGTTTCTTTATGTGTGCTTGATCATTTAGTACATCTTCAAGTGACAATTTCTAATAAAACTCAACTCCATTGGAGTCTTGATGGTCCAAACTGCCCGATTATTTCAGGACAAACTCAAGCTCACCCTGCCCCCTTTATTCCAAGATCTATGTTCCTCTTAATGTGTATAGATCAGAAGTGGAGCCAGTAAGCACAATTTTCATTTTCCCCACCAACCCATCATTATATGGAACTATGTGAAATGGGCTGAAACCAAGAGAGCGGTCAGTTTCTCAGATTGCTCTTCAAATCTTGAATCAGATGTAATTCATTTTCTCTTTTATACTTACCCAGAAATATCCAAACACACTAGTGTTCACAATACGTGTATAGAGAGGTCTTCCTGGTCTTTGATCCATCCCTTGCACATATACATGTGGTGGCAGCTAAGGAGGTGGAGTTCTTGTGTGTGGTCTTATGGTGTCTTGTGGCTCCATAAAGACTAAAAAGTTTTATATGGCATATGGATGCATGGACTGCAGCCCCATTGCATCAGATGATGTGGGCTGCAGCCCATGAAATGTGTTAGACTTCCAGATGCCACAAGCCCTTTTTATCTGCTTTAACAGACTAAACACCTACCCCACTACTGGAAATTGTATCTATATTTAATTGTTGTTTTCAGGAATTTTGTATGCCAACCTGGGATTTCTTAATGAAGGGCGCTGTATCAATATTTTAAATATGATTAAATAAATGGTTCCCCATATATTGAATTTTTGAGAAACATTGCTCCCCTAATCCCTATACAGCACAAGGAGGATTCATGTCCAGGAAATGTCCAGCAGTGCATACAAAACGTTAGTATGAGACCCAAATTCTCCATGCAGCCTAAGGAAGAAGGAGCCCACTATGGGTTGAAAGGTGGAGTGATGAGGCGTATTCTTCCCAAGAGCTTAACTCAGTGCCTCTCTGTCCTTTCAGAAAATATAAAAATAAATAGATATTTTTACCTGAAGAGTGTTTTTCTTGGAGAGATTAAGGATGTCATTGATGTTGTGGTCACAGTGTATATTTGCAGTGTTTATAGAAAGGGAATTTTGAGTTGTGGACAGGTGGTAGTGCCAATTTTTATTTTTATGAAGGCAATGTTTGTGTTTCCCTGGTGACTTGCTGTTCGCAACAGTACAGGGAACTACGCCAGGAATGACTTTGGGTTTTGTGCCTTGAAATGTATTTATGAGTTCACAACAGTATATTTTCTCATCTAAGCTTTGGAGAATGAACAGGGTTTCTGCTCAATCTAGGGAATGAAATTTAGTTATTCTGTTGGAAGATGGCAATGTCCAGTTGTACGGCAGGTATTTTGTTGGAAATGAACTGTGTACTATCCCCTCAAGTGCAACCCAGGTGCCAGGCTCACCATATTTTTCCTCACTTCTTCATGGACAGCCATACCATACTCTCCAAATGTCCTGATTTGACAGAGAAGTCCTGATTAATCATCTGTTGTACCACTTTTTCATTTGCCTCTAGAATGTCTGTTTCCCTCTCCTCCTCTCACTTTCCCCATTTGTCCCAAGCTTACTTCAATTGTTGCAGCCTGAGTTCAAAGTGCAAAAATTGTTTGCATTTGGATTCTTGCAATGAAGCTGGTAAAATGTGGGCTGGACAGGGCTACTGTTAGTTGGATTTGTAATTGGTTGACCGACCGAACCCAAAGAGTGATCACGAACGTGATCATCCTGGAGAGAAGTGACTAGCGGGGTGCCACAGGGTTCTGTCCTGGGCCCAATGCTATTCAACATCTTCATCAACGACTTGGATGAAGGAATAGAGGGCATGCTCATCAAATTTGCAGATGACACCAAATTGGGAGGGGTTGCTAATACGCCAGAGGACAGGATCAAAATTCAAAATGACCTGGATAGATTGGAGAGCTGGGCCAAAGCTAACAAAATGAAATTCAAGAGAGAGAAGTGTAAGGTCCTACACTTAGGTAGAAAAAATGGAATACAGAAATATAGGATGGGGGACACGTAGCTGGATAGCAGTATGTGTGAAAGGGATCTAGGAGTCTTCATAGACCACAAGCTGAACATGAGTCAGCAGTGTGATGCGGCAGCCAAGAAAGCCAATGCAGTTCTCGGCTGCATCAATAGGAGTATGGTGTCTAGATCGAGGGAGGTACTGGTACCACTCTACTCTGCTTTGGTTAGACCTCATCTTGAATACTGTGTCCAGTTCTGGACACCCCAATTCAAGAAGGACATGGTCAAGCTGGAGTAAGTCCAGAGGAGGGCGACCAAAATGGTGAGAGGCCTGGAAGACATGCCCTATGAGGATAGACTTAGAGAGCTGGGTATGTTTAGTCTGCAGAAGAGAAGGTTAAGAGGGGACATGATAGCCATGTTTAAACATTTGAAGGGATTCCATGTAGATGAAGGAGAGGGCTTGTTTTCTGCTGCTTCAGAGACCAGGACAAGGAGCAATGGATTCAAGCTGCAGGAAAGGAGATTCCACCTGAACCTCAGGAAGAACTTCCTGACAGTCAGGGCTGTCCGGCAATGGAATCTGCTGCCTCGGAGTGTAGTGGAGTCTCCTTCCTTGGAGGTTTTTAAGCAGAGGCTAGATGGCCATCTGTCGGAAGTGCTTTGAGGGTGTTCCTGCATAGCGGGGGGTTGGACTGGATGTACCGTGTGGCCTCTTCCAACTCTACATTTCTATGATTCTATGATTCTATAACACAGCAGGGGAAGAGGAGAGGAGGGGGCAGAATCTTGCCCTTCCCAGTAGGCTCAGGAAAAAGCAAACTGCTGCAGCCTCTCCTACCTTGTGTTACTGCAGTCTAGGCCTACTCGGAGATAGCACCCGATATCATTTTGATGTCAAACAATTCGGCCTTCCCCTGCCACCCTGCTTCACGTGTTTGCGAGGCCACCAGACAAGCACACAAACAGGCACGGCTGATAATTGCTGGACATTCCATTCTCCACCCAGGCAGGCCAGACACAGCTGGTTCGTCACTTCAGGGACCTCTCCGGCAAACACCTCATTACGTATGCTCAATACTAACAAAGGCTTCCTGCCCCGAGCAGGCTACTGGACAAAGGTTGTGCTGTCCACTGGTAAGCGCTGCACATTTGCATACTGGCCACACTATTGTTAATTTGGCTCTGATTCATCATGCAAAGTTGTGACCTTTCCGAGACATTGTCTCGCACCCAAAACTCATTGTTTTCCCCGAGTAAGGCATAGCTTGCAGTCCCAATTCACTCTATAAAAACCCCTGATTCCGGGACCTTCCTCGGATTGCTCCTGAGTTCCATCCCGCCTTTCTGCTGCTTTGCTTGGCAAGCCTTCCCTTCAGCTCCAGTAGCTGAGACCACAGCAACCTCGGATCGCTCCTGAGTTTCATCCCGTCTTGCTGCTGCGTTGCTTGGCGAGCTCCCCTCAGCTAATCGAGCTGAGCTGCTTCTCTGCACCCCCGGCTTCTCTCCCGAGGTCCAGGACGACGCAACAGGTGTCGTATCACCCATTTTCCTCTGAAAGTCCCTATCCTTAATTCAACCTCTAATTTCTTAGTTAGCTGTGTGACTGGGGTGTCTAATATTTGTTTGTATTCAATAAAACATCATTTTTATTGCTTTAAACCCATCTGGCTGCTTGACTGACCTGACCCTGTAGATGCTGGGTTGCAAGATCCCGCTAAATTACCCTGCCTCTCGCTAGCTTAAGTGAGTGCTCCAGCTAATTTTCCCCAAAATTGTGTTTATTGTTTGGTCATTTAGGTGTCCCTCCCAGGACCTCCAGTAAACAGGGTAACACTTGTTTATTCCCTTTCATTAATAATATTTTTTTCATCTTGACCACATCTGGTGAAATGTTTAAGGGTATGCAGTCCTGCATTATGAAATTCTTTCAGTACTGTTCTGTGCTTGAGGAGTAGAAAAAGTGGATTAGATTATCTCTAAGTTTCCTCCCAACTAGCTAATTCTGTGATTCTTAGACTGGATATTGCACAGGAGATCACTTTGATAGCTCTGAGTAGGCCACACAAGTGTCTGATTTCTTTTGGCAAGTAACCTGGTGATATGTTGCCATGGAACTTTAGATGGCCAAGAAGGCATGTGTGGTGGGCATAAAAAACATAAATTACTCATTTTTTTCTCCATCCCTACCTCCACTCTCATCTATGGACAAGCAGGAAATTTGTATGACGGGTAGAAGACCAGAAGACTGTCGTTTGAACCAGAGATTCTGAAAAGCTAAGAGAATCTCATGCTGCTGTTTCACTGGTGGCCTGATGTAGAAGCAGTGGATTTGGTGCATTGATGGACTATTGTCGCATACTTTAAACTTGCATGTTTGCAAATGAACACTCATATTGCGGAATCCCCTGTATCTCCCATGATCTATTCTGGTATACGTTTTGCTGTTTGTGAAAGGGGGGCCAGCCCAAAAGTGCTGTTATCTGTTGTTGTATTGTTGTTATGTGCATTCAAGTTGAACTCCAACCCTATCGTATATTTGTTCAGAGGGTATTTGCTTTTGCCTCCTTCTGAGGCTGAGAGAGTGTGACTTGCCCAAGGTCACTCAGTGGATTTCTACCGCCAAGTGGAGATTCAGACTTTCATCTCATGGAGTCCTGCTCCAGCACCCAAACCAGTATATCAGACTAACTCTTAAAGTGCTAATATCTATGTAGGGCAGTGGTTCTCAACCTGTGGGTCCCCAGATGTTTGTGGACTTCAGCTCCCAGAAGCCCTGAGCATTGACCATAGTGGCTGGGGCTTCTGGGAGCTGAAGTCCACAAACATCTGGGGACCCACAGGTTGAGAACCACTGATTTAGGGTCTAAATCAGTGTTCAAGTCCCAGCCCAGGAAACAGTCTTGCTGAATTTACACAGGTAGATTATCTGCCGGAGATTTTGGAAACCATTGGTTTGTTCACTGGTCATTTAGCTACCTTTACTTTTTTGCTTTATTGTAGCCTACAGGATGCTATGTAAGAACATTTTATTTTGCCCTCACCCAAAATGGGGATGAATTTACTGCAGAAAAAGCAACTGTGCTACAAAGGGAGTCAACTGTTTTCCACCTTTAAGAAATAAACAGAATACTGGGGGGGGGAGAGAGAGAAAGGGGGACACCCACAATTGAGAAGGGAAGAAGGAAGAGAAGGAAAGAAAAGAATAGGCTGCAAGGCATAGGATTAGCCATGGTGACATCTGAGAAATATTACATTTCAAAATGGTGCTGCGATGATCAGTTTCCCTACAATACACAATCAGGGCGGGGCAACAGAGACAGAAGTCTTTTCCCTATATAAACAAGCTGGATCCCAATGATTCCCAAGTGCAAACGAGAAGTGAGGATTTGAACAGAATTGTACAAAGAGAAGGTGAAAATTTTCAGATGAATGAGCCCTTGATGAAGGTGCTCATTTAGTTCTATGTGGGACAGCAAACTGACTGCAATATCAGGCAAAGTGCAGATATGTAGAATATATGGTGTGTCTCACACATTGAAAGCCATTTTGCTACCTATGCTGTAAATCTATCAACTGATAAGAGGCTCTGTTTACTATCTGTAACAAGACTGATGGCAGCTGCCAGGCTCAGGTTCAACTTACTCTCCCCTTAAATCAGTGGTTCTCAACCTGGGTCCCCAGATGTTTGTGAACTTCAGCTCCCAGAAGCCCTGAGCATTGACCATAGTGACTGGGGCTTCTGGGAGCTGAAGTCCACAAACATCTGGGGACCCACAGGTTGAGAACCACTGCCTTAAATATATTTTTTTTCTGATGCAGCATACTCTTTGCAGTGCTAGCAGGTGGATCTTAATGGCTCCAAACTAGTATCACATAGGCCAACATGGAGTCAGAAGCAGCTGCCTACTGCAGCTTGAAGTGCTGCCAATGCAGGCAATTAAGAATCATTGACAGAGGAGATGCCTGACCAGGGGATATTCTGCCATTTCAAACCTAGGTTGTGCAAAATGGGGGCAATAATGTTCTGTCTCCTAGAAGGATGTTCTGAATGGAAGCTCAGTAAACTTTGCAAAACTATTAGTAGATTAATAGAGGCAGCCAAATGACAAGAAATGGTAGCAAACTGAAAATGATGCTGTTCATTTGTGCTGTCAGCAGCATGGCATATTGAAGGCAGTGGGGATGGGGATAGAGACATTTCTGAAGGAACAGACTTCCCAGTGCTGTTTGGCTATCCAGTTCTAAGTAGCTGTAGATGTATGGTTTATTTCACTTTGCCTGACGTGCTTATCGAGTGTACCAAGCCTGCAAGGACTACAGCTGAGCACAAAACCCAGCAGAAGCCACAGCGGTTTTCACAAACTTGTTTGCAGATCCTAAATCACAGTTCCACTCCTTTGGACAAAGTATCCCTGTAGTTTCTATAAGGTTTGGAGCTGGTGGTAGATGAAGGCTAGTTGATTTTGCAGCACCAGCAGTTCAAGCTTTACTCTTACTCTCTCCAGTCATTCGTTATATTGAATTTACAAGTAAATCTACCAGTCAGATATTCAGCTACTGTGTTTCAGGCTTTCAGTGGGTTTCTGCTTTGGATTACAAAAGTAGCTAGATGCTGCTGTAATGCCCTTGTATTTTCCTCTGTTTCATAATATAAATGCAACTTTTGTGTAGGTGCAATTTAAATTTCATTACTGGTATGTTTTGGTATTCCCCTGTTCCTTTATTCATCCATCATGACTGAGCCTCCAGCGCAATTATCCATTTGTCATCTTTTCTGTCTTCATTACTGTTACATAACTTAAATCTCCAGAAGAGAACAGAGCAAAATAAAGCTAATAATTGTTGTTGCTGTGTGCCTTCACGTTATTCCTGACTTACGGTGATCCTAAAGCAAACCTATCATGGGACTTTCTGGGGCTGTGATGTGCCCAAGTGAGTTTCTATGGCTGAGTGGGGAATCAAACCCTGGTCTCCAGGGTTGTAGTGAAATGGTCAAACCACTGCAACGCACTGACTCTCAGGCTAATAAATATGTGCATATATATCAGTTTCACAGTATGTCAGTAAAGGATAAAATAGACTTCATCAGGAAAAAGATGGTGGAGGGGAGAAATGAAAACGGTGATCTAACAAAATTACATATTGTATATTTTAGCATTTTACCTAAATGTGGAATTAAAAAAACATAAGGTAGCTTATGCTTATCAGTAAGGGATAAACATATGCAGGCCATACCTTTATTAGAATGGAAAATATTAGGGATGAGCGAACCAAATCCTTGAATCCTGGGCAAGGATTTGAGACTTGGGAATTCGAATCCTGTTGTCACAACAGTGAATCTAATCTTTCGAATCCACTAACCTTGTTGCTTTTCAAAATTGGCACCTCCAGAGCCCGCCAAAAACCTGAATGGCCAGCGGGCCCCTGGGCACACAAAAATCGTGGTATAAAGCCATGTCCATGAGCCCCAGAGGCTGCCTATGGTCACTTGTACTGTGTCACTCGCTTGGGCTGCCTGTGCTTGCTCACTTGGGCTGTGTGCTTGTCCGCTCGGACTGCCTGCCTGCACTTGCCTGCCTGTTCTTGCTTATGCTGTTTGCCTATGCCCGCTCATGCTGCCGCCCTCTCCAGGTAATTATTCTCTTCTTCTCTATTCTTTTGACTTGAGACTGGAGGGAAGGGATTGGGACTCGATTAGAGACTGGTGTTTTTTTTTTAAAGTGACTTCCTTGTTGCAGGACTTGAGACTTGACTGGCAGGTACAGTCTTCTTGAGATTTCAAAGACAGCTGAAAGATTCCTTTGCAGAGCTCCCTTGCAAAGCTCTTTCATACACAATTCTGGGGTATGTAGTTTTACAAGGTGTCACACCCTTCTCTGCCAAAGTGTGCTGGTGCATCATCAAACTACAGACCCCAGGATGCCATAAGGAGCTATGCAAAGAAAATCCAGTTGTGACCTGGATTATCTCTGTACTGTAGTATGTGGCCTTGTTTACAGAGACGCGAAAATGTGGGATTAATCCACATTTTCCTGCCTGTGTAGCAAGGGCCTTCATGTCATTTTCAATCTCGGAAGAGCCTGAGGCAAAACTACAACAATTGTCCTGGCCAGATTTCTTCAGAAGGAGGTTTGCCTTTGCCTAGGCTTTTGCTAAGGTTGACAGAGTGTGTCTTGCCCAAGGTTATCCTTGCCTTTTTATTTTTTGTAATAGTCAACCCAGGAGATAGCATCATCTCGAGCATCCTCCAACATCTGGAGCTACTTCCAAATTACATGTAATTCTTAATAAGGACTTATATGGGTATGTTTTCCTGAAAGTGAAAACTATTATTTAATTTGTTTTTCATTAAACAAGGATGTCAAATTCTGCTTCATAACACTTTTCAGTAGAAGTGCTTTCTTCCCCTTGCTTTTTAAACCCTTTTTTTAAAAAAAGGATTTGAAAGATTTGAGATTTGTGAGATTTGTGGAGTCGCAGAACCTTCCAGGGATTCAGATCCAGATTCGGATTTGGAAAATTCTGGATTCATCCCATCTCTAGAAAATATCATAAAAGTGTGCAATATTGTAAGTTCTCCAGAATTAGTCTTCAGGTAATAAGTGTCAGCTTGTTTTAAGCAACAGTGTGAACACAATGGATCTAAGTGTCCAACAGAATCTGAAGGCTGAGGAGAAGTTCCTTTGTGGGGCTGTGCAGAAGGAGCAAACAACATGTATCAGGTGACAAATATAAGGTTGCTAGGTCCAGGTATTGAGATTTGAGGGCCAAATCCTGGGACTTAGGAATCACCTGTAGTGATGTTCTTTGATAGGATCCAGTGATTTCACAGAAGGCAGACCAAGTTGGAAACAGCCTTAGGGCACTCAACAAGAACAAGGCCTGAATGATGTCATTAAACATGGTACATTATGTGTCAAATCATGTCATTCTAACAGTAAACAGAAGCTCTAACAGATGAGAAAATACTTTTATGGTTAGAAGTTTAGACTTCTTTGCTCCGCATGAAACAACTTTGTTTTTTTCTATCTGTTTTTTTTTTTAAAGCACTTTCATAAGGACTGTTGTAAAGACTACATAGGATCTGTAATCTAAGCAAAGAGAGTTTTCCAGGCTCTGCTTTGAACATGAAACATTAAACTTTCCCCAGTTTTGACTCTTCAAGTGCTGCATTTAACAACAAATGAGAATTGTAGTCCACCCTGGGAAACCTTTCCAGGGAAAAGAAATTTTTAAAACTGCCTTTAATGGATTTCTCCCATTGGTCAGTACATCTCACAGGTCATCCTCTCTTAAACCCCTGTTCATCACCATAATCTTACCACTAATACTTACTAATCTTACTACTAATTCACCAAATGATTAGTGGCAGTGGCGGCAACAATTGTGGTAATGGTGACAATGACAGACTAACAGGGAAACAGAGGACATCTCTGTCTGTCTGTCTGTCTGTCTGTCTGTCTGTCTGTCTGTCTGTCTGTCTGTCTCTATCTATCTATCTATCTATCTATCTATCTATCTATCTATCTATCTATCTATCTATCTATGCACACCTATTCAGAAGCAAGCCCTATTGACTGTAATGAAATCAACAATTTTAAAGTGCTGAGAATCTAATATGGTTTCAGCATTTTCTTGCAGGGGCAGGGTTAGGGAGGCAAAGGAAAATATTTGTTGAAACACAGTGGGGGAAAAGGAAAATGATGGATCCAAGTAGGGAAAGTTTGGATAAAAGGGGAAATAGGATGAGAAAGAGAAAGAGAGAGAAGGCAAATGTGGCCAGGAGAGTTGGGAGGGAGGGAGAAGAAAAAAGTATGAGAGTATACTTTGGAGAGAAGGAGAGACAAGAAGAATGCTTCTAAGCAGCGTTGGGAGAGAAGAAATGAGAAAGAGAAAAAGGAAGGTGATGACCAGGAGCTGAACAAAGCAGGAAAAAAATGAGAAAGGGAAGGAGGAAGAGAACATGATTAGCCAAGAGTTGTGGCAGTGGAGAGGACAAAGAGGAAAAGTAAAAAAGACAACTAAAAAGGATGAACATATGCAGGAGTTGTGAGTAGGAGAAGAGGACAAGAAAGAATCAGAGAGAGAAGGGAGAAAGAAGAGACTTAACTGGAAGTTGTGGGAGGGAAGAAGAAAGAAGATGACAGTAAAGAGAGACAGAGACAGAAAATTAAGAATTGAGGGAGAAAGGAGTCAATTGCTTCAGTAATAAAAAAAAGAGGTATTTTGTATAATACTTTTTCTAACAATAATGCATTTCAGATCAAGCAAGCAAACTGTTCTGTGCCTTCAACTATTTACTGTAGGATTAGCAAAATCGGAAAACAACTGAAAAAGTTGACAATAAAGGCAAACCACAGAGGAGGAGAAATACCACGTTCAGAAACTCCCGAGGCAATAAAGAGTGAGGTAGTTGAGTATTTCCCAGTGCTGACCTTCCCCTTCCACTGAGTCCTGGTTCTGGCCACAATCTGAGAAACTGTGATGAAGGACAAGAAGGAGATGGACAGTAAACTCTTTGGTGAGACTAAAGTAGCCACTCTAAAGCAACCCATAATAAAAATAAACAAAACAAACCCTTTCAAGATGGCACTAGGCCCTGAAATCTGGAAATCCAAGGCGAAAAGAACCTGGTCATGTGGAGAATGTAAAATACAGAAACCACTGAATGGAACAGCTGCACAGTGAGCTCCAGGAACTTAACACCCAGGTTGAACCCACAGAGAAAGAGGATGATAAGACAGATGACAATGGCAGGCCTTCTCTGTCAATGTGTATGTTATATAACTTGACGTATACTTAGCTACATAGCAGAGGCACTAAGAAATCCCATTAGTCAATTGCAAAGATGTGTAACAAGACATTAGCAAGAGTGTACCAATATGTATTCGTACAGTGCATCAGTCCCAATGCTCATTGGGCACTTTGCTGGCTTCTCTACCTAGTAACATAACAGTAGTCCTTTCCTGCATATAAATGTTGCAGAATGTTGCAATTGTAATCCCCTCAGACAAAAATGTATTTACCGAGATGCCAGTCCCCAACAGGATTCCAGACATTGTGTCTTCTGACCCCCTTCTTTGAAAAAGGAACCCAAACCCAATATTGAGATGTACAGAGGTCCTGAAGAAGCAGCTTCATGTTGAGATGAAGGTGAAAAAGCTTATCCAATGTATTCCAATGTGACCAAGCAGTGGAAGCTGCTGGCAACAGCTCAGCACATGCTTCAGAACAAGATGAAGTTTGAGCTGACGTATATACAAATATGTATGTGTCTTGTCCAGATAGATACACATCTTGTCCAGAAAGCCAGCTATGGATCACAATCCTCCAATAAAGTCTATCATAGCAGTCACAGACAAGGTTTACAAAAGTGTATCAGTCAGTTACTGTTTTTGTTTCAGCAGTCCAAGTTAGTAATATATTTAAAGTGTCAGTTCAAGGGAGTATCCAGCCATGTAGTCAGCACCCAAACCAAGGGTCAAATTTTTCCAGGAACACAAGCCAAGGATCGAAAGAAGAACATGTTGCTTCCACCAGAAATACTAATTGTCTGCAATGGACGTCTGCCCACCCCATCTCTTGTATTTATTAGGCAGCAGCCTCCTCCAGCTGTTTGCTTAATTAATATATCTTCTCTATATTAAATGCTCTGAATCTTGTGGGCTTTTACTTTCTCACCTATGCTGGGCTGCAGTAAGTATTGTCCTGTTCATGTGTGTTGTGGCAGTTTGGGAGGATCCTGTCTGTGTTTGCACCTGAGTCCTGGGAATGGGGCATGACAATATGTCAGTGAGCAGGGTGTGTGTGGAGATGACAGATTCCATCCTGCAGTAGATGGAAGCCCAGTAATTTTTTTGGAGTTGTGTTTTGATGTGCTGGGGCAATGCATACATGCTGAGGTTGAGGGGGTCAAAAGGGCCCAACATGCATGGAAGATCCTTGGCAGTGGAGGACGACAGCAATGGAGAATATTGGCTGAGGCACAGAGTTTCCTTTAAGGAACTGAACAGAGGATTGATCAGTTGGAGCAGGCACTCATCAAGCTGGAGCTAGCAAAACTTTCTTTCTGGGTGTTTAACTAGGCAATGGGGCAGCCACTCACAATCCTGACTGGGCCCATAGTTCTTTCAGGTAAACTGGAAGTGGGAGTGCTGGGCTGTCAGAATCTAGTGGAGCATGTTCCATGACCACTTCAGTATCCATCTATGGGAGCCCTTGACCTAAACACAGGATTGCATGAGCAGTGGCAGGTGCTGCTAGAATTATAAGAAGTTGTCACTATCACAGCAAAATCCTTGGTTGTTATTGTTGCATGTGCAATGCTTTGAAAGATGTTTGCTCAGAATTCCCAGTGGTAGCTGTATTATTCTGTTGCAAAGGATCAAAAACAGTTTTGTGGCACATTAAGGACTAGCATTTTAAACTTAAAAACTGAACTGTACAAATGTGTGGGAATATTTTGAAGCGCCTTACCAATGTTATTTTTATGTGTAATTTTAAATGTTTTTAGTTTTTATCAAGTGTGTGCAGGTAAGAGATTGTTCACATGCCCCAGGTTCTGACAGGGTGTGTGCACAGTGGTTTTGGAAAGTGTCTGATATGAATCTGAAGAACTTCTGACCTGACACTACTCTTTCACACCACGTATGACTTCAGCTCATGTTTCAATGGCTCTTTGCCTGACCTTTTCCATCCAAACCTAACAGGATCAATACCTACTGATAACAGAGGCTGTGCCAACAAGGAAGGAAAATACAGATGGTGCAAATGAAGAAATACAAAAGTGATTTTGCCAGGTTAGTTTAAGGTGAATGTCAGTGCAGTTCAAACAAACAAATTCTTTGTTGAAAAGTACTCACGGTCATTAGACAGATACTTAATAAGCCCTCTGCTTCAAGATGCTTTCCACTTTACAAAGAACATGATAGAGCAGTTCCCTTTTAGTTTTCTAAAGCTCTGCTGAATGATAGTCATTCAGGAAGAACCTGTTAGTTTGAAATACGTTAGCCTGCAAGCTGACCTACATTATTCAGACCCTGGAAGATTACTTTTAGAAAGGTAATTAGAGTTCCAACGACCCCTTCCCAAGTTGTTAATTACAATTACATTAAAAACAACAACAACAACTCTATTATTAGGTACTACCTACCTTTAGTTCTTAAAAAGATCACCAGAATGCAACAGCTGTTGGCCTGTGGTACAGCACACATCTAAGTAACCATAAAAGTGATTAAATTGTGTCAAAGTTACATTGAAAAAGAAGTGAATGTATCCCTCATTGTGTCAAAATCCCAGTGTAGAGGCCTTTCTGTGCTACACTGTTACAGTGCTATTATTCCACTTTCAACATCCTATTGAATCCTCAGGTTTGCAGTTTAGGGAGGGCATTTAGAATTCTCAGCCAGGGAGCTCTTTGGCCTCAGGAACCTACAAACCCCAGAATTCCACAGGATGTTGAAAGTGGAATAATAGCACTATAACAGTGTAGCATGGTGTGGAAAGGCCCTTAGTTTCACCTACGTTATTGCAAGAATGGAATTCATTACAAGGAACTGATTACTGGTAGCTAGCTGCTCCCAAAGCCTGACTTTACTAATATTTCTTTTGCTGGGTTTGGATTAAAATCTATTTGTGAAACTTGAGTGTGCTGTTGTAGTCTCTGCAATAGAAAAGAAAGCAACTTTGCCGGCTTCCTAGTGTTGTGAGAATGTATTGAACTAATAGAAACGGCACATCTGGGTAAGGAACATTACCACAGAATACTCTTCTGTGAGGACTCAAAACATTCAGCATTCCCCAAACAGAAGCCCACCAGATGTGTTGGACAGTCCAACGCAGACCCCAGTTCCCAGTCCCCCAGTCAACGTATTTGAGCAAAGCTGGCCTGGTTGGTCATTGAACTGCTCTCTTAGAATTCTTACAGACCACATTTGTTGAGGGAGGAAGGGTGATCTGCACTATGGGTTGTTTCAGTAAAATTTTAATAACTTTTTCTCCTTTCTACCACATCCTGGTTACAAGCTCAGATTAGATTTCATCCATTTGACCTGCAGCTCATAGCGAATAAATAGGAGCCATTCTTAAAAAATAACTGAGTATTGCTTCAGGGCTGTTTGGGACAGACGTGCTCTTGTTCCAATTAAAGTTGGTCATAGAGACTGGGGAGGTTTTTTTTTTCCTTGTTGGTTTTTGAAAATCATCCGTGCAGATCGGCTATGAGTGAGAGAAACAGCAAAGTTGGCAGCAAATTAATCTTTGCTGTGTGTTCTAAAGTGAAATTCAGGAGATGCCAGTACTTTTTGCAATACTCTAGCTAAGTAATATTGTGACAACAATCAAGAAATCCTGTTGGCAAATGGATTTTGGTTTTGGGTTTCTGGAAGCTGGTAATTAAATGCACAGATTTTAAAAATGACATTTCCACTCTGATTTGGGACATTGCAACTTGAATAGCTTTTACTTCCATGGAGACTTCTACAGTTCAAATGATATTGAAATAGTTCTTTGTACTATACCCATTCTATTTGGCCTTGCCAAATAGACACAACAGGCTTTTCTATGGTTCATGGGAAGTTTCCAGTTTCAGAATGCCATGTTACCATAGTTTGTTTTTTAAAAGAATTTCACTGTTCAACAGTTGCTAGCAATGGTGGCTGTTGGCTTCCAACTGTTGTCAGTGAATCCAGTCCAGGTCTTAGTCTGAAATTTAGAAGAGTTGTCCAAGGTATTGCACTTTATCTTCAAAAAATATTCAGTACCTTGTATAGCTCTATAAAAGTTCATACTAAAGTATGATTTAAACTGTCTGGGAAGCATTTACATGCCTAAGCGCTGCAGTTTATTACATTAAATGGCAGAGGAAATCAGCAGGAATTACAGCTAATACTAGATCTCTTGAAGAGAAGCATAAAGTAACAAGAAAAATGAAACTTTCAAAAATTACTGAAGTAATGAAGGGATTGTTGGCAGGATTTGTTAGAAAGGTCTGAGGCCTTGTAGTTTGGAAGAAAATGAATCCTGACCATTGGTTTGGGGAGTGGGTGAGGCTCCTTCACAGTACTTGCCCCAGGCAGGTTCTGCCCCATGACACGGGAGTTACAGGGCCCAACCACTTGCTAGCAGAACTAAATTATGAATGAGGAGATACTGTGGTCAAATTTAACTTCAATTCTTGCCTGTCTTCTCTAGAAGATATTGGCTGTTGTGAATCAGGGGTGATAAGATGAAATATCTAACATACTCAGTGGAAGAAATATATATAGCATACTCAGATATCATGTTACCACCGTGTTCTGGCCTGACCTTTGGTGAACCAAAGATATCATTTTGATATCGCAATTCGGCCCTACTCTGCCACCAGCCAAGTGTTTGTGAGGCCCACCGAACAAGCGCGAAGCTAGGCATGGCTACTACTTGCTGCTCTCACCAAACCAAGCCAGATATTGCCAGATCTGCTTTAGGGGACCTCCCGAAACAAATACTTTCATTACAAATGCACGCTACCACAAAGAGATCCTCTGCCCTGAGAGAACACCCTGGCGAGCTAGGTACTTAACTACATCTACATACCGGCCATACCATTGTCAATTCAGACTTTATCTCAGTCATGCAAATTCTGACCTTTTGGAGGCTTTGTCTCCAACCCAAAACTTATTGTTTTCACCCGAGACCAGACTAGCCTGTGGTTGTTCTTTCCCCTATAAAAATCCCCTGCTCTGAGAGCTCTTGGGAACTCTCGCCGGATCGCCCGAACTTCACCTTGCCTTGCTGCCGCTCAGTTCAGCAGATTCCCCTCGGTCGCCACGCTGGGTTTCTTCCTCTTCAATCAGGCTTCTTCAGGACTGCAGGACAGGTGGCGCATCACCCATTCCCCTTGAAAATCTATTTCCTTTTCTAGTTAGGAGTGTGTTTGTGCTTTTCTTTAATAACTGTTTAATAAATCTAATTGTTATTTGAACCATTTGCCTCCTCACTGACCTGACGCTGTAGACATAGGGTAAAAGATCCTGCTGCGTTGCCCTGCCTCTCGTTAGCCAAGAGAGTGCTCCTGCTAATTTCCCCATCTGGTTTGTTGTTGTTGTTTGGTTGTTTGGGCGCCCCTCCCGGGACCCGCAATTCACAGGGTAACAATGTCACCAATTTTTTTTGTTTGTTTGAGGGCTACTGTGCCTCGTACAACTACATGATAGGTGAAAATTCAGTTAAGGCCATTTCATCATACATAACCATAGTCCTGTGTTCCATTTTAACTGCCATGGCAACCTCTAAGGAGTCCTTGGTTTTGTAGTTTAAGGCCATTTCCACATTACACTGTTATAGTGCTCTTACTCCACTTTCAACATCCTATGGAATCCTGAGGTTTGCAGTTTAGGGATGGGCCTTTACAGTGCTCAGCCAGAGAGCTCTTTGGCTTCAGTAACCCCAGAATTCCACAGGATGCTGAATGTGGAATAAACCCCAGAATTCCACAGGATGCTGAATGTGGAATAATAGCACTATAACAGTGTAGTGCGGAAACAGCCTAAGAGCGAGATACTTAGAATTCTCAATCAAAGATCTGTAGTGTGTCACCAAAGAACAGACTGCAGGATTCCATAAAATGTTGGCACAGCAGTTAAAGCAGAAACATGGTACTATATGGGAAGCTTAGATATAACCAAGGGACCCCAAGGGAATCTTTCTCCACATTTCATCTCTTACACTGAGGGAAAGTTTCCACTGTCTCTTCTGTAACTTGATCAGAGCTGGATATGGGGAAGCTGACAATCTTCACATCTAGCCCATCTTCATACAGGGGAAAAATGATTACAGTATAGTAAAGGAGAGCTGGAACCCTTCAGACCCAGAAAAGGCTACCAAACCCCCATATTATCAATACCTTAAGTATTGAAACTATTTACCCAGCTTTTTTCTGCTTGAAAGAAAACTATCAAGAAGATATATTCCTCTGATATATCCTCATCAGTATTAGGTTCATGGAATAGCCCTAGTTTAGCATTTAAATGTGAATGGCAGGATAGAGAAGATTAAAAACAACCAATAAAATGCAATGTTGGGTTGTGTGTATGTCCCATGAGGCTTGGAATGGTGCAGCCGGCCATTGACTGAAGCAGTGGAAACCACTCCATCTCCTCAGAACTGCTGGGGGCTGATATCCAAACAGTTCCGGTTCAGAGATCAGATTCTTGCAGCTCTCTAGATGATGTTGGGTTACAAAGCACAGTGGTCCTAGTCAGCTTAGCTGATGGTGAGGAATACTGGGAGCTATAGTTCAGTGATATCGGGAGAAGTACAGAGATCCCACTACTTATATGTTTGTGGCTATACCCTGAATGATATTATGAATATAAATTAAATCAAATTAATATAAATTAATTGTTATAGAAGATGTCCATCAATTTCCCCAAAGCTGTAAAAATTATAACAGTACTGTGCAAAGTGATTCTGCTTTTAAGACTATCTGAACTTGCAGGAGTCTTGTCTCCTAATAGTCCCAATTGTGGAGTCACATAATTGTTGAACTGTCCAGTCATTCTGGAGACAGACCATACCCATGAGGCTATAGGCTAAGTAGCATATGTTTCCTGTAATGAGTGATGGGAACTGGACTCAGTCCAGGCATTTATACAAATGACTGATAAAACTATCTCAGTACAATCTGCAGCAAATAGCTTTGCCTAGAATGGAGTGTTTTATTTATTTAGAGGTGAATGCTGAGCCTTATCATTCTTAGGAGCCATTCAATAATCTCTGGAGCACCCAATAATCTTTAGACCAGTAGTGGGCCACTCCTGAACCCAGTGGGAACAACCTCATCCCCATTGTGTGCATGTGGGAAAGAGCTGCAATTTTGCTTTAAAAGAAGGCATGTAAGGAGCACAAACTTTCTTTCAAAGTCGATTCAATCATCTGAGAGTGGAGTTTGGCTTCAGAACAATGTGTATGCTCCCCAGGCATCTCATTTTAAAGCAGGGCTGGATGTCGTGAAGCTTGTAGTCCATATATGGCCTTGGGTGGCTACTAGCCCTTGCAGATCCCAGTATCTCTCAACCTTTTTGAACCAAATATAACAGCACAGCAGGAAAAATAAAAACTCTTGGACACATGAAAACATCTTAAAATGCTGTAGGGATTCATGCTTAAGTGGCAAAGACTCCCTTTAAGGTCTGAAAAGTGATGGGAGGTGATGTAGCATCACTCTCCATCACTCAACATCAGTAAAAATATTGGCCATTATAGTGTGTTGCAGCCCTTCACGGCTCTGGAGGAGGCTGAAATGGGGTGATATGGTCCCCTGGGGTCTGGAGTATTAAAGTGACCATTCAAAAAACATTGCTAATGGTGACTTAAAACATCCTGGCTTTTGTTAAGTAATTAACACATGTAGCAGGATAAAAATCTGTCATCTCACTTCAGGGATGAAGATGATAGAATTCAGGTAATAAACTGTAATTCAGCAGTTTCTTGTAAGTGTCTTTGCTCCAAAATGGCCACTGTAAGCTTACTAGCAGACATTCTCTTAATAACGTGGTCAAGGGCAGCTTTGTGGACTTGCAGGCAACTGTATCATGTGTGGCTGTTCTTGGTTCATAAATAGGTCAGGACAAAAACACTGGGGAAGCGGAGCGTGTAATAAACCCATGAACCCCTGTTCTACTGCATGTACTCCACTGTCTCTGAAGAATGGGACTGCAGTGAAGAAGACTGGATTACCACCAGGCTTCTGATATAAGTCAGTAACCCACATTTAGCGTTCCATGATTAACTAGCCCAAGAACCAGTGTGGTGTTGGACTATGACTCTGGGAGACTGGGGTTCAAACCCATGTTTGGCCATGGAAACCCACTGGGTGACCTTGGGCGAGTCCCACTGTCTGTGTCTTGGAGGATGGCAATGGCAAATCCCTCTGAACAAATCTTACCAAGAAAACCTCATGATAGGTTTGCCTTAGGGTCACTATAAGTAGGAAACAACTTGAAGTCACACAGGAACACCTTTATCAGGGTTCAACCTGGACCATTTCTGTGCTATACTGTTATAGTGCCATTATTCCACTTGCAGCATTCTGTGGAATCCTGGGGTTTGTAGTTTACTGAAGCCAAAGAGCTCTCTGGCTGAGAATTCTAAATGCTCCTCCCTAAACTGCAGACGCCAGGATTCCATAGGATGCTGAAAGTGGAATAATAGTACTATAATAGTGCAATGTGGAAGTGGCCCTGGTCTCACAATAGTTCCTATATCCTATCAAGATTGTTATGTGTTCAGTGTTAACTTACAGTAATACACAAAGGACCAGGTTAAGTATGGAAACAAAACAAGATTGCTCACTAGCATGTAGTCCCAAATAGCAGGATTTAACTCATGGGATACATATAAGAACCAGAACTGAACTCAACATAGTATCGCAATAAATCAGTATATATCATTTGTCTGCATGTGTGCACATGCACACATGTGCATATGGGAAAGAAAGACATAATTTGAATAACAAGGCAGTATTATGTACCATTTATAAACATGTAGATATACACAATAGGCAACAATAAGGTAATAAAAACGGTGCAGTGCATCTTCCACGGAGGAGGTCTGCACCTTGGAGCGAACTGGGTCTGGACTACTTAGTGTAGATCTGCATCTCAGTCCGCTCTGGAACAACCCCAAGCGGTCCTCCAGCGTGCTTTTGAAAGACCTGATTTTTCCGGTCTTTCAAAAGCATGAAGCGTGCCACTGCGAGCCTGCTCTCTTGTGCAGATTTGCAGGCTTGTACCAATGCGAGCCTGTGATCTGCTGAGGGCGGGCTTTAGGCTGGCGAGCTTCAGCGGTTGGTCGAGACCCACGACCAACCAGAAGCTGCCATTTTGGATGCTGGAGCAGAGCAGATTGATGAGCATGCACTGCTCCGGAGCAGCCTGGACCGGACCAGGGAGCCAGAAGATCCGGTAAGTAGCGGCGCGGGATGATTCCCTCACCCCATGCAGAAATGGCCTAAGACTTGTTTTGTTTATAAACTGGTTTGCTATTAAAATAGACATCTATGAATATTTAAATTACATATCTATATAGATAGAGAGGGATAGACAATATATGCTGATTCATCCCCCCATTTGCATATGTTGAGTTTGGTTTTGAGTCTTATTTCTAGTGGGTTGGATTCTGCTGTTTGGGGTTACATGCTTCTGAGCTCTGCAGCATTAATTTACTTTACCTCTTCACTCTGTGTATGTACGTACGTACGTACGTGTGTGTGTGTGTACCTTCAAGTAGCCTGGGTACTGGAAGGCGTATATACATGTGCATACACACACACACACAGTGAAGAGATGAAGCAAGTGTATCGGTGGCTTCCCATGAGCTGTTCAGTCACAGTGGAATGATTCAATTGATGCAATAATGCCCTCTGGTGGGTTAATATAAAACAGAATTTTAAGAGACTATTTTTTAAAAATGTGTTGTGATAGGCCCTTGCTTCTCCCAGATTGGTGTTGTTACCATGCTGTACACCCCCAATCTGTGACACAGCATGATTGGCTATAAACATTGTTTAATTGACATGAAATAAATATAAATCTTGCACATCAAGGTGATGCGCTTTGTGGAAATTAAAGGACTCTGACTGGAAGCTTCTTGAAGCTAGGACAAAGGACCTCAACATGATCAGGTCGTAGGTTTAGGAGACTCAATAGGAAAATGTAATCTGGTGAATTTTAGATGATTCTCTAAAGTACCCAAGCCTACAAAACAATAGCAAACAAAGCTGCTAGAAGCATCATTTAAAAGCTCACATCTGTCTACTTCTTTCCCACAGCAACAGTCCTTTTGTCTTCCACCTCTCCAGTCATTAAGAGGCTATTGTGATTTCTTTTGATGTTTTGTCACCTGGCCACAAAGGCTATAAGCAATGTATACAATTCCCTCAGGGCAGAAAAAAAGTATTTAAACGTCTGACTCAGCCTTTGGCTTTTGGCTGGTACCTTGAACATGGATGGTGTGTCATGCTGTATGAGGGACCCCCGATTCTAGTTCACTGTACCACCCTCAGACTTCCCCAATCTGAGACAGCTCACAATGATTTTCTACTGCTTCAGGAACAGTAACTATTACCCACTTCACTCCAAACTCTTGCTGTCCAACCTTTCTCTCCTTTATTTTTGCTAGCCTTGTATGGTTTGTGAGACTAAGGTCATTTCTGCACTATACTGTTACAGTGTTATTATTCCACTTTCAACATCCCATGGAATCCTGGGGTTTGTCGTTTGGGAAGGGGCATTTAGAATTCTCAGCCAGAGAGTTCTTTGCCCTCGGTAAACTACAACCCCCAAAATTCCACAGGATGTTGAAAGTGGAATAATAGCACTATAACAATGTAGCAGGGAAATAGCCTGATTATTTGCATGTTTGTGAATTTTCCCAATAGAGAAATTCTTTTTTTTTAAAAAAATTCCAACTTGTGTTCTACAGTTAGTACTAGTATACACTGGTGAAAAGATTCCAAAAGGTCACCCCACCTCTTCCAGGCTTCTCTTTTGAGCTATATTTCCCCACCTTTTCACAGAAGCACAGGTGCTGCTGGAGGACCTCAAGGTCCCCATCTTCTGGGGTAACAGTGGCATTTCCCAATCTGATAAGGTGCCCTGTTTTTACCACACAGCTCTGCCTTCCCACTTATAACACCACCTTTGTGTAAAAGGGCAAGGGTTCTCAATGTTTATTTAGACCCACTTAATAATTCATGGTAGTGTGTTTTCTGCATTACTGTATACACTGTATAGAACTCAAGCTGAATGAGTGTTCACAAAGATAAACCAAAGCACTTATTAAGACAACAATAAACTTCATCACAGTTGTATTACAGAATTTGGCCATCCTAGCACTGGGTTACCATAAAGGTAGAACACTGGACTTGCAATGTGTTTCTGTAAGAGAGAAAGGTTTAGGTTTTTGAGGATGGATAGGTTAGGGAATAGCAAAGGTCATTATAACTGGAATACTTTTGAATGCAAGTTTTTAAATGATACTGTTAAGTTCAAAAGAACTCATCCTATGACAGCAAAATAAAATTTTGAAAAAAGCAGAATTGTTGTTGCTGCTGTTGTATTTTTTTGTATTATTTTATCCTTTTGATTGTATGTCATTACAGGAACTTATTTTACGAGTGATTAACAAATTGACAAGCTAAGGGAACTAAATAAACTAAAGTGCTGGCCCTGGATGACCTGGGAGTGAAGGAACTGCAGGACTAGCTGAATCTTAACAGAGCTGCTTGCCAGAGCTTGGAGCACTATGTATGAAAATGTTAAATGTTAGAAATTAAGAAATTAATTTGTTGCTAGCATCACCAAAAACTGAAATTGTTTAACTAGTTAAGTTTCTCTGAAGTAACTTGTTTAAAAACATCGGTTCTGAGACACACCATGGGATTTACAGGGAATGACATGGAGGTTGTCGCTGTTTATGCTAAGGTCACATTTGGTTATTGTCCCCTTCAAAAGGGATGATTTTGTCCTTTTAAATTTTCCTTCCTCCACCATAGAAATTTTTTGCCCAAATGGATAAACCTGAATGTATGATTGCCACCCAGGAATGATGAGAGCCCAATACACATGGAAACAATCCAATTGGGAAAAGCTGTCACACAGCATGGGATCTTATCTTGCAACTTCTTCAATTCAGCTTATCACTCATCTGCATCCCTCTTTTGTTTCCATTCCTATTAACATGGACACTTCAGCCACTCTTCAACTGCCCTTTTTTGTCAAAAGTTAATAAGGAATTATGTGTTTCTGCTGGAGTACACTGATCCACCACAAGCGCATCAGTAAGTGTGTAGCTACAACGATCAGTCAGTGAATCAAGAGTAGAGAATTCTTAATCAGAAATGTTCCAAGAGCCTCTGAGCATATGCAGAACACTTTTCTACACATCTGAATCACTGCATCCTTTCTGCCTTCCGACTCTGAATTGAGAATTGTGCTCTGTGAAGATCAATAGTAGAGAATATTGTGCATGGAGGAGCCAGAAGTCTCAAATTCAGTCTGTGGCCATTTCAGTTGAAATGATCAAGTATCTAACAACCTCATAATTCTCTGCACCCATCTTATATTAACTATATTAAAAGAGGACAGGTAGAGGAAGAAGGAGAGAAGAAGGAAGTGAAAAACAGAATGGATCAAGTGAGAAGGCAGATGGAGGGAAAAACCAAGGAGAAGGAAATGGAAGAGGAGCGAAGAAAACTTTTCACTTAATTATCAAAATGTATAGAACTGTGAGAGCAACAATAACATTGCTGATCAATAATATAGAACAGAAATTTGATTAAAAAATATCAGTAGAGGAAGAGAACCTATGGTAGGCCCTTTCCAGACATGGGGAAGGAGCCGCGCGAAAGCGGGACTCATCAGATTTCCTGAGCATCTGGGTGAGTCCGTCGTGACAAGGAGCAGCACGAGCTCGTCGCTCCGCGCTGTCCTGGCATCCAAAACGGTGGCTGCTGGTTGGTGGAGGCTCTCCACCAACCGGAGAAGCTCGCCAGCTGAAAGCCCACCCCCGGAAGATCTGCAGGCACGCACTTGCGCGCGCCTGCAAATCTGCTCCAGAGCGCGGTGATGGAGTGGCATGGAGTCACGTGCTCCGTGCTTTTTAAAAACCTCTAAAAAGAGGTTTTTAAAAAGCACGATGCGCAACCAGTATCAGCCGCACAGAACTGGACTGAAGTATGGATCTACAAAAAGTAGTCCGTCCCAGTCCACTCTACGGTGCAGAAGACCTCCATTGGAGGTCGTTCTGCACCATTTTAAAAACTCGGTGAGGAAATGGCCATAGAGTGTTGCAGTGCACCCCACAAAGCACAAAGATTCTAAACACTTTCTTTTTATACATGCTTATGCTGAGAAGGATGGGGAGAGAGGCACTGTCTTTCAGGTCTAGAAGGCCTGACATTCAGAATGACTGCTTGAGGTCTTGGTCTACAAGCAAATGTCTCCCCCAAATTCCATTCTTTGATCTTCCTTCCTTCCTTCCTTCCTTCCTTCCTTCCTTCCTTCCTTCCTTCCTTCCTTCCTTCCTTCCTTCCTTCCTATCTCTTCTTTCCTGCCTAATGTCTTCTGTCTGACAACAGAGACACATGACACATTTCATCTTGAGGCAGCTGGCCTTCTTGTTATATTGAATATGACACACAGAGAGGTCACCCACTGTAATGAATTCTTCAGCATTAATTGCACAATCTGGTGAGTTAGGACTCTACTGAATTAATATACAAATGAGTAAGTAGTTATTTCAAGCTCTCCTGCTTATTGCGTTTTTTCATTAGATGCTGGGCTGAAAATAGCTCAGTTTTCTGAAGTGAAATAAAGGTTGTTTTCCTAGTAGTGGCCTCTTGTTTGTAGGATCTTCCTTCCCACATAATCATTAACTGAGTACCTATGCTGCCATCTCTTTAAGGACCAAGTAAAAGCACTTTTTCTTGGACTTTGTTGTGATTGACTGATCATGCTGCTTTTTAAATTTGATGCTGGCTCTGATTTACTATATTTAATATTGATTGCCTTGATATACTATCTTTTAAATATGTTATAAGCTTCCTTGTAGAGTATTATCAAAGGCTAGATATAAATATTTCAGATAAAGAAACAAATAAATAATCAGCTTTTGTCTTGAAAGCTTCAAAAGAAAAAAATTCTACCATACACCTGCAAAATGTATGGCTTGCCAAGCTAAATTTAGCTTACTAGAGAGAGATTGCAGCCTGCTGGACAATTCCACAAAGCTCTTGTTTTTTGGGCTGGTAGACTGTGACCACTTTCACACGGGGGTAAAACCCTGCAGTGCGATGACCGGAGACGGAGGTTGTTCACACTGCGGGGTGTGATTGGAAAAGGTGAGGCGTCACACCTCCAACTGCTCTAGCGCAGCCGCAGGGGTGGCGCTGTGAGTTTTTTAAAAACCACCTTCCCAGGTGGTTTTTATGAAACTCACCCTCACTAATCTGTGGCAGCTCCTGGTGAGAATCTGCAGAGACGCAGTAGCGCGTCTCTGCAGATCTGCCCAGTGGCGGACTTCTGGCTGGCACGCTGCCCTGATTGGCGGAGTGCCACCGGAAGCCGCCGGCCGCCATTTTGGGTGCCGCTGAACGCTGCTGAGCGCCGCCGAAATTTGGCGGTGTGTGAAGCAGCGGAACTGCGCTCCCCGCAGGGACGGAGCAAAACGCAAGCAGGTAAGCTCCGCCCCTGCGTGTGCCGCCCCGTTTCGGCCCCCCCATGTGCGAAAAGGGCCTGTGTTCCCTGACAGGCCAATCTGGATGGCTAATATGCTCCCCTAAGTGTGTAACATAACTTTGTTAAGTGAGCACCAAAGTGATCTGGTGATTTGTCAGCTAGCAGGAAGAGTTGCCTGTCCGGAGAAAAGTCTCTCTTCCAGGAGCGTAGCTATACGGAGGGGACAAAATGAGGACAATTTCTCCCCAATAATAATTCTGCCCCTGAAAGGAAAATTTCTTTCAGCCACCAACTTTTTAGCAATGCCATAACTTAAAACTACATTTAGTCGAGCATTTAGAAATACAGTTTTGGCATCCAAAGACAAACAACAGGAAGAGATGCCAAGAGGATATGAATGCTGCAAATAAAAGAGCTCTTAATGTGAATGATTTTGGTTTCAGGGGGAGGAGTGGAAATGTTATTTTAGGGCAATATTCTCATTTTGTCTCCTCTGCATAGCTACATACCTGTTTTCTATATAATAGAATCAGAATGGGTAGAAGGAGAAAAAGAAAAACTTGATGCACAGCTAGTATTGGGTAGTTTAGTGTTGGGAATTAGATTAAGAGAAATGTGGTGAATTCCATCTAAGCCTGTTCAGTTGTGCATATATCTAATTATGTTGCCCTCTAAATTAGGGATTTGAACCCCCAGGCTGAGGCTGGATGCAGACTGCTTGAGTTCCTCATCTGGCCCATAAGCTTCATCTGCTCATATCTCTGATCACCAGTTGGAGATAAGACATAAGATGTTACCTAAAGCTGGGAAGCTGTTGCAGGGACCTTGCCAGGTACATATTTTTATCTAGAAAATGTGGTGTGTGAATAGATTGTTGAAAGTGTTTTTCTTTTACAACTGAGGTGACTTGGGTCAGGAGTAAAGCGAGATACCAGCGGTCTGCATGGTCTGAGAAAGTATCTTTGCTCCAAAAATGGCAGTGTCACAGACACTGTCCAGAGAGTGGATGTACATGGCAAGAGTGACCCAGTTATTCACAGGAGTTGATAAGGGAACAGTAGCTCTCTTATGCCTGAAGTCAAATCTTTGGCCTGCCTTGAAAAAAAAGTATAAAGAATATAGACATTCTGCCTCACCCAGGCAACACCACGAAGCAAAAGCCTGAATGTTCACAGCCATTCCATTTCCAAATCTGTGTGTTATTACTTTGACCTGGCCAGTAAGAGTAAATTTTAATGCTTAATATAGGAAACTAAATAACATCATATGCTGGATAACAGCATACTATAATGACTGTTGAATGTTAGCTATGTACTCTTCATCTGTCTCGCTTTGGCAGCAACAATCCTGATTAATCCTCTGCTCTCTCACTTTTTTTGGCTGTATTTAAAATGTCCCAGTTTCCATCTCTCTCTTCTACTTTCTCTGTGTGTCCTCAGCTTATTTCCATTGGAGCAAACTGAGGCCATTTCTGCACTACATTGTTATAGTGCTATTATTCCACTTTCAACATCCCATGGAATCCTGGGGTTTATAGTTTACTGAGGCCAAAGAGCTCGCTGGCTGAGAATTCTAAATGTCCTTCCCTAACCTGCAAACTGCTCCCTAAATTGCTTATGCACGATGTCATCCTGGTCTTGTCCTTCTCCCGTCCCCAGGTGGTACGATCGCACCACAAATCATTGATGGGTTTTCCCTGTCAATGACCAGCGATAGGGACACCCCCTGGCTTCGAGTGCAATGGCTGGAGTGGAGGTCCTGGACGTGCAATGGCTATGTTTCCTGCCCCAGCACAGCCTGGGACAGTACCTAGCTGTGCTGTGTCAGGAAGAGGCATGGCCATCATGCTTCCTGGATCCTGGAGGCAGCCGGTGTGGAGAGGACTGCTCGACTGCACTCCCCTCCCTGGAGAGCCGCTGCTGCCGTCATCACCAGGCACCACCAGGACAAAGGCAGGGTGTGGAAAGGGCCTCTGTTTTGCTGAATGCAGTAGCTGTCCCTCAGAGGACCTGAGTGTACGGGGCGGATTATAAGGGAGAAAGTGATCCTGTAGGTAACCTGGACCAGAACCATGTAGGGCTTTAAAGGTAACATGACTTGCCTGGAAACTAAAACCAGTGAAATGATTTAAATATTGGTGCAACACAGTCACTCCTAGATGTACCAGTAATCAATCTGGCTGCTATGCTTTGAACTAACTGAAGTTTCTGAACTTGGTACAGAGGCAGCATGAAGATGAAAAGAAATGCCTTCTTGATTTTTAAAACAGAATATGAAATCAAGGCCACAACAGGAAATCTGTATTGCTAGGCAAAAGAAGGTAGCCATACCAGGAATTAGATGGGTAAGGGTGGCAAGATATTAAAAGACAGAGTGATGGGTATTGTCCTTTGCTTCCTGAGATAGGCTGCGCCCTCAGATATGGTAGCGGACATTCTTTGCTCACAACTATTGAAGAATGATACTGCTGTCATTCCAGTGAGCTTCTAATGGTACATGAAATATTGGTGAGGTTTTACCTCAGGCAGCAAAACAGCCTGGATAATGTATTTGTTGGTTGCTGTTGGTGTCTCTCTGTCTGTCTGTCTGTCTCTCTTTCACATCCATACTCAGGGAGGCAGAAGGAGAGACTGAGAGAAAGACACTTCAAATATTTTGGAAAGGATGTTAATTCTCAGCTGTAAATGACATAAAGTGTTTTTGGATGATGACATACCCCCCAACAGTCCCAATTTCACAGGGACAATCCTGATTAAATCTTTTGCTGCCTCACTTTGCAGCTGCTTTTAAAATGTCTCATTTTCTCCTCCCACTTCCCCCTTTGTCCTTATCTTACTTCTATTGCTGCAAACTGAGTTCCAAGTCCAAAGTAGTTTTCACTCAACTGGGAAAGGAAAGGGGAGAGAGGAATGTTGCCATTCCCTCTGGCTCAGGCAAAAGCAAACTACTGAAGCCTCTCTTAGCTTTTGTGTTCTTCATTAATACCACTGGCATAGGGACATGGGGTGATGAGGATGGTGCACCTCCAGCAGCAATTTTTTGGGGGTGCCACTGCTCCTTGCCTGGCCTCCCCTACACGCTGTAGCCCTGCCCCTGATGTAGCCACACCCCTATGTGACCTAGCCACACCCGCATGTGACTTAGCCATGCCTCTGCATGACCTAGCCATGCCCCTACACAACAGTAGCCACGCCTCTGCACCTCTACCCCTCTGCCTTTGCCTTCCCTCCATGCACTCCAAGGTACGCCACTGATTCATACCTTTGCCATCTTGACATATTGCTTGAACACATGTCCATCTGTGAAATGTTAGAGTGTATATGATTTTGAAGACAACCAGTGTAGTGTCATGATCTGAGTGCTGAACTAAGACCATGGGAGACCAGGATTCAAATCTCCTCTTGGCCACAGAAACCCACTAGGTGATCTTTTGCTAGTCATGCTTTCTCAGCCTCAGAGGAAGGCAATGGCAGTTCCTCCCAAACAAATCTTGCCAAGAAAACCCCGTGATAGGTTTGTCTAAGGGTCTCTGTAAGTCTGAAATGACTTGAAGGCACATAGCAACGACATATGATGTTGAACGGCATAACTGGAATAACCTGTTTGTCTTTTTTATTTTTTAGAATCTACATGGAAATTTTTTATATTTATTAAATGTCTATACTGCCCTTCAATATAAATATTCAGAGTGGTTTGCATCAATCATTCAAACAAATAATAAAAGTAACAGTAAGTTAAAAATAGAAGATAAAATTAGCTGCAAGAATCAAATAAGGTTGGAAAATTGGCTTGGGAGAATGGAAAGGTCTTGTTTGCCATTGAAAACACATTACTGTAGATGGCACGAGAATCTCCTTGAACGTATAATCTCCATAGATTTGGTACCACAGTTGAGAGGTCCCTATGTTCAGTTACCACTCTCCCTCACCTTTTATGACAGATGTTTGTAGATGGAGTTAATCAAGGATGATCTCTGTCTTCACTGATCCTAGTTGCACGTTTGTGTGACACATTTGACCCTTATTTTGATCTCATGCTGGCATATATAAAAAAAAAATCTTTGTTCCCCTTAGGGAAAACATTAAAGCAATGTATCATAATTGTGCTAGATTGTGCCCACAAGGTGTCACTGTTGATTTAATTCTAGAATTTTTGCAACATGTAAACTTTGCATATAAGATGAAAAATCTATCATATAAGTTAAGGTGGTTCCATAATAAATGCATTCCCCCCTCTTACATTCACTGTTGTAAATTCTTGTAAAAATTTGCTATTTGTTTGTTATGGTCCCTGAGAGACAAACTACAACGTTGCATCAGACTATAATATATGGTGGAATGACAGTTGGAGTACAGTATATGATTCTTGTTGCTACACCTAAAATGGGTTATTTCAGAGTTGGAAATGGTATACAAGTAGGCAGCCAAAATCATAGGGGAGCTGAAGTAAGTGCTCTATAGACAAAGGAACAATTTGCAGCCTGCTTCAGGTCTGGTGTCTACAAACAGTCTCCTAGGGCAACTGCTGGTAACAAAAGGCCCCAGCAGAGCCTACTGGCATTGATACTAATCCTAAACTCCCCCTTTTAATTTTTCTGACTCACTGGAAGTGATATTAATTTAAGTCCTCCATGACATTTTAGGTCATTTAGAACAAAACTGATAGTCACTTCTGGAGCCTGAGGAAGCTCTAGGAACATATAATAAGAGAACTTCATTCATTGCTTCCTGAAACCTGGCCCCATACTATTGAGTTTACAGAAATGCTAGAATACAACCAGATTTTTTTAAAAAATATTTTTGGTCTCTTACAGTACTAGAGCTTGGGGTTATGCAATGAAGCTGAATGATGGGAGAACCAAAATAAATAAAAGAGAGCACATTTTCACACAATGGAATTGCCTATGACATTGACACAAAAGGAATTAATTGATTGAGGGATTGATTAATTAATTAATTAATTAATTAATTATAAAAGTTTAGTTATTTATATTGACTCAGTTTTAAACTCAGGGACTGTTGCCCTCATTTCCTGGTTGTGGACTTCTCATAAGTATTTGTCTGTCTACTGTGGGAAGCAAATTACTTTTAGATAGATCTTTGGTTTGATCCAGTTGGGCTTATACTCATAATGTTCTGAAGACTGTTGATGAAAACAATGCTGCTGTGTCACATTCTCTCCTAACACTATATAGTTTTACTTGCTTCATGATGTCACATTGTGTTGTCAGGCATTTCCCCACCCCACTCCCATCCCAAAGAATGGAGTGATTACGCTATGAAACTGTTCAGTTCAACTTCATGCTAGTGCCTAAAAAGATACAGTGGGATAACAGATAGGAAGGGGACACATTTCACATTGTGTGGATGCTGTATGCCTATGGGAGAGTTCAGGTGCTTGGAAGTTATAGACACTTGTAGAACTGGGAGAAGCATTTCCATCTCTTCTGCCACCTTCTCCTTTGAAAGCCAAATCATGTTAAATAAATGACTTTTAAGTTGCAGGATTTTTTTTTCTACAAGTGCAAATGGGAGAGGCATCAGAATCCTGACCATGGGGGACAGATAAGGTTTGCATACATCTTTCCTCCCTTGAGATGATCACAAAAAAAATTATTCCCACACACTCTCACTTTGCCAGAGCTGTTATTTCACTGGGAGAAAAGGTCTTGTCACCAGGGGAAGCTTTGTTTTCAATGCAAATATATATGAAAATTATGCTTGCCTTCTTAGGACTGTTCCCATGCTGGGGGAGTCTCTTCTACAAAAGGCTAGATGGAACCTTTCTCTGTTCCACTCTCCTTTTCATTTGAAACTCAAATTTAACAATTAGCTTATTTTCCCCAGGTCCATCAATGGGTATGTGTGCCATACTTTTATTCTTATTATTTCTGAACTTTTTTATACAGTTTAAATTATTGTGTTTGAATAGGAAAGCTTATTTAATCTTTAAAACTCTTTTTGTCACCAGGTTTTTAGAGGCACTTCATTTTAATCCATGTTGCCAAGCCACCTTGGGTCTCATATTGAAAAAGATGGGGTATAAATATAATAAATTCTCCAAAGAGTGAAACTAAACATTTCAACTGTCCACAAAATCTGATCTGAAGAAGCTGAACCTAGCTTGTTTTTTCCACAGTGGTGCTGTTGCACACTAGTAACTGGAAAAGGATTTTAAGAGTGGAAATTGAAAGGTGGAATTAATTAGTGGATTTCAAAACACTGCTACTATGCTTGAATTGGAAAAGCCTGAATACTTTGCTGTCTCCAGATCTCAAATCCAAAAGAGATCCCAGATTCATTATTACTACAAACTTCCCAAAACCTTTCTTTATAAACATGGTTATTGATATAAGCATTTATTTATTTCCAAGGCTCTGTAATGCATCAGAAAGTGCTTAGTCCATTAAGTTTGACTCAAGATATAATTGGCAAGGAATTTCACTGCCAGTGTAATTTCTTCGCAAGTTGCCTTGATCTGAGATTCAGGGAGGAGAAACCCATATCTACCCTTATCACGAAGTTCAAAGGTGAAGGAATATTTGATTCCTTGATCATAAGCCCAGTCATCAGAACAACCAGAGGAAGGATCTGCAAAACATGGCAAGCAGATTAAGCTGGCGCTACAGAGAACATGACAAGAAAAACAGAGATTAAAAATACAGGATGATACAAATGAAGGAAAAACACTACGGTTTTGAAGCAGGGGACATAATGGGTAGTAGAGAACAGGCTTTCCAGGAAGAGGTGTCAGAACTGATTCCTAGTATCTCCAGGAAAGAAAAGGATCAGGTTGGAGAGGATCTGAAAAACTTCTGAGACCCTGGAGAACTGCTGTAAGGGAAAGTAGACAATACTGGCCTAGATGGCCAAATAACCTATTGAGTCCCTTGCCAGCGGAAAAGCAGAGCACAAAACAAACAAACAAACAAACAACCTAATCTGGTATAAGGAAACTTTCTGATGTTAATTTCTAATAAAAGACTTTTATCCTCTGAAGAGTGGGATATAAGTTTATTAACTAATTTTTTAATTAATTATGTAAATTGATTTCTGAAACCCAGATGGGTGGGAATGACCCATAATTAATCTCTTGATCTAACCTGACTTTCAATTTAATCTCTCTTCCTCCCTTTGTTTCCAGATTCCTGAGGAATATGACACTCCCATGGTCTTTACTTTCTTTTTTCAGCCCTGGTTTTGACAGCCTCCCATTTGAATTTTTCTCCTCAGACTCCCTTGGAATTGCCCTAAAGATGATCATGGATCGTTCTATCTAAAGGTCTATGATCGTCCTTATCTTTTTTGATCTTTTGACCTCCTGGAACTTCCTGCATTGATTATCCTTTCCTACTTGACCTCCATTCTCATTGATTGCCTTAAGTTTTTGTGTTTCTCTTCCTACTTTCTATTCTATCTACAGTGGGATAATTTTCCTCTGCTTTTTCTCTTTCCATTGCAGCTTCTTGACATTTACACTTGGATTTCCACTGTTCTCTCTCTACAATTTATCCACGGTTAACCTCATTGCCAATGGCAGATGATGGTTCCAATATGAGCATGGTTTAGAGGTTTAACCATTGGGCTTGGACTCTGGAGAACAGGGCTTGAATACCTGCTCAGCCATGAAAACCCACTGGGTGATCTTGAGCAAGTCACACTCTCTCAGCCTCAGAGGAAGGCAAAGGCAACCCTCCTCTGAACAAATCTTGCCAAGAAAGCCCCATTAGGGCTGCCATAAGTCAGAAGCAACTTGAAGGCACACAACAACAACCCAACTTTAAACAGCACCTTAGATAGCTCCTTTAAAGTTGTGACTAAACCCCATAGCAGATTTATTGTCCTGCTGACATTGGAGCCACCAGTTGCTATTGCTCATCACCTCCTCTGGCCTTCAAGCAATGATGTTTTTATGAACACATTTTATATACTTACAAATTGTAGCTGCTGATGTTCCATACGTATACTTTTTACCATACAGGCTGGCTATAGCTTTGGCAGCCCCCTTTGCAAGTTCATTCTAATTTGAAACAAAAACAAAAACTTTGTTTTTTTAAAAAAGAGACCCATTTTTAAAACATAACATAAACATGTAAAATGTTTTCTGGAGCTCTCTGTTATTTGGCCACCAGAATCTGCCCGCACTGGCATTTACTTGGCTCATCCTCAGGATATTGCTGGCATTCTACCTTGCTAGGCTCTGCTTGTCATTTTCCCCAGGTGAGGGTTCACAGAAATGCATGAAAAACCGTTTTCCTCCTCACAACCAATTGAAATGTTTACAAGTGTTTAGTCAAGCCCACTTGTTCATGCATGCCTTGGTGTCTCTGAAATCTTAAAGTCAAGGCAGAAAGTGAGTTATAAAGACGTAAGTTAAATAAGTAACAATAACTAAAACATGGAACTCTCTTTCTAGGGAGGCCAGACTGCTTTCCCTCTTTGTTGTCCATCTGGCAGCAGGTGAAGACTTTTCCATGAAAACAGGCTTTTAGAAATAAAGATTTTTAAATTAAGGGCTTTAGAGGGTGCTATGTTGTTTTAGTAAATTATTTTAAACTGTTTTTTAAAAAAACTTTTTTTAGGTGTATACTTAGAATTGTTTTAGCACGTTAAATTGTTTAATTCTATTTTAATGTTCACTTCTGTATGTTTTTAGTTATATTGTACTTTTTCTAAATGGTAGGCTGCCTTGAATCCCAGTTCTGGGAAAAAGTTCTGGGAAAAAGACAGGGTAGAGATAAAAATAATAGTTGACATTCTGTATTACAGTTATAGATTTTAACTGTATTCAGTAAGACTAGGTATTCTTGATCATGGCCCCATCATCAGAGTTGTAAATGCCTCCCCTCCCAGACATACCTGAACAGCCAGAAGCTGCATTGAGCAATAAAGATCTGTTTGGCTGGTGATTGGGGTACAGGAGGGTGACATTTCCAGCTCCTTCCAACTAGTGAGTGAGGATGCAAAAATCAGGAGCAAGACCCTCTCACAGTTCTTCATTGCAGCTGGCGGGAGGGTCATCTTTCAGTGCTCTGAGTGTGAGCTGAAGAGATCTCCTTTACTCCAAATGGCTGCTGGCTGTTAAGGTAGCTTTGGGGTAGGGGTGGGCCAGGAGATGTTGCATTTGTAACTAAGCAGGTGATACAGGATATCAGCCAATAGTAATACTAATACTAGTAAGACTATTAATAATACTACCACAATAGGAATTTGCATAAGAAGAGTAAAAGTTAAGAAATTTTTATACATGCATCTTCCCTTTGCCTGTAATCCCCAGGAAAACACTGACTAGGGAGTAAAACCTACTGAAAGCAGTAGGACATACTTCTGAGAAAAGGCACATAGGCTTCCACTGTTGTTTAAACAACACCAGTCTTAAGGCCAAGGACCTGTGCCCACTTACATAGGACTGAGCCCAATTAAACTGAAGGTGACTTGATTTGAGTTACATATATGGGAAGGCACCTTATCCCATAATAAGCACACTACTGATATTTACAGGAGCTAATCAGAGAGCTAAAAGAGTTTCTGTTCTCAAACGTGAATGGAAGAAACAGTGTAAATGTTGGCCTCAATACAATTGCTAGTCTAGCTTCAGAAGACATAGTGAGTCAATATGTAAGTGTCCATTTATCAACTTTCCCTTGATTCAATGCCCCAGTTTGGATAACAGTTGGGTTTAGGCTTTAATAAATTAAAAAGTGATCTTTGTTTTTATTTTACATGAGATAAATTAGAGAGTTCCAGGTGTAATGGTAGTGGGAGGACTCTACTCTGGCTAAACTCCTGCACATGCATTTTGAACAGAGTATCTAGGGCAAGTAAGGTATGTGCCCCAGGTGCCAATGCCAGGGGGGTGCCAAAAAGCTGAATCCCCCCCACTCTTCCACCTGGACCTACCGGGGTGTGTGTGGCAGCAGCGGCAGAAGGCCTTCCATCTGGGTCTGGCCTGCCACAACACCTGCCAGGGTCTTCCTCGGCCCCCTGGGCACCAACGGTAGGAGAAGCAGCACCTGGGGGAGCAACTTCCATGCTTGCTTTAAGTGTATTGAACCTAGATACACCACTGGTTTTGAAATTGTGCATAAGAAGGCATTTAAAAACCCCACTTCAACATCAGCAAAGCAATGTGTCTGATGAACATGGTTTTCTAAACTGTATCCCTGTACTGTGGAGGATAAGGCTTTCAGTGGCTACTAGTCACTATGGCTGTATATCACCTTTGGCATTAGATTCAATACCTTTCTTGATGCCAGTTGCTGAGGACTCATGGTCCAGGACTCATGGTCCGAGATCCTTCATTTTCATTATGACTATAGCAATGGAGTTCCATCACAGTTACAATTGATGATGCCCTGCTAAACTTATCTTCAAAATCTGCCAGCATCTTGACTAAAGAATTTTCAAAGCTGGAGATCAGGACACTGCGAAAAGATTTCTGCAACATGCTTTCTGGCACATGGTGTCTTGAGAACAAGCAGCTGAAAAGACCCCTTGGGTTCCTGCCATCCCAAGACATCCTGAGACCAGAAGAAGCTTATGGGTTTCTCATAGGCAAGTTTTGTGAAAACAGATAGGCCTTTGATCTAATCCAGCCCAGCTGTTCCTATGTTCCTATACTATTTTGGATGTATATGATTTAAAATATTTGTTTTTAAAAAAATACAGAGCTGATGTACAAATAATAGAAAAATGGTAGAGAATTAGTTTCACTTTCACATTACCAATTCATCATAGTTAGGTGTCTTGTCATACGTGTAGCCATAGGGGAACAACAGCATCTGAGAGTAGGAATGAATGGTCAGATAGGCCTTGATTGAAGAGAGGTGGTTGCGGATGAATGTCGTAACTGCTTTAGTTTCTGGTTCAGATTCTGGTGAAGATCCACAGTACACTTCTTTGCATGGATTTTTGGAGGCATCAATAGCTGATGGTAAAAAGAATAGCTGAATGTAAAAAGCTGATGGTAAAAGGAATATTCACATTCATTTGGTGGAGAAACAGACTGTAGCAATGCTGTAATCTCTCTACAAGGAGCAGAAGAAAATCTGTCCTCATTTACAACTATCCCTCCACACCTGAATGGGTTGTCCGCAGACCATGCTCCTGGATGTTACTTACCTGCATCAGAGTAGGCAAAGTCACACTTCCTGAAGTTGTTGGACTGCAAGCATTCCTTGCTATTGGTTGTACTATCTCAGGCTGCTGCGAGTTAGAGTCCAACAATATCTGAAAGGCTGCACTTTGCTCATCCCTTGCCTACATAGTGAGTAGGTCATGTTCCAGGTGTCAAACATTCTGTCCCTAAATGTGCTCAACTGATATGAACCTATGTGATTTGCTCTGTGCCCATCCTCTGATCCTGTTGTTGATGTGTGTCTTCAAGTTGTTTCTGATCTATGCTGATCCTGAGATGAACCTATCATGGAGTTTTCTTGGCAAATTTGTTCTAAGAGGTTTGCCAATGCTTTCCGCTGAGGTTGAGAAAGTATGACTTGCTCAAGGTCTCCCAGTGGGTTTCCACAGCTAAGTGGGGACTCAAATCTCCCAGAGTCTTGGTCCAACATTCAAATAACTATGACCATTCTGAGTCTCTGAATTTACAGAGTTAAAATTGGGATTATTCCCTGTGAATGCTTGTCATATAGTTGATCATAGCACCTTGCAAGTGAGTCTGAGATTTCTCTTTAAGATTGTCTAATGCAGGTTATTTAAAAAGGAATGTGTTTTGTTTCTTTTTATGCTGTATATATTTTTCTCTTGGCCCTCTTCCCTTTAAAAACATTCCCTGAAGTTCCTATTGCTCAGGAGTTAGTGTGAAATGAGAGGTGGTGGCAGATATAAGTAGGAGTAATGGTGTGAAATAAAAATATGGTTTTTGTGAGGGGAGATCTGTTAAGTTGTAATTAGAACATGATACAATCAAATACTCTTTTAAAACTCATGCTAAGTCCAACTTGATAGGGCATTATTGTTTATTCTAGTCCTGGGAAATATGTCATTGTCCTTGGAATGCAGACATAAAAAGTTACATGTTGGAGGTAGTCAAGGATCAGAACAATGGGAGTCTGTCTTAAAATAGACTAGAACTGTCTGAGTCTCAAGCTTTGTAACTTTGTAGATAAGGGAGGCAGCCTAAATCAGATTAAGGGCAGGGGGAACAGCTAGCCATCAACTTTAGTTACCTACAGCTTAATTAAAGCTTCATTATAATATTACCGTATGTGCCAGGGTATAAGACACACCAGCATATTAGACACACCCCATTTACACGCCGGCAAATACTATTTGCTGACATATAAGATGCACTGGCATATAAGACACACCCCATTTTCAAACAATATTTTTCAGGAAAAAAAGTGAGTCTTAAACACCAGCAAATAGATATTATAATTTTCCAAGGTATTATAATTTTTTTTCCTCTGTAACCATGCTTAGCAGGATATATAGCTGCCTGCATGCAGCCGTTTCTTTGGAGTGATTTGTCTTGAGTGCATGAGCACAGTTATTCCCTGCTTGTGCAAGTGAAATAGAAAGAACCCTTTTGTTATGATCCAGGTGTTATCGACTAATTATTAATTGGAAGTTTGTGGCTACAGGAGTGTTGCACGGTGGCCTTGCCTTCAAAGTCACTGAGCATTCTTCATGACCTGTACACAAGCATTGCACAACGTGGACTCTGAAATTTGCTATTGATCACTATTAAACAAGCAGAAAGTTGGAAAATTTGCCAATATGGGTCTGGGATAATTCATTGCTGGTAACTTGTTGTTGTGTGCTTTCAAGTCATTTCTGACTTATGGAGACCCAAAGGCAGAATTATCATGGGGTTTTCTTGGCAGGATTTGTTCAGAGGAGATTTGCCTTTGCCTTCCTCTGAGGTTGAGAGAGTATGACTCATCCAAGGTCACTCAGTATGTTTCCATGGCTGAGTGGGGATTCAAATCCTGGCCTCCAGAGTAGTAGTCCAATGCTCAAACCACTACGCCACACCTAATAACTACCTAGAAGGCAATATAAAAGCAGATAAATCTTTGATAGCCTTGATATTATGGTAATGGGAAGAAGGGTACCCATGAGCACTTTGTGGACTGAAGAGGGTGAGTGATTTCCCCCATAATTTCCAGGTGAGGTCCCCCAAGATCCATAAACCATAACTAGTTATAACCCACAGTATCCCTCTCATTCTACTGGTAATGTTGAACATGGCCAGTAAACTTACACAAGTACATATGAACACATGTGATAAATATGGAAGGGTGGGCAAATACAGCATGTGTGGCTACAGCCACCTGAAAACAGTTGGTATGGAGCAGAAATCAAACCAAACCAAAGTCCACTTCCTGCTTCTGTTTTCACATGATTTTTGCTGATCTTTATGCTTTTTTTTTTTTTTTTGGAAGTATAACAACCAATACTCCTTTTCCCCATTGAAAAAGAATTTGTCTCCATTTTGGGCAGGAATGTAGGCATAGTGGAGCCTCTGAGGGTCTGCAAAAAGAGCTCTGGCACACACAACAACCTATAGGGCACAGTTTCCCCATCACTGAAATAAAGAAATGGTATAGGAGCTGGCAAGTCAGCTGAGTACGTGAGGAAAGGTTGGACAGAACCTAAGTCCAAATAAAATATACATGATGTAAATTAAAGTTTGCACCTGGGAATGACAGTGGATGACACAATCCCATGTAACACCTGCATGAGTCATTGGATTGTGTAACCAGGGCAGGAAGGTTGCATCATACCTCTAGCAAGGGCTGCTAGAGTTGCATCAGCATTGGCTGTATATAAGGGTGTGTGTTCTAGCCCTCTAAGCCCTCTTGATGTCTGGAGAGCGGCCGGAGGCTATGTTCTGCATGCTGCTGAATGCTGAATACTCCATGGGAGTCTTGTGTATACAGCATGTATTGCAACTCAAGAGTAAAGCCTCCTGTTGGAAGATAACAGTTGCGTGGGAGTACTTTTCCTGGCTTCAGGGTTTTTGCTGCTAAATTTAACACTCTGCTGGGACGCTTCAAGCTGTGTGAGTAAACTCTGCTGTATGGTGATTTTTAAACACTTGACTCTGGTGAACTGTCTTTTTACCGGACCTCAGTGCTGGAGGGAAGTGATACCGGGGTTTTGGTGTAGCCACCATCATCCACCATCCCTCTGACAGAGTATTCCTTGCCTAAGAAAGCCCATGAAACTCATAGGATCACCATAAGTCAACAGGTGACTTGAAGGCACATGCACACACATGACAACCACAAAGTTAGCCAGTAAATTGTGGTTGCCAATGAGTTAGATAGAAGCTAATGAAATTTCTCTGAAGCTGAGTATGGCTTCAGAAAGTATACTTACTGCCCCATGCAGCATCAAAGTTCCTGTTGAGATCAACACCAACACAGGAGCTGCTGGATGCATTCGAGCGACTCTTTCTCCAAAAACGATCCTGCTTGACATAATAATGAGGGAAGTTAAATCTGACAGATGGACATTTCTTTTCTCTTTTTTCTTGTTTTTCTTCTTACTAACTGTGAACAAATTGATTCTAAACACAAAGTCCACACAGTTAAAACTGTGGGTTGAGTTCTTGCATCAGAAAACACAGCTATGAAGATGTAGCTACATCATCTCTCAAAGCAACCCTCCAAATCCTGCCTTGCAGCCTTGCAGCCTTGCAGCCTCTCTCCAGCACAGCCATTTCTGAGCAACAGGGGAGTAGGGTGATGAGTAATGATGTATCCAGCATTCTGCTAGATGTGTGGCATACTGGGATGGATAGCTGCAGAGGGTTCCTGTCAGGAACCTGTCACAACTGTCTGTCTGCCTGCCTGCTCTAGTCAACTATGCTGTTAGCTGCCAGTCAAGCAGGAACATTGGTTCTGCAAGCATTTCAAAATGATTCTCCAGTTAAGTAGAAGAGAAAACTCTTAATCTGCCCTTGCTTATTTCTATTACTCTGTCATAAGAAAGTAAATACTATCATTTCCAAAGTTGATTTAAAATTAAAAATTGTTATATACTGAAATAAAATCTTTCTAATGCATTTTTTTCTGTAATGAATTAATTTTAATCCAAGTGAATTGTAATTAATGTAGCAACACTGTGGGCATCAGGAATATGTCAATCTACAAATAACAGCAAATAAATTCTTAACAGCTTTGTTGAGGATTTTTATTCTTTACACTATTTTTATACCCATCTTTATTTTTTCCCCCTGATTTATCTCTTTTTCTTAACTCTATTTAACTCTATTAAAAATCTACTAAATTCCATTTCTCCCCATTAGGCCATGTCTCCTTTGGGTGTGTAGCCCTTGAGTATTTGGACCACTGGGAAAATGGCCTCTATCCCATCCTGTTTTAGGGCACTTTCATAGAGCTAGGTATCCCTTGTTTACCCTTTTTTTTTTTTGAGCTACCACTCATGTACCAATATGTTTAGCCAATGAATATCTCAGTTTCATTGTATTCAAATACAGAGTTTTTGCATCTTAACTTCTCCATTTATCTTCTTGTTCATCATCATAAGTTCCATAAAGGGATATGTTTGCAAACTGAGGAGATTTAAATTCTTAAAAGCACACAACAAAGTCCTGTTGCACTTTATGTCTTTGTAAGTGGATTAAAGTCTGTTGGAATTAGAACTGCACAGCTGCGTAGCATCTGTATCCAGTAGAGGGCTGCTATTATCTTACCACATAGCAGAGATGCCAATGTGTCTGATGTACATCAGTGCTCAATGTACATTGGTGTGTCTTGCACAGTGATTGCATGCTGATGTGCATTGGTCTTTGTGCACATTGGGCACCCTTGCTGGTGTCCCATTACCCATTTTCACAATACAGTGAAGGGTTTTCTTAGTGCCCGTGCTATGTAGCTAGGTATATTAAAGTTATACAACGTAACATGTCATATAAGATTCTGGTGATATTTTCTACAGCAAACTGTGCACATTACCTGAGTCCAACTCCAGACATAGCCATCTATGTTGAAGAGAGGAACGATGTAGAAGTTCATATTGTCCAGTATATTTGTCATGTTACTGTCCTTTCCATAGGTCCTGGTGGCCTGAAGACATAGTGTAGGACTCAGAATTTAGTTTTACTTAAAAATTAAAATAAATTAGAGTGTTGTTCTCAGGCTTTGTACTTAGAAGTAAGTCCCATTGTGGTAAATGGGGATCACACCTAGTTAAATCTGCATAGGACTACTGCTTCAGCTCATTAAATTATGTCAGATCTCATATAGAATCTATTCCATATCCTAGTCATCACATTTACTAGTAAAGTTCCACAGACAAAGGGATAAGTTTTACACCTTGATAATGCTTAACTATACAGGATAGATGTAAATTCAGCTTTTATATTCCCTGGCCCACCTTGATGACAAGATCAGCCATACTGGTAGGCATACCAGTTCCCACCACAGGCAGAAGACACTGGGCAGTGTGGAGGACAGTGCAGGTATAGCCATCTTGCTGTTCTTCAGTACTGGAGCTCAGGCAACTAGCTTGAATGTGGAGGTGAAAAAGGTCCCATAAGGGTTAATGGAATAGATTAAGCTGTCAGTTTTTCTTGGTTGTTGTGGATGGAATGAAGAGATGGGGTGTGCACACCATTTTCATAACTCCAGGCAGTAAAATATCCTGGACTGGTCCCGTCACATGGGTCACACTGAGATGTTACTGGCAAACTGAAGGTTCATCCCAATTACTATGGGGAATGTATCGTCTAGGGATGGAAGGAATATTCAACAATATGTGAAAAATTAAAAGAAAGCCAGGTGAGAATAATCAGGACTGACAAGATTTTTTGCTGTTTGGGACTTATTTTGCACAAAATGTCATGTGGTTGTTTGCATTTGCTGCACAGGTAATAGCATTTTCTGTGCAGAACATAATATTTCCATACAGAAAATACTTCACCCGGGGACTTACATGTGGGCAATTTGCATACAAAACAGCATTTTCTCCACAGGAAAGTTTTTTTTCTGTGCAAAAAATAATGCAGAACTATTATTTTTGCCATTTCCTGTTCTGAAAATGCTGCTTTCTGTGCAAAACAACCACATATGAATTTTGTGCAGAACAAGTCCAAAAACACAAATAGGCATTGAACACTGGTAGTTTTCGCAGATTTTCTTGCAGTGCAAAGAATATTGCTAAAATTACTCAGTGCTTCCTTTAAGAAGAAGCACGGTGAAGAATTTGTTGTTGCTGTGTGCCATCAAGTCATTTCTGATTTACAGCAATCTTAAGGTGAACCTGTAACGGGGTTTTCTTGGAAGAATTTGTTCAGAAGGGTTTTGCCCTTGCCTTCCTCTAAGGCAGACAGAGAGTGATGTTTCCCAAGATCTTGCAGTGAGTTTCCATGGTTGAGCTGGGATCTGAACCTGGTATCTCACTGCACTGGTTCAAGACTCAATCTGCTACATCACGCTGGCTTTCTAGTGAAGAATTATATCACAATTATTACTGTTTGATTCTGCATGACTCCAACCTATGGGATCCTGTGGCTATTAGTACTTAGAATTCCTTGCTAGAAAATTCAAATGGGAGAGCTGTAGTTGTGGGATGTGAATCCAAATTTTTTGGCAGAGAATTTTAATGTATGTATGTATGTATGTATGTATGTCCCTCATCAAGTTACAAATCCCAGAAGTTCATAGAATGCAACAATGATAGTTGAATGGTATCAAACTTTTGTAACTACAGACACATTTCTGGATATCATATACTACAAGAAACTTTCTAACATTTTTGTCTCTCACAAATGATAGGGAAAAGGAACACTTATCAACTAACCTCTTTCACAAACCATTGGCAAAAAGCAGATGAAATCCACTCTCGTGCATGAATTCCACAATCCATGAAAATGGCCTTTTTTTCATCGCTTTGTTTCCCAATCTGTTTTTGAAACATTTTCCAAGGTGAGGAACACAGCTACACAACAAAAGGAGCTAAAACTACCCCTTGCAACTTTCTCAGTTCTCTTTTGAGATCTTCTCAGAGATATACTTTTTGCATTTAAACAGCACTTGCCATTTCAGTTGGAGGAAAGGTTTACATACTTTATAAGGACATAATTCTATGAATACTTAACAAAACTAGGATTCCCAGATCTCAGGGCCCCTGTTTTCTGGTCTTCAGGATGAGAAGGTGTAATCTCAGAGTGAAAACATGTAGGCTTTTTCTGTCCAAATTAGAGCATGGAAACCTTAATTTCTGACCAGAGAAATACTTTCTCATTTGTTAGACCTGGTTTTTATTATCTGAATTACATGCTTTGAACACCTGTGGTTGATACTTAATGTATCATGCTCAATGACCTCACCAAAGTCCATCCAACGTGATATCAATAGTGGGTGTCACACCGCACAATTAGAGCACTATGATTTCACTTTAACTGCCATGGCTATATCCTCTGGAATTCTAGTGTTTGTAGTCTGGTGATGCATTAGAGTTCTTTGATCCAGAATTCTAAATACCCTTCTGCAAATTGCAAATCCCGGGATTATCATAGGATGTTGCAATGACAGTTAATGTGAAATCATAATATCATAACTGTCTAAGTCCAAGGGCTAATACTATTAAAAACAACAACAAATAACAATAAAATGTCCCTGTGTCTAAGGTTTTGACTTTGAAATTCCAGGGTCTGGGATTCTTCTGATCACTCAAGGAGCATTTGATTAAAAAGGTGCTTTTTATTTTTGCTCTTCCATATAATAAGACTTCCTATTTATTCTTTGAATATGGTTCAGAAAAGAGCCTTTTACTTTAAGGAGGTAAATGGGGCGATTTTCAAAGGTGTTTCCGATTTTGATGCGGGAAACCAACTTTGGATTCTTCTTTGCAATTCTTGCCGTCCATGCAGAAATCTGGGTGAAATAATAACAGGCAATTATTCTTTTTTTTTAGCAGAGAATTAGACATCTACTACCAACAGATTTTTTAAAATTGTGGCTGAAAGTCACAGCACTAGGATTCTAGATATTTGTGGAGAGTAGCAAGTGTTTCTCCTTCTTTCTTGCATTTGCAGTCAGATGTACCATTCCTTCTTGCACAAAGAGAGTCCCATACTTTTGTTGCACTTGCAATTCTTCCAAAACTTCCACCCATCTATTTAGCGTCACTAATTGACCAGAAATATTCCCTGCCTTGCTCTTGTGTCTTTGATAGCAGACCAGTCATTGGGAAAATGTGTGACCATCAGCTGATGCCTTCAGATCAAGCTGCTAAAAATGCTAGCAACTATACCTTCTTCTCAAGAACAGTGGAGAATGAAATAGCCTTACAGCTCTAATTCCTCCAGTTTCCTCAGGATTACAGTATCATAGCTTAAACACAGTATCAGCTGAGCATACAGGCATATTCTCAAATAGTTGATCACTGTTTTACAGGAGACAGCCCTTTTTTTCAAGACGCTGCAAACATTTCTTTTAACATCAGAGAATAGTGCTAGAGTCTTTACAATAGTTACCCATCCAGAGCCTACCTAAACACAACCTAGTAAATATACAGAAACCAGGGGGGTGGTGGTTGGAGAAGTTTTATTCTGACCAAATTGTAAGTTTTTTTTTTTAAAGTTAGCTCTTTGTGCCCAGGTGCCCACACATACAAGTACAAAACTCCATTCCTGTTGAAGCTTAAATATTAACACACAGTGGCGTACTGACCCTTAACAGTGCCTAGGGCAAGGGGGTGGGGTGAGAGGAGGTGAGCGGGGTGAGTGGAGGGCAGAAGTGAGCATGGTGAGTGTGATAACTGAAGCCCCTGTCAGAGCTGCTGCTGATGAGCAGCAGCTGTTGGTCCCTGTTGTTCAGGGTGGAGATGACAAGCAGCAGCTGTTGGTCCCACCAAGCATGCTTGGACGTTCCTCTGCCTGCTCCTTTAGGTCAACAGGGATTCAGCTGTGATGCTGAGGAGGCCCTGGAGCCTGCGTCAATCAGCCCACAAACAAGGCGGTGACTCAAGAGAGCTGAGCAAAGGGAGGCTTCCTTGATTAAGTTCAAGAAGCAGTGACTGGCCACACCTGTGCCTGGGCTATATAACTGCCTGCCTGGAAGCTTTCCTTTGCTTGTGGCAAACCTCCTACAAGTCCACTCCTTGCCTGTTCCTTGATTCCAGCACCTGGCTCCTGATACCTTGGATTGATCTCTTGGCTTCTGACCCCTGGATTTTGGACTCTGACTTTGGCTTTTGCTTGTCGCTCAGGCTTAGGTAAATGGACTCCCTAAGAGTGATTGCTTGCTTCGTCTCCTCCTGGTGGGACTTTGCTATCAATCCCTCTCCCTTCTCTGGGCTGGCTCGCTGTCCAGGTCTCTGACTTTGACAGTGAGTGGCAGTGGGTGGGGAGGGATGAGTGGAGGTGGGTGGGGTGAGCAAGCAGAAGTGGGCAGGATGGGTGGGGGTGGGGTGAGCAGCAGTGGGCTGGGGAGGGGCAAGTGGAGGTGGGTGGGGCAAGCAACAGAAGTGGGAGGGGTGAATGGTGGTGGGCAGGGGAGGGACAAGTGGAGGTGGGTGAGGTGAGCAGCAGTGGGGGCAAGGTAAGTGGAGGTGGGTGGGGCAAGTGGGAGTGGGAGTGGGGGTGGGGGTGGGGGTGGGATGAGCAGTGGTGGACAGGGGAGGGGCAAGTGGAGATGGGCAGGGCAAGTGATGGGCGGAAGTGGGCAGGGTGAGTGGCAGTGGGGATGGGGTGAACAGTGGGCAGAGGTGGGTGGGGCAAGTGGTGGTGGGGTGTCCCCCCTGACATTGGTGCCCAGGGCATGTGCTCCAGTTGCCCCAGCCTAGATCTGCCTCTGCTAACACAGAATGTGTGCTTGTGTCTTCAAGTGTATTAATTTCATAGGGTTTTCTCATGCAAGGAATCTCAGAGGTGATTTTGCCAGTTCCTCTCTCTGAAATATGTTACTGTTGGTATAAGCTTAATTGGCTTATGGAATTTATAAGCAGATGTGACACAGAGTCATAGACAGAATAATGACTGGGCGTGTCTAGGTTACTGTATAAAGTAATTGCCCCTCAACTGTGTTCATGTCGAACATTGAAAATGGATTGTATTTGTTATCAAATTAGTTTTTCAGAAACATGGCTTTTTTAAAAAAAACATGTAGGGAGGAGTTCATTAATAATGAAATTTAAATATAATACAATACAAACTGGTGTTACACACTTTCTATGCAATGTTCCACTCAACAATCAAATTTGTAATTTTTTTGTCATGGGCAGAGATAAATAATTGGCTCACAACTGATTCAGACTGCTTAATTTTAATTGCAACCAGCTAACCTTAAAGAACAAAAGAATTTTTGTGGATAAATGTTGGCAAGGACAGATAAAATATCAACCTAACTTCCTTAGTCTGGACATTGAGATAAGGGGAAAAAGAAAAATATATACAGTTAATTACAGGAGGACATACATAATTAATTACTTAGTTATATAAATATATTTATAGTTGTTATTTTTAAAAAGAATTATGCTTTATCAATTTGTTATAACCATCAAGATCTATGTCTTTCTTGCTTTTTTTGTGTATAATTTTTATTTTTACAATAAAAATGTTTTTTTTTAAAAAAAGAACAAAAGCACAAGCACTTCCAACTTAAAGCCAAGATGACTATTTAGAGCTCAAGAAAGCTCTGAATGAAAAGGAGTCCAGTGAATAATTTAACCATTTTTCTCCCTGTGAGAAAGTCCTTGAAAACAGGCAGTTTTGGCCAAATATTCACAGTTTGAGATTTCTTCTGTGAAAAAAACCACATGTGGGTTTTCGTCATGGAAAACAGAATTGCCTGTGCTGGAATGCTGTTTTCTGTATAGAAAGTCATGTTTCCTGCACAGGAAAATTTCTTTCTCTGTAGAATATAACAGTTCTGTGCATAAAATGCCATTTTAAGCGTGAAAATCACCCCCCCTCCAAATAAGTCCTGAAGAATTGTTAAGTTTCTTTTCTATTCAGAATCCTCCTTGAATCTCTCTTTTTTACCCAGGATTCAAATATTTATGAACATTCTTTTCACCGCTTACCCAGATACTCTGTGACATGGAGTCCACATAAACATTCAGTGACAGTGTTGGATCTAGAAGTATTCCCAAGTGATACATTTGCTCATTGAGGATGAAAGCATGTCTCTTCAGGGCCAGTTCCTAGATCTAGGAACTGTTGGCCAACATAACTTCCATTAGAATTAAGCTTCAGTTTATTGACCCTTGCCTAGCCCTTCACAGTGCCCAGTCCTGTGCAGTCACAGATGACTATGATGATAAGAAACAGAGCTGAGTCTCATCAGCACCCAGTCCAAAATTATTATAATCTCAGTCAGTAGTTTCATACAGATATTAAACAATATGAGGAAAGGATGGGAGCCTGTGGTACCCCACAATTTAATAGCCACGGGTTGAACAGAAATTCTTCAATGCCTCTTTCTGGAACTGGCATTGCAGATAAAGTGACGCAAGCAGGACATTGTGTCATCTAGAAAGGCAGTCTAGAACATTAGCATGATCAATAGCATTGAAAGTCACTGAGAGAACCAAGAGGATCAACAGGGTAGCACTCTTCCATCTTTCACCTGGTACAGGTAATCAGTCAGGGCAATATGGATTTTTCACGGCCCCATCTGAAGTTCATCCTTCATAAGATGTGTATACATCTTGTACCTAAGTACAACTCAAAACAAGTGAGGACAGACCCTTTGAATCTTTCAAATGGGACTTCTGCCCTTTTGAGAATGCATTTTTGGGATAATAAAGTGAATCTTTACCTGATACCATTCGTTATATTTTGTATAGCTGTATGTGTCAGTAGATCTCTTTCTGCTGTCAAGTTGTTTTTCAATGTCTTCTTGCAGGTTTTGAAATAAAATCCTATGTAACACAGAACAAGAACAACAAAAACATACTTGCTGTAAGAAAACTCCAACTCGTCTTATATGGTGCACTTTTAAACTTGTGCTTTTTTTAAAAAAAGAATTCCTGCTATAATTTAATGTATAATACAATTTTCAGATCTTGTATTATCATTAAAACTGTGGATCCTAATCCAGCCAAAGTGCTATGCAAACCCTACTGAATGATAAAATTTATTCCATTGGTTTCAGTGGTATTTTAGTCACAATTGAATATAGCTGGATCTGGGCCATTGCAGCTAGAAGATATATGCTTTATCTAGCAACAGTAGCAATGTCTCTTTAATCACAAAGCAATATGAACAAGAATATATGGGACGAATTACTTGGATTGAAATTGAGCAGCTAATTAAGTCAGAATAGAAATATGTGCTTCACTATCTATGGCGTCTGAAAGGAATATTACAAGGACACACAATTAGAGATGTGTATAATTTGTATGCTACTTTAACTGCTGTAGTTGCAGCCTAAGAATCTTGCAGATGATAGTTTAGTGAGGCAGCAGGGATTCTCTGAATCTTCTTCCCCTTTAAACTTGTTTTAAGTGCATATTGTGGGCTTAGAGCAGAGGAAGGCACAAATGGAATGTTGAGACAGCGCTTCCATTGGCAAAACACACCCAACCCTGTTTGATTTCAGCAGCCTGGCAGGGTGGGGGCTGCTTAGTACTTGGATAGAAGACTGTTGGGTAATCCCACAAAATCCCACATAGGGCTAGGAAAGAATAATGCCTGAAGTTCTGGAGAGCCCCTCCTGCCAGTCAGCACTGACCATATTGGACTAGATAGACAGTACTCAGGATAAAGTAGCTTCCTTTGCTTTTAGACCTGGGGATGAGTAATTGCACGATCCAGGAGACTAGCTCTATTCTGCTGTGACTGGGAGGGCAGTTTCAGCAGCTTCTAGCCAAAAGGGTATAAGCGATGGATCACTTGCAGCACTATGATATCGGAACAGTCTCTTCCAGGTGTGCTGCAAAGGGTTTTACCTTCTTCTTCATTTACCTTTATCTGTACTCATGATATCAACTTTTGCCAACCTGTTACCCTGTAGATCACCTCAGTTAGCATGGGAGTTGCTTGGGAAAGACCTGAGAAACAGTTAAGACTTAACCTACGCATAATGTATGTTGTTCTGCTCCATGAGAGTCTCAACATGTTTGGTCTGATCAGCACTGACATGAAAATCCACTTCCATCTGGCTGACTATGTGTAATGCTGAGACTGGATACCAAAAGTCAATCTCCTGAAGAAGAAAAACAGAAACTTCTTAGTGATATCAGCCTGAATGCAGATGCTGTGCCAGAAATAGCTAGATTTCTTCTGAATGTTTCCCTTTTTTTCTGATCTGTTGCTGGTTTACAATTGTATTGTAAGACATAAATTATACTAAATTTATACTAAATTAAAAGCACTCTGTGCGGTAGACGAATTTCCTCTTATTCCTTCTATAAGTGAGCAAGAAAGGAAAACTATAAAGCAGGGCTAGGCAACTGGAGTGTGTCCAGGAATCAATTTGCTGCCACAACACTCTCTGGGAACTGCTTGGCCTGTCAAAATTGTCCCCCTGCCACCCAAGAAAGAGGAGAGAAGAGCTAAATCTTCTGGTCTATTTCAAACCACAGATCAAAGGCTTCAGTCTGCTTCTGATTTTGAAATACATGCAGCTTCTGATACTAAATAGTATAGGTAGGGCCTGCATCATATTTAAAATGTGAGTTACAACTCCTGGCTGCTTCCACGTGAAGCAATTCATCCTTCATTTGATTGGAAAAAGTGCATACCAGGGAGTCTGTAAAGATTTATGGCTGTAAAAAGAGTTGGAGAGTGGGGGGGCTGCATACTCTCCAACATTTCACAGATGAAAATCAGGACACATGTGGCTAGGCTATGTTGGTCAAGATGTCAAAACTGTATTATTGAGGAAGAACACACAAACTGTGAGAGGCTGCAGTAGTTTGCTTTGGCCTGAGTCTACAGGAAAGGGTAAGATTCCAACCCTTCCAAAAACTACTTTTGTGCTTCGAACTCAGCTTGCAGCAACTAAAGCAAGCTGAGAACAAAAGGGGAAGATAGGAGGATGAGAGAGAAACTGGGACATTTTGAAAACAACTGAAAAAGTGGGACAACAGAGTATTAATTGGGACTGTCCCTGTCAAATTGGGACAGTTGCAGCATATTGGGCTGCACGCTGCCCAAATACCTCATTTTGCTCATCTGTACTATAAAGCTTCATTCATACCTTTTCCCATGCAAATACTTAGTACAAGTGCATATATATGCGTTTGAGGGAGCTGGACTGTCGTGAACGTTTCCATTGCTAGACTCTACACACTTCTGTGAGGGTGGCAAGGCTTTGGAAACAGAACCCATAGGATTGTTCTGCATTTGTTTGCAAAGCTATAGACGTTTACCTGGAAACATGTTCTGTTGAATTCTGTGGGACTTCTAAGCAGATATGTTTGGATTTTGCAAATAGCGTGACCAATTGCTAGTCCCAAACAGTGCAGATCCATTCAACCAAAGGGACTTGTATAAGTGTTGACTTGCCATTCAGGAGTCTATTCATTGGGTCTGCTCTGGTAGGGACTAGAAATTAGGTTTAGGCTTTTGTTGTAGAATAGTGGTTAAAATTATGCATCTTTCATAATATATAATTATAGCACTTTTATACCACTTTAGCAACCATGGCTCAATCCAACGGAATCATGGGATTTGTGGCTCCCTGAATTATTTAGAATTCACTGCCAGAAAGCTCTAGTACCTCCCCAAACTACAAATGGCAGGATTCTATAGGATGTAGTCTTGGTGGTTAAAGTGGAATAAGGGTGCTATTACTGTGCAGTGTAAAAGAAATCTAAGTGGGTACCCTTGTCAGGTCCTTAAATATCTTCAGCATACTAAATAAAACATAATCTTCATTTCCTAATAATTAAACACACTGAAAATAATGTTGATGACAAGGAAGAAGTTTTTTTGGCCCCTTTGAGTTCCATATGTGAGAAAAGTAGGAAATAAATAAATATTTTCTCTTTTCTGAAAAAGGCATATACAGGGAAGCCCACACACTTAATGTATTCTTTAAAACAACTGAATATAACTTAGAAATGGAACACAATTGGATTTTGATAAAAAAACAACAACCTTATACTGAAAATCAAATTTTGTCACGTAGTTTCCTTTTTTTAAAAAAACACACAACTCAATTAACACTTGAAGTTGGAGGAATGTACTTAGAAGAATTGTGACAAGAAAAAAGTTTGATAAACTTTTGACACATTTGAGCAAATAAATACTTTTCATTTAGGCTAAATCTTTACCTCAGTACTAGCAGTGTAACTTTCCTGGAAAATGTTGGAACTGAAAATCTCTAAATTGATGGAGGTCTCACTTAGTACGCTTATTTGATTTTCATTTAGTTAAATAAAAAAAATGTTGTCATGTTAACTTTATATGCTTTATGAATTCTAGGGTTTTGCCTAATACAGAGAACTGTACTTGAATGGTACTTTGTAATTCTAAATGAACTGAAAAGAAATATGTCAGTATTTGAACTGAAATACCTATTTTAGGAGAGCAGTTCAGAGAACCTGCAGGGAATTCCTATGCTTATCTATCAAAATAAGCCTTGATAAATCAGTGAAATTTACTGTAGCTTCAGTGTTATTTCAGTGTAATATTTAAATAATTTTGAAGCTTTGTGCATGTATATGCCTTCAAGCTGCCTGTCAACCTATGGTGACCCTATGAATGTCACAGGGTTTTTAAAGGCAAGGAATACTCAGAGGTGGTTTTCCAGTTCTTTCCTTTGAAATGTAGTCCACAGCTCCTGGTATTTATTGGCAATCTCCCATCCAAGTATTTACTTCTTACTGGAATACTGATAAATATTTTAAGACATGACAACTCAAGGGCGTACACTATCCTTTAGAGTGTTGGGAGGGGGAATGAAGTCATTGAAACCTGTTAATGTACTAATTTTAACATGCATGAAGAGCACATAAATATATGTACTTTGGAGACAGAGTTACCTGAAAAAACCTCCCAAAAACTTCAACTTTGATTTTAGAGTTACTGGTATGTGTATGTATCCCACTCAGCCAATTTGACATATATTCTGTTAATTCATTATGATATTGCTATTTAAAAGTATGTATTTCTAAACAAAGAAAAAACTCTATACTAATTATTAAGGAAGTCTGTGGCTGGTTTTGAATAAGGTCTTTAATATTCTTCAAGGTTGTAAACTCACAAAATTATAGCATTTGCAATCATTACAAAACATTTCAAATTGCTTTTTTTTAAAAAAAACAACAACAAGATACTCAGCCATGAGACCACAAGGCACAAGGACAAGAAGAAGGAAAAAAGCAAAGCTGTCACTCAGAATAGCTCACCTGTATGATGTTTGCCAAATTCTTCATGAAGCTCACTTGCTTTTCATTCTGAGGCTTTACACGAAACACCTTGGCACTTTGAAAAATAGAATGAAGGAATGAGTAGGCATGGCATCAGTTTCCCTACCCTGCTTTGATTTAAGTGAAAAGGCTCTACCTGTCAAATCGACGAGCAGAACTGAGAACAAAAGCACTGACGATGAAGCCCACAGCCAACAGTGACTTCATGTTTCTTTTACTTTGCAGCAATTGGTCTCTGTCATTTTTATTCTTCTGCCTGCTGATCAGCTGACATGCATGATATCACTGGATGATGTGAGGTTTCTGCTGTCACACCTAAGTACATACAACTCTTATTAATGCTTTCAAATGAGGCGGAGAAATGGCCCATACAACCATATATTGAATCAATTTCAAATGCTACATAAAGTTGGTCTGTGAAATATTGTGGAATGTGTGGGATATAATTTAACTTCATTGGCCTAAATCTGAGGCATAAATACTTTTGAAAGATGTTCTATTGACTTTCATGGACCTACTAAGTCAGTACAGAAAGCCAGGGGAGGTTAGTGAGCACATCTGGCTATTAATAGAGCCATGGATGATCATATATAGTAAATTGGCAAGGATTTTGGACTTCTGGTTGCTCAACAATCACAGCAACAAAAAAGGAACTCTTTCCCAATAAACTTTTCATCTGAACACTTGAAGTAATCAGGACTGTATTTTTGTGTGGCAAGACAGTGAGCTCTGTTTAGCTCTGTTTGTGTGGAAAGATAGGGGCTTTTGTTTGGTACTTTTACTCAGAATACATTCCTATGCTCAGAATTATCAGTGTACCAGCCTTTAGGGGTGTGTGTGTTCCTGTGAAGCAAAGGCTATGGTGATGGCACCAATGCTGCTAGTGGGGTCTCCCATGTCAGACAGGCTTTTGCTGAAGAGCAAGACTAAATGTGCAAAACAGCTACTGGACAGAACAAGTAGCAAGGGTGACATTAGTGGAGGATCTCTTGGAGACAATAGAAGTGGCACCATAGCTAATACTTGTTAGTACTGCACAGCAGAAGTCATGGCAAACCCTCTTTGAATGCCTTTTACTGCAAAAATCCTATGATGAGACAATCCAAAATGAAGCAGACAGTGCCAGAAGGTGAAACACCTGGATTGGATGGCACTCCATGAACTACTGAAACACAACAGTAGTCAACTACAAGTAGTTCTGTGGCTAGTGAAGCAACTGGTCTCAAGCTGGGAGGATGTTCAGCTGTTGATGTACTCAGAGGTAAAAGAAAATTCTGAAACTGCACATCACATATTATGGGAACATGGAATGTGAGAAGCATGAATCTGGGGAAGCTAGATATAGTAAAACAAGAAATGAAATGTATAAACATTGTAATACATGAGGTGAATGAGCTGAAGTGGACAGAAATGAGGCATTCTAAGTCAGATAATTACACTGTGTTTTATTTGGGAAATGAAAATCTAAGAAGTGTGGTGGAATTAACAGTGGACAAATGTAGCAAAAGCAGTCAAAGGACATAATGCAAAGTCTAACAGAATCATATCAACAAGACTTCAGGGAAAACTGATCATTAGAAGCATAATCCAAGTTTATGCTCCAACTACAGAGGCAGAAGAAATAAAAATGGGAAGATTTTGTGTGGGAGTCCAAGAGGAAATTGATCACAAACCAAAACAGAACTTATGTTAATCACATGGAATTGGAATGCAAAAGAAGGAAACAGAGCAGAATAAAAGATTTTAGGAAAATTTGGCCTAGGATCAAGAAATGAAGCAGCACAGTGACTGCCTGAATTTTGTGAGGCCAACAGTTTGTTCATTGCAAACATATTCTTTAAGCAACTCAAGAGATGACTGTATACATGGACATCACTTCATGGCCAATATAGTAATCAAATAGGCTAGATAATTGGAAGCAGAAGATGGAGGAACTCTGTTCTGTCTGCAAAAACAAGACCAGGAGCAGATTGTGGCCCAGACTACGAACTGCCAATAACAAAAATTAGAGTAAAGCTAAAGAAAATCACAAAACCAACCATCATGCCAAAATGCAACCTGAAGAACATCCCTGTAGAATTTAAAGATAATACAAACACAGATTTCCACTATTAAGTCTAATTGACTGCGAGCCAGAAGACTGAAGCCAAGGACATTATCAGAAAGGAATGCAAAAAGACTATCTGTAGCCAAAAAGAAAGAGAAACATCAATGGATGATAGAAGAAACTCTTCAAGCAGGTAAGGACAGTCAAGAAGCGAAAGTAAAAGGTGACAGAAACAGAGGCCCTTTCCACTCCTTACCAGCATCCCATGATGCCCTGGCGTCATTCTGGCAGTGCTTTTGCTGGGATGGGAGCGTGTCCTGAATACTCTCCTCTGCACCTGGCTGGCTGCTGATGGATGGAAGCATTTGAGATATGCCTCTTCCTTCTGCAGTGCAGCTGGCCTCTTCTGGTGCTGCATTGAGGAAGAAAGTGCTTTGTTAGCGCTTCCGCCCTTCCTGCACAGCCCAGCTAACGTGATCATCATGCAAAAGAGACCTATTACTGGATTTTTTTTCTGGTAATAGTTTAACATGCAATTGCGATAGCTGGGGATGCAATAGGGACTGTGATGTTGTGCAACAGCACATGTTGTGGACCGGGTTCGATGCATCCCCATGCCTGGATGCACAGGCACCAGGGGAAACTGCTATAATGATCAATGCTGGGAAACAGAAAAATAAAAAGGAGCAACAATAGACCTCTTTGGAAAGATCTGAGAGATCAAAAGGAAATTTGAACCAAGAGTGGAGATACTATATGACCAGCAGGGAAACAAATTACATGACCAAGTAGAAATAATAAGCTGATTAAATCAATACACTGAAGAAATATATAAAGGAGATTAAAAGATGACATTGATTCAAGGAAGAACCATTTAAAGATGAACCTCTAATTTTTGAAAGAAAAGTGAATGCTGAACTCAGAGCATTTTGGAGAAATAATTCATCATGAATAGATGGCATACCACTAGAGCTGCTTCAATCTGCAGAGGCAGAATTTATTCTAGTTCCAACTAAAATCTGTCAAAAAATATGGAAAATAAGAGAATGTCCAGAGATTAGAAACTCTCAAGATATACTCCAATCCCTAAGACAGGGAACACCAGAGATTGCAGTAACCACATGACCATCACATTAATTTCACATGCAAGCAAAGTGATGCTCAAAATTCTACAAACAAGACTTCTAACATATTTGGAACAAGAAATGTCAGATTTCAAAGCTGGCTTCAGGAAAGGAAGAGGCACTAGGGATCGTACTGCAAACAAATGCTGGATAATGGAGCATATTAAAGAATTTTGGAAGAAAATCATCCTGTGCTTTATAGATTATAGCAAAGCCTTTGATCGTAGATTATGGAAAGCTTTGGATTGCTCTTAAAGAAATGGGTGTACCACAACATTTGATTGTCCTGATGTGTAATCTGTATTCAAGACAAGAGTCTGTCATCAGGACAGAATATGGAGAAATGGAATGATTTGCAATTGTCAGATGGGTCAGGCAAGGCTGCATTTTATCACAGTCTGTTTAACCTGTATGCTGAATACATCATACATAAAACAGGATTAGATCTGGAGGAAGGAGGTGTGAAAACTGGAGGAATGAACATCAACTATTTAAGAAAGGCAGATGACACCATACTACTAGTAGAAAATAGCAATGAGTTAGGATGATTACTTAAGAAATTCAAGGAAGAAAGTGTAAAGGCAGGTTTACAACTGAATATTAAGAAAACAAAAATAATGACTACACATAACTTTAAAGCAGATGATGAAGATATTGAAATAATTCAAAATTTTCCATACTTTGGCTCAATCTTTAATCACAATGGAGGCTGCGGTCAAGAAATCAGAAGACTAGAACTTGGAAAGGCAGTTCTGAAGGAACTACACAAGATACTGAAATGTAAAGGTATATCCTTGAATACTAAAGTTAAGATTCTCCGTGCCATGGTATTTTCAGTTTCTCTGTATGGTTGTAAAAACTGGATAGTGAAGAAAGCTGATAGGAGGAAAATCTCCTCTGAAATGTGGTGCTGGAGAAGAGTTCTGTGGATACCAAGGATTGCTAAAAAGACTAATAAATGGGTCCTAAAGCACACCACCTAGAAGCCAAACTGAAACTGAAACTGGCCATACCATGAGAAGACATGACTCACTAGGAAAGACAATAATGCTTGGTAAGGGAGAAGGAAAAGGAAAAGAGGAAGACCACACTACGGATGGATAGACTCAATCAAGGAAGCCATGGCCCTGAGTTTACAAGAGCTGGGCAGGACTGTTGATGACGGGTCACCTGGTGGTCTCTTGTTCAAAGGGTCATGATAAACTGAAGTCAACTTGATGACAGTTAACAACAAGGGTCAGTTCTGTCTTCTCATATCTTATATCTTATATTTTTAAACAAATTCAAGACATTTCCTATCTTATCATTTGTTTTTAGCAGCTGTTATCAACAACTTAACATATCTTCTAACTGACATTTTGCCTGGCCAGTTACTGATTACTACAGAAGACAGTCTATCTCATTTATTACTACTTCATCTTGAAAAGACTCCACCATGTATGGCCTAGGGAATGTGTCAAAATGGACACAGGAAGCATGCACTGACCTCCTGTATTATTCCCAATCAGGGTCTGAGTCTTCCCTACAAGAAAGGCCATCTGTGACAATGATTCTTTCAAAGTCCTTTCTAATACCATCACTCTTTGTGGATGGTAGTGGCACCTATTTGGGCTCCTGTAATATGGAATGATAGCTTCATCTGCATAACAGCATCAGCTGAATAAACTTTAGGTGCCCATTCAAGTGGATAAACACATCTGGGACTTAGCCACTGACTGCCATCCTTTTCCAAAGCAGTTGTAATTTAAATTGACCATAGCATAGTTAATGGTACCAAATCCATATTGCCTAAATAATGCAACTGTCAAGGAGATGGCCATTAAGAGATTCAATTTCCTTGCATTAATGAGCCTGCTCTCATTGGGAAAAGTCAATAAACTCCCTTGTCCCCCAATACAAAAACTTTTCTGGTTAGGATTGCTAGATCTCAGGGCCTGTCCTGAGTCTCCAGATTTCATGGGTCATCTCCTGGTGGGAGATGAAGGTGAAAATTCTCCAGTTTTGGTGGGCTTATCTCTGGGCAAAGGGCCATGTACCAGTTCAGGTAGTACAAGGGTTAAGTGTTTATTGTTACAACTTTCAGAGACTTCTCCAGGAGTATTTACTTAGCATCTTCTTCTTTACCAGTTGTTGTGGTGCCAGGACTCACTCTCCATCCTGCATCTACCTTCTGACTAGAAGGATGTAGACTAGATTAAATGTTCCTTATCCTATTCTCCTAACTAAGTAAGAAGGAATAATTCCCTCATTTCATCTTGATCCGGGAACAGTCCCTTTAGTTAGTTTCCAAATAGGAAAATATGTTCTCTATCTCCATCTGTACATGTGTGTATTTAAATGATGAGCTGTGAGTGACTGAGGGTGGTACTTAATGCACACTGGTTAATGATATCACCAGGAGCTGTCTCTATGTCTCACATTTTTGCTCAGAAACCTTAGGGCCTGGGAACTGGCAACTCTATTTTTGGTTCCAAGGCAGAGAAGACAGGCAAGGAACTGAGTTGTGGCTTCAAGGCCACAATTTAGTTGTTTTGCTCCTTAGCCAGAATACAGGAACCAGATGAGTTCCAGTCTTAGAAACAAGTGTCTTGTCTGCTTTGCTTTGCCTCCTCATTCATTCCCTGCATGGACAAGGTCAGGGATGGATAAAGCCAGCTGTGCTTAGTTGACAGCTGTGCTTAGGTGCCTATTCATTTTATTCATTCTACGTGGATCTGATAAAAGCAGAGGTCCACTCATTATTCACCACTGAGCCTTATCTCTCTTCATCATTGTCTTCCTCATGTGAAAAGTGACACATGTGCAGAGGAAGGTTCTTGTTATACAGAGATTCTCCATGTGAGCATGAACTCTGGAAAATTAGGGATCTTACAAGGATCATGAGAACAACAATCTCTCCTGTGCAGGCATGTCACTGTGCATGTGAGGGAACCAACAATGGGGTGTTGTGGATTTGGCCCTTTTTTGCTCACCCGTTTTTTTGAAAAAACAGAGTGAGTAACAAATGAGTCAGGCTATAAAGCTGGGTGTCACCAGGATGGCAGTGATGGCTCACTACAGATTCCCAGTGGCTTTATATATTTAAAATATATGCAGATGCATGGCAGAAACAGTGCAGGATCAAGCAGTGGCTCCCTAGCATAAACTTCTGAAATTAGTAGGAGCAGAACCATATAATGCCATGCCTGCATCTTTCAAACCTGAGATCTTTTTCAGAAAGATTCCATGGTCCAGGAGGCTTAGCAGGACTGCATTCTACCTCCCAGCACAGATCATTAGGGCAATCATGAGGTATCAAAATTGGTTTGGAAAGCAGATTGAAATGGTCCCAGGTCATCATTCTCAAACAAGAGCATCTAAAGTTTTACAGTCCTCATCCCATTGCTTTAGCACTTTGCCCTGAGAGGAAATACTAGTGACCAAGTGATAAGTGTTACCTTAGGTCTGAGCAAAAAGTTGGAGGCAAAAAAAGCTTATAAAGCATTACAGACCACCGCTCAATATACCCGACTTCCTTCTAAAACCCAGGTAAGATTTGCTACAGCTCTGCTATAAGTGGAAGATGATGTTTGCATTCATCCTATGATGCTGATAATGTCAGAATCTTTTGTAAATCTCTATCAAACTGTATTCTTTCCAGTTTCTGGCAGTTTTTCTTCAGCCATCAGACAAGGGTTTAACCATGTCACTTTCACATCCTGTGAAGATGGGCTCTTTTTTTTAGAGATGAGCAGATGTCCTACAGCCCTCTTCTCTCTTTTTCTCCTCTTAGGTATCTTCACAGAAAATACAGTTTAAACTAATTTTCAAGAGGGCAAGATAAGAATGAGGGGAATGGTGTCGTCTCAGAATCCTCATGCTATATTCTGAGTTGTATTCATCTCAACCTGAAGTATGTGAAATCCCATTATGAAATCAACTCTGCCGCTTCTGAATGTTTCTGATTGTTTTATGTCTGTATAAGAATAATGTCAAAGCTCCATTTTCCTTTAAACTGGAACACATATACCTGGGTGTCATAGCAACCACAGAATACTCGACCAACATTCTCTCTATACTTCCATTGCTCAGCTTCAAAGATCTCCAACAGCAACGTGAATATAGATGAACCCTAACTAAGGAAAAACTTAACAAAAGTGTGTATGCTTGGTAAGCGCATAGTTTGTCTCAAACATACAAAAAAATCTACAGGCCTTTCCACACAACACTATTATCACGCTATTATTCCACTGTCAACATCCTATCGAATCCTAGAGTTTGCAGTTTAGGGAGGAGCCTTTAGAATTCTCAGTCAGAGAGCTCTTTGGTTTCAGTAAACTACAAACTCCAGGATTCCATAAAATGTTGAAAGTGGAATAATAGCACTATGACAGTGGCCCTTTCCGCATGGTATTTTCCATGCGAAAGGGCACCTGGAGCGTTACATGATTGTGAGGAGCGATCTGCATGACATACAATCGCGTGATGCCCCAGGGGCCAGCAGGCGCCAATCACAAACCTTTTCATTTTTGGCTAGAAGCCAAAAATGGTACGTGATTGTGCATTGCTCCTGGCCCCAGGTGCACTTACCTGGCGTGCGGAGCCTCCGGAGCCACTCCGGTCATGCTTCCTGCCCCAGCGCAGCCTGGGAAACTCCCAGGCTGTGTTGTGGAAAGAAGAGGCGGGGCTCTCACGTGAGCAGGCAGCTCGTGCGGAGCAAAAGGACCCTGAACGCGAGAGCCTCTTGCCAGGGGCTGCTCGCATGATCCCCGCACCCCAGCGCCAGAAGAAGGTAAGGTGCGGAAAGAGTCAGTGTAGTACAGAAATGCCCAATCACTATTTCACAGCGAATCAGAAAGCTGGTTAATACAGTGGCCAGATTTGTATAAATTGACAGGAAGTTACAAAAAGAACAATTTACCTGGTGGTTACATGGATGCTGATAGTAAGTTACCAAGAATATTTGGTAATCACCTGCTTTTACAGTTTTCTCCTTTGTTGTCATTCTTTATACCAGTGGTTCTCAACCTGTGGGTCCCCAGATGTTTTTGGACTTCAGCTCCCAGAAGCCCTGAGCATTGACCATAGTGGCTGGGGCTTCTGGGAGCTGAAGTCCACAAACATCTGGGGACCCACAGGTTGAGAACCACTGCTTTATACTAATTGGGTAGTATCTGCAAGAGGTTCTCAAAAACCCCTGAGAACTATTTCAAACACTTCCATATTTTTTGAAGTTCAGTGTGAACAAAGGGCACAATAACAGTAATTCAGATTAAGCTATATGCTTGAAGTCGTAATTTGATTTCTGTGTACAGACGTGAAAGCGGCACAGTGAACCAAGATGACATGGAGAAAAGCTGCGCATTTGAATTGTGGTCCTTGAGAAGTGTTTTCAATGGATTTCATGGACTGCTAAAAAGATAAATGGATTCTAGAACAAATCTGGCCTGAACTCTCATTAGAAGCCAAGATGGCCAAAGTGTGGCTGTTGTGCTTTGAACATATCATGAGATGAGGTGACTCACTGGAAAAGATGGGAATACTTGGTGAAAGCAATAGGAAAAGTGGAAGACTGCATTGCAGTTTGGTTGATTCAATCAAGGAAGCCATGGCCCTGAGTTTGCCAGAACTAAGCAGGGCAGTTGGTGACCAGGGCTCCTGGAGGTATCTCATTCACAAAGTCAGCATAAGTCAGAGTTAACTTGATGGCAAGCAATAGCAGCAGCAGCAGCAGCAACAACAATATATATCCAGTCATATAGGGAAGCAGGGGTGCTGGGGGCGGTTTGTCCCAGCAGCATTTTTTTTTGGGGGGGTATCCTGGCTCCTTGCTTGCCCTCCCCCATGTGCCGTAGCCCTGCCCCATTTGTTGTAGTCCTGCCTTGTGTGTTGTAGCCCCACCCCAATGCACTGTAGCCCCTCCCCGTATGCCGTAGCCCTGTCTCCGTGCTGTAGCCCTGCCCCCACACACTGTAGCCACGCCCCCACCTGCCTCCCCTCCACGCGCTCCAATCTCTGCCACTGGATATATCTGTAAATTGTTTAGCCTTGTGCAATTCTAATTTCCATGTTCATTTATATGTGGCCCCATCAAATCCATGGAAGTGGTATACCAGTTCTATTTTCAAGCACTTCATAATTCACATATACTACCACCTTATTACAGAATTAGATAGGATTCTCTTAAGTAAATTATAACTAAGATCTTAATGATGCTCTTAACATGTTGCCTTGTCATGGAATGGAAACTCTCTGGAAATGTAGAAATTATGGATAACAGTAATACTTCTGACCCAACCCATTCAGTGCCACTCAGACCACTTTCTGAAGCAGCTTTATCAAGGACGATAAAGTTGTTTTTCAAATATGGCTGAATTGTCCAGAAATCAAGCATACCAGCTCAGTTAGGCTTCTTGTATTTAGACTATTTCAGAGAAATGTATAGTTTGATGCATATAATTTATTGAGATAAATGTTGCTTAGTAATCAATATAAAATAGCAAAATTATTTAAAAGTACTTCTGGGAAGGCAGTAGAAAGGCATAGTCATACAAGGTAAATACACAATGTTTTCATGAAAATCTATTTTGGCTAAATATTTGAAGCACATTAAAATAGGATGATGGTGATGACTATTACACTAGGAAGCATTTGCCCCTTCCATGTACACACCTTGGATCAAATTCATACAGGTTGTACATGAAATATAGACAGGCTCTTGCAGTTACCTTATGTATATAGAATGTGTAGATTTACTCTCTTGCAAAATTCTTAAAGTGGATTGGCAGCATTGCACTAAACATGTGGAGAGCTGTGTCTGGACAGGTGATGAGCCAACCACAACTGGTTTCCCAAACTGCAATCCTGGGGACTTCCAGATGATAATTTTACCTCCGTTCTTCATACACAGAATTTTAGGGCAGATGACTTAGTCTTTCAGTGGTAACTCTCTTGTGTTTTTCTACTCCTCCTCACCACACATAATTTCTAGTAAGATGGGAAAATTAAATATTTGCACAGTACATTTTTGTGAAGCTGTCTGTTAGGAAGCATCCATTGCCACAAAAGGAACCATCAAAGTGATTTGAGGGCAGATTCATAGAAAATGATCACAGTGTCTCAGGTACGTTAGAGTGGGATCATACATCCTACTCCTCAAAGTTGTGTAGGAGCTGTTTCCCCACTGTGCTACTACATATAGCTATTCTAGGTGTGTGAATATCATAGCCAGTCATGTGGGACCAATTGCTCGTCCCTCCATTTGATTGAAATCCTATGGGGAAGGGGGTTGCTTACAGACAGGAAAAAAGATCTGTGTCATTAGCTTTGTTTGCATAGCAGTAATATTCAAAAATGCATGTTGCAGCCACACAAATGAGCATACACAGAAAAGTACTTCTGATGTTATTCAGTAGGTATCTCCAGAACCAAAATAAAATAAAATAAAATAAAATAAAATAAAATAAAATAAAATAAAATAAAATAAAATAAAATAAAATGAGACAAGAATATCTAGTCAAGGCAGGCTAGAAAAATAAATTGGAACAGGAGTTTCAGGAAAGGTACACAGAGGGCCTGCAAAGAAGAAACAGAATGACAGCATTCTCAAAGGTTTTGCAGTTTCATTTTGAAGGGACAGCTGAGAAGTTAGAAGATTATAATGAGCTTGGAGGCTTTGTCAGGCTAACCAACTTATAACCAAATGCTAATATGCATAATCTCTTGTGAATATTGCTGATATGAAACCAAAATTGGAAACGAACCAATCTTGAGGAAAGAGTATGCTGTAGCCTCAAAATATAGGTTCTGTCTTTGAATTACAGTTATGGCAAGTGCTTACTCTCACTTATTCCATTTTGCGAAAAAAATCCCAGGCACTTTCCACACAGTACTAAAAGGGCCCTTTGCATTGCCAATTGGACTGTAAATCCTGCAAGGCTACAATTTAAATTCTGATTTTAAAATAGCTTTCCAGTCTTTCTATTTCAGATGAATAACATTCACACATGCAAACAACAGAAGAAACTTAGAAGCACGTTTCCAGTCTGATCCTGAAATGTGTACTTGACCTTGGGCTGCAGATTTATTCAGTGGAAGTATGTGAAACTAAACCTCCATACTTACTTCTGAAATGGCTTCCACAGGTAATCTTTAAAAATATACTTAAATTGTACTAAATCCAGGGTGACTGAGCAGGTGGAAATAGAGAATGTCTCCTGTACCATCTATACCAAAGGGATCATGTGATTTAGGCCCTTTCCTCACAGAGGGGGGCCGAAACGGGGCGGCGCACACAGGGGCAGAGCTTACCTGTGAGCGGGTTGCTCCGTCCTTGCGGGGAGCGCGGATTCGCTGTTCTAAACGCTGCCGAATTTCGGCAGCGTTCGGTGGCGTTCGGCGGTGCTAGGCGGCGCCCAAAATGGCGGCCAGTGGCTTCCGGCGGCTCTCCACCAATCAGGGCAGCGTGCCAGCCGGAAGCCTGCCCCCGGGCAGATCTACAGGGACTTGCTACCGCATCTCTGCAGTTCTTCACTGGGGGCTGCCACGGGGCAGCGTGGGTGAATTTTGTAAAAACCACTTGTGAAGGTGGTTTTTATAAAACTCGCAGCGCCACCCCTGTGACTGTGCTAGAGCAGTTTGAGGTCTAGAGCCTCACTTTTTTTAACTGCTCTAGCGCACCCCGCGGTGAAGAAGACCTCCAAGAGAAGTTGCCCTAGCGTGGGCAATATGCCTGTGTGGAAATGGCCTATGTCTGCATTCAAACCACCTAAGCAGATGTCTAATTCACCCTTCCATACAATAATAGAATCTGAGAGTTGGAAGGGGTACATAAAAATAGTCTAGAAGAATATGTGTGTGTGTGTGTCCTCAAGTCCCCTGTCAACCTATGGTGACTCTATGTATTTCCTAGGGTTTTCTTAGGCAAGGAATACTCAGAGGTGGTTTTGCCAGTTCCTTTCTCTGAAATATAGCCTACCGCACCTGATATTCATTGGCAAGTGTCCTATTCAAGTACTAACAAGGGCTGATCTTGCTTAGCTTCCAAGATCAGACTGGATTTGGTGACTTTAAGGTCTTTAGGGTAGTCTAGAAGGATACCAGTCCCTAAAATATTTAGCAAAACAATATAATTGACGCTGTGCAAGAATGTGAAAAGGCAACAAGCCTGCTTTGTTGTTGTGGTACAGAAAGGCCAGAAGACATTCTATCTCTAGAAAAATTTATAAGGTTACTGACAAAATAATTTTAAGAATTGATGAGGGAAAAAAAATCATAGGATACAGAATCAAAGGGAGAATATGGTAGCCAGGAGGAGAGAATTCTTTTCATAAGTAAATGTGAACATGCCTTCATGGAGTAGAAGTGAGGATATGATTGGCAATGTATTGGACTGCCAGCATTGTCTCTTTACAAGTTGGTCTTATCTTTGATTCCGGGAGGAGAAATCGATATCTGCCATGGTCACGAAGCTCAAAGGTATATGAATACTTAATGCCCTCATCATAAGCCCAGTCAACAGAAGTACCAGAACAAGGATCTGAAAAACCAAAGATACCAAATGCAGTTTTTACTTTACTGAAAAAGATGTGATAAAATTCTTGTTGAGGAAAATGCAGGCTTCCTCTCACTCATTTTGATGATCGTTCAGGAAGATGTGTGACAAAGTTACAGAGGTTTTTTTTTTTAATAAAAGGCCCTTTTATTTTATTTATTTATTTTAAAATAAAAAGGCTAATGTACATATTACATCATGCTTTTAAAAAGGCATGCTCAAGCCAGCCACTCTGAAGCTTGAAAATCATTAACACACATGTAGTTTGGCCTCCCAGAATATTACATGAAAAGGTGAAAAATTTATAATCCAGAAGAACAGAGATGAAGAAAAAATAATACCTAAGCTGGTTTAGATACAGGAAGCAATCAGACACTAGCTGATTTCTGGAAAGTGTAATAGTCAATATTCAAACAGGGACCTCTAAAGCTGTTACTGTGTTTTCATGTCAAGTGAAATTTTGAGATAAGCTGGATGTTCCTGTCCAGAATTTTATTTTAAAAAGTTGGAAAATATAAAAAAGAAGGGGCAAAACGAGGGAAAAAAACCCACAAAGATTTTTTTTCATTATGACAAATAAAATTTCATTTAGGAAGGGAGGAAGGAGAACTGCAATGATGCCTTCAACATAGCAAAAGCTATGTCCAGTCATAGAGCCTAGGATGGAAGGTGATGGATAGCTGATGGTAAGGAGCTGTTCTTTTTTGTTTTTTAAAAATTTCTCCTCCAAGCAAAACCAGGAGAAGAGAATTAAGTGCATGAGTTCTTGGGCCTGCTTGGAAGCAAGTTGGGGGACTGATATCTACAGGTGGTTCAGATCCTGTAGATACACAGCTTCCTTGACCCTGGGAACTCCCATTTGGCCTGATAGCTCAGACGGATATTTCAGTCATATAGTGTAGAGCTTTCCATTAACTGTATGAGTAAAATCTCTGCTCTGCTTTCTCCTGGAACTTCGGGGCATCTACATCTTTATCAACTATATTTATCTACAAAAATAGAATATCCTGATATCAAATTTCAGGGAAAATTCACAGACTCCAGCTTGTTCAAAATATCCAAAGGTTTGATGAAAGTTTTGCTACAACTAATACTTACAAATTGTAGTAGCAATTGCTCCATATGTATATTTTGTATGATAGAGACTGGATAAAGCCTTCACTGCTCCCTTAGCCACTTGGTTCTGTATATAAAGAAATACAAACCTAGATTAATACTCCTTTTTTTTCTGAAGAAGTTCTATATGAGTTTAGTGGTCTCCAGGTTACTCAAGAGGATTTTTACTACTATTATTTCCCCACCTAGTCCAGTATTACTATAGCCTGTAAGAGCTGTCCAACATTTCAGACTGATAGTCTTCTCTTAACCTGCTATCTGATCCTTTTGTATTGTCACAGGTTAATCAGTTTTGTAGATTCAAACATTCTTATTTGAACCTACAGTTGGTTTGCAGCCCAGAGATAATTCTGAACAAGAGAACAGCAATTAGGGATTCCCATTCCATCTGAAAGACAGCATTCCTACTTTACTTGTGTAGTATAGATAGGAACTGCACTGGATTGTGGCTGTTTCTGGTGATGCATTTCCATACGGATGTGCTTTTAATAGGGATCATGGCTCCTGAACAAGCAAGAAATATGCAAATGGAATTCAGTTTCTCAGCATAGCTTGCTGTTTCTGGATTTGAGTAACTAAGTATGGGGGAAAGGATGATTTTGTATCTTTGCTCTGCTAGCAAGAACCCATCAAGATTGGATCCACAAGATCCTCCAACAGTGGAACACTTGGTTATTAGTTCTCCTTCCTCTTATGACCACAGACTTAGATTGTTTCAAAACTCTCTCCCTTTCTCTCTTTCTATGGTGTGTGTACATGTGTGATGGTACAATTATAGCTCAGTTAATGAACTGGACATGTTCCTGGGCATTACTTCTTCTATAGAAAATTTGGCACCAGAAGTAGAAACAGCATTGAAAGACTAGTGATAGCTTCCTACAGCACCAGAAAAGAAGAGCAGTTCAACAAGTTTTAGCAAACTTTTCATTCAAAACTTACAGTATGTCTGGGCAAAATGAAACAATCCCAGGCCACACAAGCCTTTTGTAACAAGACAAAAACATTTTCTAGAGACCACTTGAAGACTTCTTTGAAAATGCATCCAGGAATGATATTTTTTTCTTTCCCCAGCCTCCACTGTTATCTCCATTTTAGTGACAAGACTTATAAATCTATGCTTTTTAAAAAAGATGCTGGAGGTAGCTAGTGAAGCAAGGTTACTTCTTTGCCTCTTTTCTCTAAGTTTTGCTGTCCATGTATGGTCAGTAAAGGATTCTGGAGACAGCTACTGTTTACTTTGACTGCTGTAAGTATGCAGAATCCTGCTGTTTCCTAGCTCAAACTTTATTGCATTTCTTATTGCAGACATACTGCTGCAACTGGTACCGAAAATCTATATTCCTCTAGCCCTCATTCACCATCCTCCCAGTGCTAATGCTGGTAAAAAAAACCCCCAACAAGTCAGAAGATAAGAAGAAAAAAATGAGGCGGGGCAGGTATTAGAAAGACTTTGCAAAAAGGAGCTTCTTTCTCAAAAAGTCTGTTAACTGAGGCATGCCTATATTTGCTTTATGCTATATACTGCTCTCCAAGCTGATTTGATGGATAAAAAAACTTTCATAAAAAGTATACAAATTTCCTAAACCAGTCAATACTGATTAGAACAATCATTTTGTAATAAGCATTGTGGCAAATTATCGATTTCTAACTTGATGGGAGAGTTACCTTCTTAGTCTCACAGATGGAGAATTACACCATAAGATGAGCATCGTTGTGTTTCAGATAGTTCATTCCTACTGTTGATGATGGAGTGAAGACGTACAGAACATTTACAAGTCAAACAAAGTAGCCTGTGGACTTGGCAGTCTACTGATTTGTAATGGCCATTACAAGGTAGTGCTATCTGTGAAGCATTTTAATCTGGCACAGTTATTATGCTACCACTATAATCTTATAATTATATTAATCATAATCTCCAGTATGATGTACTTTTGACTAGAGTTTGCTACTTTCATAGGGAAGTTTTATCCTTGTGAGAGAGAACAGATATTTGTGTTATGCATCCAATAAGGCATTCCTGTTCTTATAGGTAAACAATGGTTCCTCCCCCACACTCCGATTTTGCCTTCCCTTTTTGCTACATATGAATTGTGTAGGTCAATCCAAAATCTTCCCAGGGTGTTGAACCAAAATATATGATATGGTTATTCCGTCCAATCTGGTCTGCTCTGTTTTAAAATGTGAGATTTTGAAGAAACTAGCCTCTTGGTTTCAGCTTTCCCAGATAGCATTAATGGAAAGTGGTACTTGCTGACTGTTGATTGTATTATATATGAGAACTATTCAAACCTACTTTTTTAAATAAAGAAAATCACTCAGTTTTAAGAATAGGTATGACTGCTTTAAAGACTTATGCATACTTTGTGTTGGTAGTCTCTTTGTTGGAAAGATGGATCGAATTGTTTACAACAATTTCTTCCAGGGTTAGTGTCAGAAGTAAAGGCTGTCTTTATGGGCAGTATTGTGGTTTAGGCCAAGAGATTGAGAGAGAGAGACAAGCAAATATTGGTAAAAAAAATAAGTATAGGTAGACACACTCCTCCTGCGAGCAGCTTTACTAAAGACCCACTGAATTATAGAACTGATGCTAGTTTTTTCCCTAGTTTTTTTCTCTTTGTATTATACTTCGATGTTGGTCACAGGAACAAATCAAAGAATGGGGATAGGAAGATTTAAATTTTCATATTTTTGTATCTTAGAGGACATCTATTTTAAGGAAGAAAATGTAATTTTAAATTATTGAAAATTAATAGCAAGGATGTGAGCAAAAATTTGAGTTCCACTCTCTCTATATGTATACATATATGACACAAGAGAGCCAAACTGCTGTAGTTATATTTATATTAAAAGGGCTTAAACAGAGCTTGGAATGTTATTTTTTTAAACAATTCATTGCTTATGGGTCATTTTTCTCCAAGCAAATTACTTAACATTGGCCCTTTCTGCACGTGGAGGGGGAAATGGGGGAAACCGTACTGAAACGTAGCTTACCAGCAGCCGGATAAGCTCCGTCCCCATGTGGAGCAGCACGAGCTCACTGTTCCGCAGTCCCTGGTGTCCAAAATGGTGGCTCCGGCATCCAAAATGGCGGCTTCTGGTTGGTGGAAGCTCTCCACCAACCGGAGAAGCTCGCCAGCCGGAAGCCCGCCCCTGGCAGATCTGCAGGCACACACTGGTGCGCGCCTGCAAATCTGCACTGGAGTGCGGGAACGGAGTGGCACGGAGTGGCACATTCTGTGCTTTTGAAAATCTGTAAAAACAGGTTTTTAAAAAGCACGCTGCACAGCCACTTCGGGTCGCTCCAGAGCGGACTGAGGTGCGGAACTGCGACAAGTAGTCCGACCCAGTCCACTCCCACGGTGTGGACGACCTCTGTCAGAGGCCCGTACTACTTACTCCATGCGGAAAGGGCCATTATTGATATATTATAAAAACAATATATGGGTAATAGTAATAACCTTATTTTAGTGTTACTTTCTGAAAGAAGAACATGCTTAAAAATACAGATATGACCAAAATCACCAGCACCTCACAATATTTTAGGACTAATATGTAAATGATATTCATTGCATTTTAAAACAATGCCCTTTGTATTATTTTGTCGTTGCAGTTGTGTCATTTTGCAAGAAATTGTTATGCCTTTAGAGTAACATCTTATTTTCAAGTTTTCTCTCTACAAAATTTGTTGCTTTTTCTTAACCAGAAATGTTTCCTGTATACTACTGGCTGGGATCAAGCTAGGCTTAAGAAATAAAGCAACTACCAAGAATTTCTAAGGCATTTTCAGGAGGGGAAAAAAACTCTGACGACAGTTGGTCATTAGACACTTTCGCAGGAACATTTGAAAAAGACACAGCAGCCTGTGCTACAGCAGAACATGAAGGAAACTGTAGCTAAATCCCAAGAGGCCCAAGATAAGACAATTTTTCTTCTTCATCTAAATACGCTAAGAAAAGATTTGCATCCAATTTTCTTTGTGAAGTGTTTTCTTCTGCTTCTTCTTCATACCAATCTGCTGTATCTTAAGACATATTATATTGCCCTGCCTTGCTTTTACATAATGGCTTTTTGGATGGTAGACACATGAAGTCTCCATGACTTTCTGTGGTTCTGAACGCTATTGTTACCATTGTTGGTGCTGGGCAGGTCTTCAGAGCAGCAAATTGATTACACAGGGCGAAAAGCTAACAAACAATGTTTTCCTTTTAAGAGAGAACTTGGATTTCTTTTGAATAAAATGTCCAAGACACAGGACTTTAAAACTGAGAACAAAAAGTTGCCACTTGTGTGGATAATTTTCCCCAAAGTGACAATCCCTAAGTGACAAAACCCCCTTTTTAAAGGATTTCCTCTAATATCCTATAGCCAACAGGAATTTGTGTTTATTGTCCATCCTAGGAAAATCAGAAAAAGGGAATACTGAGAAATAAGATACTTTCTTTCAGTTAAGATTACTTTGTTACTGGAACTGTGCATGGTTTAATCCAAACCTGTTCATGTCTTTTCACCAGCAGATGGACTTTCAGTTCAGCAGAGGTTCCCACAAACAGAAGCAGTGATGTGATTTTTTATCAATTCCCCTACCTCTTCTAACCTTCCATATGCCATTCCAGGCCATTCCAGAGGATGCTGCAGTCCTCCAGAACAAAATTTTGGGGGATCAGAGGCACTTCCAACAATAAAAGAAGATAATTGGATACAATTCAATATTTCTGACTGTACCCTTAGGAATGCAGGTCCATTTTATACATACCAGTGTATCGTGATTGGGTGCTTGCTCTTCTGTATAACCATAAGGAAACATCAGCATCTGAGAGTAAGAATGCACACTTATGTATCCTTTGAGGGAGAAGATGTGGTCACGAATGAAACTTGTAATTGCTTTTGTTTCTGGTTCAGACTCTGCAGAGGGACCACAGTACACTGGTGCACAAGGTTCATGCGCAAAATATTCAGTATCACCTGCAAGAAAAAGTTTTCAAATATGAGATTTACACCAATGAATTTGTATTTCTTCCCATCTCTGAGACAGACAATGGGCTCTCATTATTTATTTTTTTGTGTTGTGCTTACTGTGATTCCAGGACAGCAGATCTGACAACTATTTAATACAAATGTTCCATCTCCTGTTCTGGGTAATTATGTATAGTAGAGTACTATTGGCTCTGTCCCAATAGACACTCTTGTGGACAGGGCAATTTAATATCCCACAACATACTGGAATTGTTATTGGGGTCAAAAATATCCCAAATGAACTCAATCAACGCAAGCTTTTAAAAAATTCTATTTAAATTAGACTTGACTCATCTAGGTCCATCAACTGCTCTGAGGTAAGGTGGCTGCTGCTGGGACTATTTTGTTTAGGACATTGAAAAAAATCGTGGCACATTTTATGTGGCATATTTTCTGATGTAGTAATATAATAATGATTTAATGTAATGTGAAGTTATGTATTTATGTGTTATCTTTTTATGATTTTATATAACCTCCTGAAGAGGCTTTAAGAGTACACACAGGCCAAAATGTGTCGTTTTGCTTTTCTGCTATTATTATTGGAGAGAACATGGCAGAACCCTACACGAGGGAATCATCTTGCCCTTCAGATGTTGTTGAACTGCAGTTCTGGGCAGCCCTAGCCTATATAAGGAATCCTGAGTAATATCGTAAGATGATTTTAAAAAAAAGGTATCTAGAGGGGTTCGTAGTTTCCACCCCGGCTCTACACTTTCATTCATAGCTCTAACACAGCTTTCTCATCCTTAAGAGTTCCACCTGGTTCCTTTTAATGGGGCAGTAACATGATAACCATTAATAAAGGCAAAACCTACATAACATGTAGGGAACATTGTTGGCTCATGAACAAAGAGGCACAAGACATATTAACACCAGGCAAGGAAGATTCAATGCTCTTTCCAATCCACTATTGATCCCTCTTTTACCTCATTCACAGGTGCTCGGTTTGAAACTGAGCATGTGGGGAAGCAATTGAAAAGGGGATAAGGCATAGAAGGCCAGAAGTCTAGTCGTTAATAACTCTTGAGGAAAATTATTTCTATTTGAAGGGCATGAGAAGCTGAGAAAGGTGGGCAGAAGTGCATTGTTTGATGTCTCTTTCCATTGACGAGATATCTTGAACCTGTGCAAGAGTTTTGCTGTGATGTGTCAATCCTCTTGAAGCAAAGTACTTCCTTCAACAGGAAGCTAATCTACATATGTCAGATTATTCTAGAATAATGATTTGAGGATTATATTCTTATTTCTGGAAACAAGTCACATAACAGTTAATGTTAGCCTCACTGCCCAAGGGTCACCCCATAGCTATGTGCTAGTTTCTCTGGCTATCCCTCCTACTATACTTACTGCCCCATTCAGCTTTGAAATTCCTGTTCAAGTCAACACCAATACACTCACTGTCGGAAGTATTGGCACGATTCTTTCTCCACATGCGATCCTGCAGGACAAAATGACTGAGGTCTATTACTTCCTATAATTGACATGTTTTGGCTTCATTTTAATTCAGAAAAAATAATTAAAAATACAAAAGCCTTATTCATAACTAAACTCCTATTGATGCATTACACTACTGCAACTACATTGGCATAGGTGGCAGTAGGACTAAAAAGTCTGCACTTGTGATTATGAAAGAAGTGGTAGATTGGAGAAATAAACTGCTCGAAGCTGTCAAATTCAGTCAACACACTGTACGATTCATGAAAAAGTCAACCGTTAGCACATTGTATCAACAAGATTTCTTTCACCTGTTGGGCATAATGCATAAAGGATGTGTGCACATGTAAGCCTTGCAAACTTTAATTTTTAGTGTCCTGATTTTTTGCTGGGTAAATATTGTGGATTAATGAAGCTAGATGCATGGGCTTTGGTCTTTATGGATGTACACACTGCTGACACATTATACCCAAAATATAGGTGTGGTAACAACAATAACAACAACAACAAATTTATATTTCTTACCCTCCTTTTCCTAAGGCTTGAGCCAGAGTATAACACAGATTAAAATCTAAGATATAAAAGTCAAAGTTTGTCTGTCTGTGGTCCTTTCCTCATGGGGGGGCAAAATGGGGCCGCGCATGCAGGGGCAGAGCTTACCTGCGAGCGGGTTGCTCCGTCCCTGCGGAGAGCACGGATCTGCCATTCTAAATGCCGCTGACTTTCGGCGGCGCTCAGCGGCATTCGGCGGCACTCGGTGGCGCCCAAAATGGCAGCTGGCGGCTTCCGGTGGTGCCCCGCCAATCAGGACAGCGTGCCAGCCAGAAGCCTGCCCCCGGGCAGATCTGCAGGGAAGCGCTACCGCCTCTCTGCAGTTCTTCACCGGGGGCTGCCACGGGGCAGCGCGGGTGAGTTTTGTAAAAACCACTTGCGAAGGTGGTTTTTATAAAACTCACAGCGCCACCCCCGCGGCTGTGCTAGAGCAGTTTGAGGTCTAGAGCCTCACTTTTTTTAACTGCGCTAGCACACCCCACGGTGAAGAAGACCTCCAAGAGACGTTGCCTTAGCGTGGGCAATATGCCCGTGTGGAAATGGCCTGTGTCAGGCGAAGACCTCACATGATTGGCTACCTAAGAAGATTCTATGGAATCCTGGGGTTTGTTGCTTAGGGAGGGGCCTGTAGAATTCTCAGCCAGAGAGCTCTTGGGCCTCAGTCAACTGTGTCTGTTTTGAATAGGCTGGTTGCTATGGAGACGAGGCCTAGGAGCAGGAGGACAATAGTGTATTCCCTCAGGAACCCAACCTCTCTGTGTTAATAACTCTGAATACAGATTGGATTGGGGAATATGGGGAAAAGTCACAGGCACGGGACAAGACAGTTTGGGGAATTAGAAACACAGGATCTGAAATCTTTCTAACAAGTATTACCTGTGGGAAAATAAAATCCTGGGCAACGCTGGGCATATACACTAGTACGATATATAACTAAAAACACATAGAACTAGATTAAAACATAGCCACTACACATTAACTTCCTCTCAAGAATATACCAATTGAAAATGTATAGTTTCAAATCGACTAGGGAGGCCTGCAGGAAGAGGTAAGTCTTTTAATACTTTTTAAAATTCAGATAGAATACTTTGCTGTCAAACCTCTTCCAGCAAGTCATTCCATGATGAAAAGGTCCTTTGCTTGACTGTTGCCAGTCTAAGCCTGGCTGGTTTAAGTAAATTGCTCTCAAAAGACCTGAGTGTGCAGGGCAGATTATATGGGAGGAAGCAATTCTGCAGGTAATTTGGACCCAAACCATGTAGGGCTTTAAAGGTAATAACAAGCACTTTGTACTTTACCCAGAAATTAATTGGCAACCAGCGGAGTGATTTTAGTATCAGTGTAATAGGCTCCCTTCTGGATGTACCGGTAAGCGCTCTGGCTGCTGTATTTTGGACCAGATGGAGTTTCCAAATTTAATACAAAGGTAGCCCAATGTATAGCACATTGCAGAATGCCAGCCTTGAGGTTACCAGCATATGCACTACCATACTTGGGTCTTGTAATTCTGGGAAGGGGGCAACTGGTTTATCAGCTGAGGCTGATAATAAACACTCCTGACTGTCACATATATCTGAGCTGACATTTGGAGAGACAGATCCACAAGCACTCCCAAGCTGTGAACACAGTCTTTGAAGGGGGAGTGTGACTCCATCCAGAACTGGTTGACACAAAGTAAGTTTTCCTGGGGCAGTAGGGAAAGAGGAAGACCTTGTTAGAGGTGGATTGACTGAATCAAGGAAGCCACCGCCCTGAGTTTTCAAGACCTGTGCAGTTGTTGATGACTGAGACTTTGAAGGTTTCTTTTTTACAGGATCACCATAACTCAAGGCCCTTGAAGGTAGATAACAGTAAACTGGCCAGGGATGAGACTGATCCAATCCCACTGACCACTGTGTTGATAGTGCTGACATATGGATAGGTTAGGTATTTGGGTGGGGGCTGTAGTCAAGTTGTAAAGGTCTCACAACATCACCATGATGGAGATGAGAGATGAGACTCTAAAAAACAGATGCCTCCACATATTGATAATACTGTGCCAGAGGAAATTATGGTCTGACTAGATATTAGATACCTTCCTGTGTTCCTATTTTGTACTAATGTGTATGGGCAGGGCTAATCAATGCTAGTGTCATTTACAGCTTATTGTGGAAAAGTCCTCCTATACAATAAAAGCCTACAAAAGGTCATTCTGTATTAAACTAGCTTGCCAAGACTTACACATTATATTGAGCCATTTTTATTGCTATTGCATAGCTCATTGAAAATCTGAAGGCAGAAGAAACCACAGGTGGAGCAAAGGCACATGGCATAGACCTTGGGAAAACAGGAATGCAGCAGTACCTTTGGAGACTGTGCACAGGAGCAGTGGTTGAAGCCATTCAACATTTTACAGCAACACTGGGATATTAGGACAAATACTGAAACTTCTTCAACAACAGTTTTCATACAATATTGCAAAGCTCTAAGAGCATGACTTCTATGGGGAAAACTGCCTACAGGAATCCATCCCTTTATGCCTTCTTAGAATCATAAAATTACAGAACTGTAAGAGGCCTCCATTTGCTGTCAAATCCAACCTGCCACTTGGTGCAGGAACTGCAGCGAGAGCACCCCCATCAGGTAGTTGTCCAGCCTCTTTTTGTAGATAGCAAGACAAAGAGACCACCTCTTTAGGTAACTGATTCCATTGATAAATTGCTCTTATTGGCAAGAAATTCCTTCTAACATTCAGTCAAAATCTACCCTCCTGTTACTTAAAACCATTATATGCTGTCCCTACCATCTGGGACAGCAGAGAACAAACTTGTACCCTCCTCTCTGTGGCAGCTCTTTAGTTATTTAATGAGTGCAATAATGTTCAGCCTTCTTTTCAGCAGGGTGAACATTCATCAGCACAATTACATCCATAACATCCAGTCAAACATTTGACTGGTTCTGGGGATATTGAAAGGCAGCAAATGGTTTCAGTGTACATGGAAGGGAAGTGCTGAGACAAAACATACGTATGTCTATGGGTGTGTATATGAGTCTGTGCACACAATGCAGAGCATGTGTGAACCCCTAACCCTTTGCTCTTAGCCACACAGATCCCATTCGGGGGGGGGAATTACCTACCCCTGCTTTATTCCATGTCCAGGCATAACCATCAATGTTGAATACAGGAAGGATATAAAAGTTCATATTGTCCAATAGTCTTGTCATGCCTTTGTCTTTCTCATATGTTGTGACTGCCTGTAAGAGACAAATACATGATATACAAATTCTGTTCTCAGTTGGCTGAGTAGTTTGGAAGCATGAGGTAAAAGTTTTGAAAGAAGATACTTACTTTTAAAGGATTTTAATTCTGCTCTTTATCTTAAGAACTCACGGTGTCCAAGAATTAGAACAGTAAAATAAACAATATTAATACTTAAGCCTTAAATCCTAAAAGGATAATGAAACAGGGAAAATGCTTAAGTCACAAACACGCACAGTTAAAAATCTTTATGAATCAGCAGAAAAGAAGGAGGCTGGACTCCATGTGCTTATAGATGGACCAAATTTTATTCTTTTAAAAAAAGCTTTAAAAAGAATAAGAAAAGAATAAGATTTGATTTAAAAAAATTAAAATTTTGTCCCTCTATAAGCACATGGAGCCTAGTCTCCTTTTCTGCTGATTCGTTATATGTGCTTTTTGAGTATTTATTCCTGCTCTTAAAAATCTTTATGGCCTTCCATAAGTAGAATTCTGTCGTAAAGGTTGTTTGCCTTCTGGTGCCAATTTTTTTTCCATGGAATGCCACAGCTTTATGAATTAGGGCCAGGATATGTGACAGAGCATGTCTTATACCCAGTTCCTGAAGACAGGTTCTTCTTTCATTCTAACTGCCTTCACAGACACAATTAGTGGGGATGAGTGATAGGTCCTTCTCGGTGGTGATCCCTAGGCTCTGAAACTCCTTTTCCAGGGAGGCTCTAATCTCTGCACACTGGACCCCTGATGTTTTAACAGGCTGTCCATCACAACTTCATAACCTCTTCTATGGCCAATGACTGCCAGATTAGAACTCATCAGTGTGTGTGTGTGTGTGTGTAAAATACATACCAATATCTATATATATATCTCACATATTTATATGTGAATTTGCTTTTTGCCCAAATGTGTACTACTTCATAGCTGCTTTCACTTAACTGCATTTGCTCTTTTATTGCCTGTTCCCCAGTCTGTTCTCCAAAACTTTTTGGAGCTCTTCACAGCTGCCTTTTGTTCTGCTAAATAATGAGAGCAAGCATTGTGTAGTGGTTTGAATGTTGGTCTATGACCCTGGATACCAGGGTTTGAATCCCGCTCAGCCATGGAAGCCCACTGAGTGACCTTGGGCACACCACACACTCTCCGCCTTCAGAAAACCTCATGATAAGCTCACCCTTAGGGCTGCCATAAGTCAGAAATGACTTGAAGGCAGACAACAACAAATCTTAAATAATAGGGTGTCATTAACAAACCTGGCAACCTCTCTGCTTCTCACATCATCTCACTATTTGAGAGCAATTTAAAGTGCGCTGGTCTCAGCACAGATAGTTGGGAACTGCACTTTCGGTGTTTACTGTTAATAGAATGTATGCATAAAATAATGGTAAACTGACCTGTTTTACAAACCATTGGCAGAAGGCTGGAGAGATCCACTCACGTGCATGAACACCACATTCCATAAAGATGGCCTTCTTCCTGCCACTCTCCTTCCCAACCTGTTAGCAGGAAATGTTAATGGTTTAAATATCATTATTACATTATGTACATACAATAATGGACTTATCCATCAGAGCTTGGAAAAAGTTACTTTTTTGGCCACAGACCTCCTGAATGTAACCAAGTTGACAGGAGGAATTCTGTGAGTTGTAGTCCAAAGAAGTGACTTTTCTAAGCTTTAGTGGATATCTTTCCTCCCTTTAATGGAGATAGGTTCGAACGGTGATATTAGTAGAATAAAGGAGGGGAAAAAAAGTACTTGAAATGTTGGAATAGAAAGCACATGTACAGGCCACCTGAAAAATCAGAGTGCATTAACAACTATGGGTAAAAATGGTGGTGACAGGAAAGAATGCAGCTTAGTAAGTAGATGAATGATGCCTAGAAGTTTTTCCTTAACATGAGCCTCATGAATATATGTATACTTTGTGAGTATATTCACACTCGCATACCTTTATACATGCACACACTGTATACTCATATATTTATGATACTAGACTTGAGTTCTGTTTAGTGTTCTCTGTGTGTTTTATGACTTCATAACCAAATAAAGTTTGTTCTGCCAAGTGTTCAGTTATTCAGCAGCTCTTGGTAACAAGATTATGAGTTGGCATCCTGCATGGAATAGATTTCAGTTACTGTGAACATTAGAAATCCATTGTTTGATGTTCTAAAAGTGAAAGGAATAAGCTTTTTACCTCCTCTTGTAGTTTTTCCATCATATCTAAGTCTAGATCATGGTATTCTGCCTGTAATCACTTCAGCTTAATAGTACCGCTATTTCTTAAGTCACTATATTTCAGTTTTAAGTCACAATTATTAATAGATTCCTACCTTTAGAAGGAACATGGTGCGCCCTTCATAAGTTTTTCCAATCTCCATCCGAGAGACCAATTTGGGATAATTTTTAGCCATTCTTGCAGTCCATGCAACAATCTAAGGAGAATCATGCAATAACAGGATACTGACATATTCTTTATTAAAATATTAAACATGATATATTAAAACATTGCCTTGTAGCATAATATGATTTCCTCCCTTTCCCATATATGATACCTTTTCCCAGTTATTGTATCTGGTGTAGCTGTGCTTCTTGTGGAAATGTATCCCTCCATCGAATTGTTTTTCAATTTCTTCTTGTAGATTATGGAATAAAATTCTGTGGCAGATAACAAACATTAGCACAACCAGATTCTACATTTAGCCTGCTCTGCCTAAGATTTTTCTATTACATTACTCCTTGGCTTAACTCCTTAGTTTTCATCAGCTCCTCAAATACATTGTTCTTATTGTTGTTGTTGTTTTTGGTATGTACCTTCAACTTGTTTCTGACTTACAGCAACCCCAAGACAACTCTGTTATAGGAATTGCTTTCAAGATTTGTTCAGAGAGGGTTTGCCACAGCTGTTCTCTAAGGCTGAGAGAGTGTGGCTTGCCCAAAACTACCACTGGGTTGCCCAAAGACACAAGGAGGGATATGAACCCTGGGCCTTCTAGAATTCTAGTTCAACACACAGACCACTATACCATGCTGGCTCCTTCAGATACATAAGTAAAGTGAATATATTTGCTATAGTCATTTGGTGTTATACTCATCATCTTCCCTCAGTTGAAATTTAGTTTGAAATTTCATTGGGGCAGGTTCTTGTTTTTTTTTTTTTTTGGGGGGAGATATAATGACCCTATAATGCGCTATGCAGCAGCAGGATGATAAGGTGTGACTCTCCATATGTTGTAGGACAGCAGTCCCCAGAAGGAAGCCACTTCAGATTTTGAATGCCACGAGTGGGGACATAAAAATATCATTCTCTCTTTTTCCTAAAGGGTGTGAGGGGCTTTTTCATTAAGAAAAAGCCCTACTTTGTGCGCGCGCGCGCGCGCGTGTGTGTGTGTGTGTGTGTGTGTGTGGTGTCACAATGTGGCTCTATATTTGGACCATGGGCTGAATTTTACCCAACCATGATCTAGAGCAGTGGTTCTCAACCTGTGGGTCCCCAGATGTTCATGGACTTCAGCTCCCAGAAGCCCCAACCACTATGGTCAATGCTCAGGGCTTCTGGGAGCTGAAGTCCACAAACATCTGGGGACCCACAGGTTGAGAACAACTGATCTAGAGGGAGCCAGGTTATATTGGTTTTGAAGGAATTGCCTTCGTTTCCTATCTCCTATCCACCCCAATGGCACTCACACTTACCTTTAAAACTCCAAATACTTGAAAGAACACCTTCTCCCATCTCAGACTGCCTATGGATTCGGATAATCACAGGTGTTTTTTTTTTGCATATTACACACACACACACACGTATAAGATAAAGGGTCTCCTCCATGGTGGCACCCTTACTCTGGAATATCTTCTTGAGGCATGTGCCCCTCTGGCAGAAATTTTACATCTTTTTATACCAGGTTAAAAACTTTTTATTTGCACAGGTATTTTAAATTACTGCATTTTCAGGTGGGTCTATCTCTTTATTCTCTTCTGTTTCACTGAATGTTTTATGTTTGCATAGCATACTATTTTTATTTTTATGCATACTGAGCTAGAATCCATTTTTGGTTAAAGTGTGGTTTGCAAATTCTTAAAATAAAATGAATATAACCCATAAGAACTGGATGAGACCGAAGGCCAACATTCTAGTCCAACATTCTGTTTATACAGTGGCCAGTTAGTCGCTTGCCAGTAAGACACAAGTGCAACTGCATCTTCTATCTTGCACTCACTTCTCTGCAGCATATATACACAGAGGCATGCTTTCTAGAGGAATAGAAGCATAGAATCATAGAGTTGGAAGGGACCAAATGAGGCACCAGGTCTAACCACCTGCTCAATGCAAGATCTCCAATTACAGCATCCTGAGCAGGTAGCTATCAAGCCTCTTTTTGAAGACATTTAGGGAAGGAGATCCCACCACCTCTCTAGGCAGTTGGTTCCATTGCTGAACTGCCACCACCATCAGGAAGTTCCTTGTAATGTTCAATAGTAGTCTACCGTCACGTAGCTTAAACCATTAGATCTCACTCTGCCCTCTGAGCAGAGAACAAATCCTCCTGATCAGTGACCATTGATAGTTTGTAGGCTTTTCTGTTCCTTTTTTTTTTTTGAGTTGTAGTGAGAAGCAGCATGGCATAGTGGTGGACTACAACTCTGGAGAACAGGGTTCGAATCCCTGCTCAGCCATGGAAACCTATTGGGTGACCTTGGGCAAGTTATACTCTCTCAGCCTCAGAGGAAGGCAAAGACAAATTCCCTCTGAAGAAATCTTGCCGTGAAAACTTCATGCTAGGGTTGCTTTAAGGCTGCCATAAGTTGGGAATGACTTGAAGGCACACATCAGTGACAATAAAATGCTATTGTGCACAAGTGCCATTTCTCTGATGCACTACAAATCTAAGAAATTAAAGAAAGAAAGGAGGAATAGAGATGGAGACACTTTTTGTTCCAATATGTGTAGAAATTAAAAAGAAACACCTTCTAGGTTGGGAATAAAATGTTGCAGCTGGTGCCAAGAATTGCCAAGAAATATTCTGGGACAATAGTAATGCTGCTGAGATTTTTTTTTTAAAAAAACTCTGAATACTACAGCACCAAATAATGGAAACATATGACATACATGCCCCTTCTATAGAAGGTCTACTGCCATTCAGAAAGATTTACTGTTCAAGCAAATACCTTTCTACTCAAAGGTACATATCACCAAGTTCAGTGGAACTTGTTCCAGTTTATGTAGGATTTTCTTTGTTTAGACAGTGTTTCTCCTTGTTTGCTTGTTTTTCCCTGCTGGATTTACTGGAAAACTCCCTTCTGTAAATGAGATGGTATGATGAACACTAATTACAGGTAAGCAACCAGTCCATTTAATTCTGGTTTGATTAAATTCATACCTTTGTGTCCCAGTGGCATATCTAGTGCAGTGGTGTATCTAGTGTAAACAGCATCTAGGGCAAGCATGAAAGTTGTGCCCCTACCGTCTTACCCCTACCTCCCCCCACCCCCACCCCTACTTTGGCATTGGCGCTCGGGGCACATACCCTACTTGTCCCACCCTAGATACACCTCTGAGCCTGTTAGGATCCCATTCAGGAAAGAAGACAAGTGGGATATAAATAAAATAAATAATATCTTTAACTAAACCACTGCTACTCACTAAGAAGATCATTATAATATAAACAAGACACAATTCTCATGAACATGCATTATAAAGCACATACTCATAATGTGTTCTGTTCTGCTGCAGCATCATCTGGACATAGCCTGTCTGATGTGAACTGACTCGAAAATCTACATCAGTTCCAGCGATAATATGATGAACTGAATCAGGATGCCAAATATCAAGCTGCACAAAAAAAATAAAAATAAATATAGGATAAAATGACATAAAATAAAACTGTAGAGATTCTTCATTAGGCATGCATGCAAATTAAGGGCATTAACTGATAAAGGCATTCCAATTACTGGAGATATAATCCTATTTCTCTCTTCTCACAAAAGTATTGTCTCAGTGTCTGCTTGGGTAGAAAAGCAAGATGTGGGGAAAAGAAAGATTTAAAACATGTTTTGAAGAGAAAAGAATTGCTATTGGACAATATAGAACTGTTAAGTAATTATTAATAAACTGATGTCAGTGGGTAGGTAGGGGGATTCCTTTATGTATGTTCCTATGTTATTTTGAATATAGGATTTTGTGTATGTTTCTATACATCTAAAAACACACCTGTGTCAATATCTTCTTAAAACTGTTTATTACATTTTAAAAAGTTGCATTATTTCTGTTTGCTGATCTTCCTTATAGTTTCAAAATTCTTTTTTCTGCAAAAGTTAACATCAAATATTTACAAAATATTGAAAACAATAATTCATAGTTGATATGTGATACCAGCTTAGATGGACAATGACATTTGATTTTGATATCTGGTAGTATTCTAGTGGCTGATATACAATGACACTTGGCAGTATGCTGCATTGGACAGGTGGCATATAGTTCTTTTTATCTGGTATGTTATTGTTGCATGTTCAGAAGAATTTATATTTGACACCTGCCAATATCAAAACCAAAAACGCCACTGAACCTAATGCAATAATATTTCAAGATCTGAGATGAAAAAATTAACATTGTGAAATTGTACATTATACTCATTCAAAGTTTGGAGATTCCATTAATGTTTAAGTATTTGTCTCAACTGGGATAATCTTTGCAGATTTTGTAAATGAATCTACTGGAGATATGGTTTTTTCATTTGGTTCCATATCCTTGTATGACAATATAATACATGTTGTTGCTGCTCAAAACTTGCATACTTACATACCTGTCAATTTTTATTTTGTTTTGTTTTGTTGCGGTTGTTTTTTCCCCCCTAGCATTGTGAGGCTTTCACTATTTTTTGCTCTTTTTTGTTGTATATTGTTAATTGTTTTACTCTGATTCTGATATGGCCTATATCTTATAACTTGGTCTATAAAATATATTTTGAATAAAAATAATTTAAAAAAAGAAAATAGAAGATGATTATTTTAGTTTGTTGCTATTTTGAATTTTTAATATTTATAATATAGGTTTTATTAATAACTTTTAAGATTTATCAATGATTTATAAGATTTAACAATTGCATCATTTATTATTGTTTTAAAAAACTTACATACTTGAGAAGAAGGGTGATTGGGAGAACTTGGGGAAGGGATTTAAACATTCAAAATTTGGAACATATGGTGGAAGAATCTTACCTGTAGTTTAGAGGCCAGGTCCTTTAGGAAGCTCACTTCGTTTTCATTTTGAAGTTTCACCCGAAATACCTTTTCCCTTTAGCAAAAGTAAAAGATAATTAAACAGGAATAATCACACCACTAACATTCTGTATTTTGCCTCTCTTCCCTTCCCTTCCCCTCTCTTCCCTTCTTTGAGGCTGAGGATTATAGGATCTTTGCCTGGACAGCTCTCTTCCATTTTAATAGGGCTCACGTGAGATTGTGCTGAGCTGTGGGCTTGTTAATAATTGCTTGTATGTCTGTATTTCTACTCAGTCTAATAAGGAAAGACAGGTGCTTGTGTAACTTTCTTTCAGGAATTTACTAGAATAATAATAATAAAAAATCTTCTACCTGTCAAAGCGGCGAGTGAGAACAACCTGAGGTGCTACCAGGAGCCCCCAAAACAAAACAATGAACTTCATGGTTCTCTCTTTTGACTGAAAAGCTGTGCCTGAATCTTCTATATATCCTTTTCTGAAAGCACCACAAGCAAACATGTGACTTCCTCTGGTGCTTTCATTCAATCTTGTTTTTAATGTGTGTTTTTTTCTTAAAAAACTGTTTAGAAATAACAACTCAGAAAAACTGAAGGATGCCATTGTCAGAGTGTCATGTGGAAGATGAACTAATGTGATGCGAAGTTAATAGTTTCCTGAGCTGTTCTGACTCTTTCAGTACTATTTCTATCTCAATTCTATTTCACATGGATTCCCGTGTGGCTTATTCACAAGTTAGAAAAGCTGTCTCAAGGTATTTGGCTGCCTGTGGTGACGGGCAAGATGGCGTCTCTTCACAACGCTCATGCAGAATCAGCACAGATGGATGGTTTATTCTTATTTCAGCACTGGTGACAACATGACATTGGCCTCTGTTTCATTGGAGAGCAACAAACTAGTTTAAGGAGATCAGGGAATCAGGGAATGCAGGGAAGAACTCCTATATACCTGCCATCTGAGGCAGCCACTTCTTTCTGCTTATTGGTGGGGCTGGCCTTTTGTATTTAAAAGCGCAGAAATGAAAGTTTGAACAAACATTTGCTTTTTTTTAAAAAAAAAACCCTGCTGATATCCAAGATAAGCTGCTTAGCTACAGAAATATAACAAAGTAACATATTTTGGCCTGACCCCCCCTCCACCTTAAGATACAGCAGCAGAAACCCCTGCCTGCCAATGAGCACGGCTGTGGCAAGGACTTGTAGCAGGGGGTCCTGCTTCTGATTATTGCAGCTTTGCTTGCTGGCAGAAGGGGAGTGGAAATGTCATCCCAAGACCTCTTCTGCCTGATCTGTCTGCTATCCCTTAAGGTGGGCTAGAATGTCATTGACCTAGGTTTACAGTTCTCCCTCCACATTTCCTGGTTTGATCTTCATGAATTTGATTATTTGTGAGGCACATGCTTGCCTCTCCTCCCATCTTCCTCCTCCCATTCCCTTACACTCCTCACCCCAGGCTTGTGAGGCTTGTGTTTAAAATGGATGTTTTATCCTTTTGGGTGAGCAAGGCTCCATCCCCCGCTGCTGGAGATATTGTTACTGTAGTCTATAGTCCGAACACAGGGCTTACTAAATATAATTTGATATCAAAAGATTGGCCATTCAAACTGTTTCCCTCCACATGCTTGAGAGGCCCCCAGATAAGCACGCACATGGACACGGCCGAACGGCTGAAAAATACAAGAAAAATCCTAGTCAGACCAGTAATTTTCCAGCACGCAGCTTCAGGAGACCTCCAGGCAAGTACACTTTGAAACTAAATTAAATATGTAACAAGCATACAAAAGATTCTCTGCCCCGCACCGTCAGCTTGACGAGATTAGCAATCCTGACTACCCAACTGTCAAGCACTCCCCATTTGCATACCATCTGCGCTATAGACAACTCTGTCAAAATCCAATCATCTTAAGTGCTGACCTTTCGGAGGGTTTGTCTCCACTCCGAAATGCATTGTTCTCCCTGGGAACGGACTACCCTGCAGGCACATTTCTCCCTATAAGAACCCCTGATTTTGAGCGCTTCTTCAGATCGCTCATGGTTGTCATCCCGCCTTGCTGCTGCTCCATTTGCTGAGCCTTCCCCTCAGTTTCCACGTGCTGAGAATCTTTGCTCCAGACTTACTGAATTTCTTCTGGCTACCCGGGCTGCAGGATCAGGTGTCGTATTTCCCCCTGAAAATCCTTCTTGAAACCCCCTGTCGATTTTCCTCCCTTTATTTTCTTAGATCTGTGTGAGTGAGTATGTAAGTGTGCAGTGACTGTCTTTTAAATAAAGAAAACAATTCTAAACTAATTTTGCTTGGTTTTTGACTTGGCCTGACCCCGTAAAAATTGGGTTTAAGATCTCACTAGGTTACCCTGCCTCTTGTAGTGCTACAGCTTGTGCTCTGGCTAATTCCCATTCCCCATTATTTGGAGCACATTGAGGTGTCCCCCAAGGGACCCCAGTAATCAGGGTTACAACATGTCCTGTTTGCCATCTGGCTGCACATTCTGCTGTGTAATGGCTGCTGATAGGCCAGGTCCTTTCTTTGTTCCTACCCTTCCTTTCTCAAGATGACTGCCAGAAGTAGCTAGAACACCAGAACTCTGCTTTTCTCTGTCTGAGGGGAAAATATGGGTAACCACTTTACCCTGTCTTTTTTCTTCCCGGGAATGCCAGAGGCAAAGGAAAGGGAGGGGAAGCTCTGGAGGGGAATCACGGGGGGAGTTATTCACAGTTTTCTACTTTCATGAGGGTTCTGTGCCCTGAACCCTTGTGAATGTGGAGGGGCTACGGTATGGTAAGCTTATGTCGCCTTACTGAATACAGACCTGTTAAAGATTTGTAACTCTAGGTTATGAACCTGTAACTGCAATACTGAATACCAGTCAATATAAGTAATACCTTGTTGAGGTTGTTATTTCAGAAAATAGACATAACTAGAAAATTCCTAAATGCTTCTTTGTTTTTTAAATTTATTTTCAATACTTCCTGCTAGTGCAGGACTGACAACAATTTTCAAGATACATTAAAGCAGAATGACATTTTCTGATACCTCTGACTAATGCTAAAATTCTCCATAATTATTCTAGGGGTACTTTGTGAATTGTGAATTCAAATCAAGAATCACTTGATTGCCATCTGGTTGAATGAGTTGATTATTGCCTGTCTAACTCACAAGGCACCCATTTTAAGGAGCTGTGAAGCTCTGATAAACATTTGCAAAAGTTTTTTTTTTGCATCCTATGTGTTTTAAAATTCTTAACAGCCCACATGTAAGACTATTACTTATCAGCCTCCAAAGATGCTATTTTATGGGTTATTAAAATCTAAAACACATATTTACATAGGAAAAAAAGCCAGATGTAAATATTTGACAGAATTCATTGGTAACCATGCTTAATGTAGTAGGCTTAACATAGTAGACTATTTATTGTTTTTCTATTAAACTTTCAATAAATGTGAATGTTTTAAACATCAAACTCTGAACTTACTAAATAGTATTTCTCAAAGTAAGAGATTAACAAGAAAATGTCTTTGAGAAGAACAGTTTGGAAGAGTTACTTGTTTGGACTTTGACTCCCAGAACTACCAACTAGCATGGGTATTGCTTGCTTGTGATTCTGGGAGTGTTAATTCCAAAGTAATTTTTCCAGGCTTTGTCAACAAGCCAGCTTTTCCCAAAGGATGACCCTATAGCAGTAATGAAAAAAAAGTTAATTGGAGACCTATGGGCCATTTTCCTACCCCAGGCTATTGTTGGATGCAGTGGTGGTAGCAGCCCACAACTGAAGTGGCACTAGCTCATGGAAAAGAGTTTAAACCTGACTTTCCCATTGTGTACCACAGTCAACAGCCATAGGCCTGAGTGCTGCAGCACTATGGTGGTGGCGGCAGGGAAGTTTGGGTTCTAGCTCAGGTTGAGCAAGGAAGGCAAGGTCCTTTCAACCTCTTTGTGAAGACTTTCTGGGAAAATCCCCCCTCCCCAATATCAAAGGGTGTTTGCATGGGAAATGAGTGCATTTCTGGGACCAATTTTTCTCCTTTCAAAGCCTCTGTCACACATTTCGGTAGCAAAATGTATGCAATCACACTGAGGTAAATGAGAAATTACCTATCACCCAAGTGTCCCAATCTGGCAAAGAGAGTTCCCATTAATTCCCTACATTCCAACTTTTCCAGACGCTTTTAAAATGTTCTCTCTCCTTCTCTCAGTTTCCCCTTTGTCCTTGTCTTATTTCTGTTGCAGCAAACTGAGTTCAAAGAGCAAAAGTTGTTTACATTTAATTAACTCAGCAAGAGGGAGAGGAGAGGAACAGCTGGGATCTTGCCTTTCCATGCAGAATCAGCCTTTCCTAAACTCAGGCCCTTTCCGCACCAGGCTATTAAAACGGTGCAGAGCGACCTCCGACGGACGTCTTCTGCACCGTAGAGTGGACTGGGGCGGACTACTTTTTGCAGTTCCTCACCTCAGTCCGCTCCGGAGCGACCGGAACTGGTCGTGTGGCATGTTTTTTAAAAACCTCTTTTTAGAGGTTTTTAAAAAGCACGAAGTGCGTGACTCCGCGTTGCTCCGTCGCCGCGCTCCGGTGGAGATTTGCAGGCACACATTAGTGCATGTCTGCAGATCTGCCGGGGACGGGTTTTAGGTTGGCGAGCTTCTTCGGTTGGTGGAGAGCTTCCACCAACTGGAAGCCGCCATTTTGGACACTGGAGCAGTGCGGAGCGAGGAGCTCGCACTGCTCCTTGTCCCGACGGACTCAACTGGATACCAAAGAAATCCGGTGAGTTCTGTTTTCATGCGGTTTCTTTCCCACATGCGGAAAGGGCCTCAGTGGTGGAGCTTGGATGTGTGGAGGGGGGGTGGGCGGAGGCAGTGGGCAGAGGGGCAGGAGCATGGCTACAGTGGCATGATAGTGTGGTTATGGCATATGGAAGCTTTGCTATGGCACACGGGGGCATAGCATGTTGCATGGGGGGCATGGCTAGGGGGCATGGGAGTGTGGCTATGATGGACAGGGTGGGGCTACAATGCACAGGGGGTGGGGCAAGCAAGGAGCCATGGCGCCCCCCAAAAATTGCTGTTGGGGGCGCACTGCCCCATCACCCCCCGTCCCTACATGACTACTTAGAGACTGTGTTCTTCCTCATTAATAACTTTAGTCATCCACACTTTGATGTCACTTGGCCCTGTTTTCATCTATGTAATCTTGGAGGACCTGGAATTAAGATTTGTAAGAAGGCTATCAGTCTGTCAGAGGAAGCATGGGAAGAACAAGACTTTGAGTTGTTAATGTTAAATTGGCAGGTTTCATTTGGAAACTGTATTTCACAATTAAATGCTTGGTTACTTCTTTGGAGGCTAGATCAGTTCCGAGGCAATGAATATCAGAAGAGTTTCATGCATGTAAAAAGGGAATGCATGAGATGAGATGCTCACCATGTGCTAGCAGCTCTCCCCTAGCAGCCCTATGTTCAGTATCAGTGTGGATATGGCCGTTGAATGAGTATTGATATAAGCTTTTGGAAAACGCTATAAAAATCAGGTTCCCCCCTTTTTTTTGCATTGTTTTGTTTTTAGGAACTATCCAGCTCAGTTATCATGATTGTCAATTTGTTCCTCTGCTACATTATTTAAAAAGTACTGGCTAAGTGACCATAGCTCATTGACAGTCTGTTCTGCAATCTTGCCAGCTATACAATCCATTTGCTCTGAAGTTATTCTGACTGTAACAGGGAGTTTGGAGAAAGTGGATTGTGGTTTGGACAGAGCGACCTTATGCCTGCCTGCCAGATGGGGCAGCTTATATCCAACAAATGGTAAGAGAAACATTTAACTTAAAGACAGTAAGCAGGATTTTTGCTATTAAGTAAAAGTTGATCTGCAATAAGTTACTTGTTTCCAGTATGTCTAGATAGGCTTTTGAGGTGCCCCATGGGGTCCCATGGGAGAGGTATTAATTAATGCTACTTATCTCATGCTTTCTGCCTCTCCCATGGATATTCCATTGCATGGTACAGATGTACGGAAACAGAAGAAGGGGATGACACTGAATGTTTTCAGAATCTCTGAAGATCTCAAAATAATTTATAACAAGAAACAACGACAAAAACAAAAACAGAAAAGTTGCTATGAATCAAGCTCTCTTTAATAGCCTTAGACTGCTATTTTAATACAGATGTTCAAGGACATAGCTGGCAATGTATTTAACAGCAATCAAGGTCTCTTCACAGGTTGGCTTTATCTGAGATTGAGGAAGAGCAAAACCATATCGGCCTGTGTCACGAAGCTCAAAGGTGAAAGAATACTTGATGCCCTGGTCATATGCCCAGTCATCAGAGCCACCAGCTGCAGGATCTGCAAGGATAAAGGAAAAGGAATAATAGTTGGAGACCAGAACAAAGGACAATAGAACTGACTTTCATAAATTCAATAAATTGTGCTTCATCTTGGAAAAATTACCATGCTGCCTTGGGGATTATAGAATGAGAGTCCAAGATAGCTTTTCAAAATTCTGTATAACTTCACTACATCTATGGAGTGAGTAGTAGATACATACTAATGCTACTTAACTAGTAGTGAGAATAATTCTCTATTTTCTCCTGATTTCTGATCAGGTAAGGATGTGTATTCCCCCCATCCTCCACCCACTTACTAGTTGGGATGTTACACACAACCAAGTTACCAAGTCTGGTGTATGTGTGTGACATGTACATTGAGCTTATCACTTCATATTTAGCAGATCTGGAATTTCAGGTCAAAGTTAACAAAGGTGAATACTTCAGTCCATTGCTTATACATAGCACAGCTTGTATAGTTTGTACAAATTTTGCAAATCCATCACAGATTGAAACTAAAGGTAAATTATTTCCTCTGGGATTACATTCCAGCAGCTAAGGACATAGGCAGAACAGAAAGAAGATAGGGCAAACATGCTGGAGAGATAGAAGTGGCAATGGTTGCTAGTTATTAGTTACAGCTGGCAATATTTGGAACAACACAGGGCAGAGATTTAGCCATTAGCTGCTTTGAATCATTTGTTCAGGATAACAAATTGGTTTAACTGCTTTTTACCCTTTTAAAGCGTGTGTCTTAAATCATTTTAATATTCATAACAGTTTAATTATATCTTAAGATTGACTTTTTGTATGTTTTTAATTATATTACAATTATTTTGATTTGTGAGCAACGTTCAGTCCCAATGCTGAGGAAAAGATAGAATCATAGAATCATAGAAATGTAAAGTTGGAAGAGACCACACGGGCCATCCAGTCCAACCCCCTGCCATGCAGGAACACCCTCAAAGCACTCCTGACAGATGGCCATCCAGCCTCTGCTTAAAAACCTCCAAAGAAGGAGACTCCACTACACTCCGAGGCAGCCTATTCCTCTGCCAGACAGCCCTGACTGGAGGAAGTTCTTCCCGAGGTTCAGGTGGAATCTACTTTCCTGCAGCTTGAATCCATTGCTCCTTGGGCACAAATAAAGTCAGCAACAAAAATAATGGGCTGATCGATCTGCTTTCTGATATTCCTATGACCAGCCCACCTTTTGGGGAAATTAGAGTGGCATGGTAGGAGCCCATGAGGACATACAAGGGTGCATACAAGGGACCCTATATGGGTCCTTCTTGTGCCTTGAGGGAGAACCTGGTCATCCAAAACTGGAGATAGACTGGTACCATGCCCCTGCCCCAAGGTCCTTAATGGGGACTCCTCCTTTGGGAAACAATAGGCCTATCCTGATCAGCTCAGTTCCTACAATGTTCTCCGAGAAAAAGTTATGACCTTAAACAAATCATGGATAAGTAGAGAATCAAACGTGACAAAGTGTTTCAAGTGTCAAGGAGTAGAATTCCTTCCAAGCCATAAAAAGCTGGAGCCGGCATATATTCCAAGCAGGAGCCAGAGGGAAGACTGTGGAAACTGGAAATTGGCTTAGGCAAAAAGAGAGCCCAAGGAACATGATGGGTGCTTTTAAATCCCTGCCAGATGGACTGGGGAAGGGACTCCCAAACCTATCTCAGGAAGTTCTACACCACCTGGGCCAGCCAGAAATTGGACTGGCCTGCAAGGTGAGCTACCTGGCCTCTGCAGCAGATAATGAGGCTATGCCAAACACTGGGAGGCTTCTGCATGTCTGGAAGACCCACTGGCTTGCTCTGTGCAATGCTCCAACAACCCAATAATTCCTCCCCTCCTTTTAATACCAGGAGATGTAAACCACAAGATATTCACATGGATCTTTTAGAAGCTGACAAATAACTGTGGCACTAGATGTCTACATTTGTCTTGTTTATACAGTCTGCCCTCCACATTTGCGGGTTTCACTTTTGCAGATTTGATTATTCACGGATTACTTGCTGTCACCTCTGCTGCATCCCTATGCCATTTTTAATAGGGACTGCAAGCCTTGTGAGACTGGACAACTGTGAATGAGACTTGTAAGTCCCTATTAAAAATGATGTGGGGTAGCAGCGGAGGTGGAAGTAAGCTCCATCATCCATCCACTTCTGCTTTGTGAAGGAACCTTGATGCCTCAAAGAAATCCATGGTGGGTTGAATGTGATGATCATACTTTTTGTGTGTGTTAAATATGGTTTGGGAGGGCCTAGAATTATTCATGGCTTTTCCACTTTAATGGGGGTCCTGTGCCCCTAACCTTAGCGAAAGTGAAGGGATGACTGTAATTCAATAAAATTTTGCAAAAATATCATCATTTAGGTATTATGTAAATAGTATATACTTGGTGTTTTAATACTAACTCAATCAGGCCTAGAACTTCCATGAACCATGTGCACATTTCCATGTACTCCCATCAACCAACAGCTTTCAAGCCCCATGAAGGCTCCCTGTGTTGCTTACTGGAAAGGAAGGAGAGAGGGAGGAATGGAGAGGGAGATGAATCAGATCCTAGAGAAGCAGGTAGTCTCGGCTCACTTGGTGGAATGAAATGAGGGTGGACTCTCAAACAGAAGGCAACCACCTTTTTCTTCTCCCAGCAGCTCAGAGCCAATGGATTTTTGTGATCTGAATCATCCCCCTCCCCTCCCCCTCCCCCTCTTCCCCCTCCCCCTCTTCCCTTTCCCTCTTGTAAGAAGGAGCAGCAGCAGCAGCCCATCCCAAGGCTTGGCAGCTTCTGGGTGTGGAAGATTTTTGGATGGAGCACAAGGGCAAGAGAATAGTCCTTTGCACTTATATGCAAGCTGTACTTATGTTTTTATAAGTCATTAACAGGATGCCGGTCAGTCTATGTGTGAGGTAGTGGACTGAAAACTCCCACTAAAAGAAAGCTCCCACTAAAAGAAACCACTTACTCTTAAAGACTAGATTCCTTTTCTGCTCCTCCTCCCTTCCATATTTATGCTGGAACAGACTGCCATGACTGTCTCCTTGAAAACATTTAGCATGCGTGAAGAGTAAAACCAAAATAGGATGCCACAGCAACATCCCAGAGTTAGGGTGCCTGTTTAGGAAACTCAACATGCTATACTCATTTTTGATTTCTTGTTTTTTTTCTTTTTCCTGTCATTTGCTTCTTACACTGTTTGTTTAGTCCTGAGTTAAGAATGTGGATAGCAAGTGTACAGACATGTACTCTGAATCACAATAACAATTGTAGTAATATTTGTTATTCTACTATTACTATTACTACTACTACTGATGATGACGACGATGATGATGATGATGATTTTAATACTTACAGATAGTTGTAGCTCCTGGACCATATGTGTATTGTGTCCCATGCACTGTAGCTAGCTCTTGGACCGTAGCTTTAGCAAGTCTGTTCTAAAGAGAGAAAGGAGTCTATGTGACACATTCAGAAGCTTTACTCACATATTGCTATTTTCTATTCCAGGTTATTGCTTTCCAAGCAGTTTGGATTTCAGCTCCCATCAGTCTTAGCCAGCATGACTAATGGTCAAGAATTCTGTGAAACATAGTCCAAAACATCCAGAGGCATCAAATTGGACAGGAATGTGATATGCTTGTTTCAATGGTTAGGTTAATGGGAATACAGTTGGCAGGAGTTTTGAGGCTGTACCTACCAGATGTGTGTATGTTTGTGGACAATGAAGGCATTGTCTTCCTCATTTTGCCCCCCCCCGCCCATCCTGGCTGTCAAGGAGCTCTGTGTTATAGGGGAAGATAGTTAACCTTCTGCTTTACTACAAAATGTTTGTCCATGCTTACCTTTTCTCCAAATAGCATAAACATCATATTAACAAGCTGTTTATTTCCTGTTTTGCTCATAAAAAATCGCAGCCTCGTTTTTCTGGTGAACTCAGAAATTCCAATGATCACTTCAGTGATAATCTAGTTTCCGAGACCTACGTTTGTTTTCAAAGGCACTGGTTTATTCCCAATGCACTGCACACTTAAGATACGTTACATGTTTTCTTTCTATTGTTCCTAGCAATTAAAACAACAACAACAAAACCGTTGAGCCTAATACAACTTTTAACTGGATTTTCAAGTCACGTTGCTCAAAACACACATTTTCAGAAAATAGGTACTTTTTATGAAAACCACATGTTGTTATTTAATGCTGTCCATATCACTTCTTGAAGTGTGCACTTATAAGATAATGTAGCAGGCCTTGTGCCTCCTGATAGTTAACCAATTAGAGGAAATCGTTTCATCACTATTCAGATTTGCCTCAATAAAACCCACTGCAGGTTCGTCTACGGAACTGATTTGGATCTGTCAGATGATATCTGAGCTGAACTGTCATTGCTGTATCTAGTCCATCAGTCATCATGATAAGGACAAATGACACCAAACTCATCTACATGGGTCTGGTGTTGATATCTCACAACCTAATAGTGCAGCTGTGTTATGTAGTGAGATGGGGGTGGGGATATTAGCTGGCACCCCTGCTCAGATCCTAATTAGGTGATGGGACCTCATTTGCCTCTGCTTCCTGTAAAACCGTCCTACATGGACATTTACGGTTCTATCCTAATTTAATCTTGATAACCTTGGAGCTACTCATTGGAATACAAGAAATGCCTTTCTATTCTAGTTCCATATAATCCAGACATCTTTTCCATATAGTCCAGCTATCAGCATCAACTATGTAAACAGGTATCCCTAACAATCTCTCATGGAGGACCAGGACTGAGCTTGGAAAATTAATTTTTACAAAGTATTTGATTGTCTTTATAGGACTTAGTAATACATTACTGCTACAACATTAAAAACGAACCTACTGCATTACATGTTATTTTGTCATTATTTCGGGGGGGGGGTTGGTAGAAAAGGGAGTGATTATAGAATGTTGTAAAACTTGAAAAATTTACATCAAAATGCCACTAAAATGGCTGCTTAATGTAATGCTATTTAATGTTGCTCAATATACCAATAAAATAACTTAATTCTCCAAGTCACAACGCAACTTTGTTGCACTTCTGTCAGCATCTTATAACTGTCTTCATAAACTGAGACTCCATTGTAGATATCATGGGCATATCATACCCTCCAACATTTCACAGATAAAAATTTGCACATGTGTGGCCAAGCAACACTGGAGCATGGTCAAGGTAGCAAAAGTTTGAGAAATAACAGACAAGATAGCAGAGGCGGCAGCAGTTTGCTTTTCCTTGAGTCTACAGGAAGGACAAGTCCTGTTCTTTTCTCTCCTCTCCCAACTGCCAAGTTATATCAGTGTAAAGTACTTTTGCAGTTTGAACTCAGTTTGCAGCAACTGAAACAAGCTGAGGACAAAGGAAGAAATTGACAGGAGGAGAGAGAAATTGGGATATTTTAAAAGCAGCTGAAAACGTGGGATGACTGAGGATTAACTGGGACTGTCCCTGCCAAATTGAAACAGTAGGAGGGCATGACATACACTTCTATTATAGCACTAGCAAAACTGAGAGGATGTGGAGGTGAAGCTATCATACTGGAGAACTCATTCCAAATGATGCTCATTTCTCTCTTCCTCCCTAGGGAAGTATTTATGACGGCACAATGAAAAAACTAGGCATTTTGTCAGGTGGGGAACCATTTTCACCAGCTCTGCCTGGGTTTGTAAAAAGAAACAACACTGCTGTATTTTTAGGTTACTGAGATTTATAGCCAGGTATGCATCATGCTAAACTTTCAAACATTCTCTTTTCTAATTCTAACACAAATAAGGGTTGAACAAGTTGGATTATTGTTAGTTGGAACAGAGGGTACATGAGGATGATCTAAACAAGAATCCAGGCCAAAGTATGAGCAAATTTAAAGCATGACATGTTTCTGTGGGAATGAAAGAATTACATCTACGCAGGCTTTTACTTGCTCGATATAAATATTGCTTAAAGAAAGTCTGGTTCCAAAGACAAGCCAGACAGTGGATTCTTATTGTTCTAGTGTTGTGAAGCGGAGGTTCTTTAGTTCTCCCAGTTGGGGAAAGAAAAAATAATTTTTAAGTATGTTTTTTCCCTGTATGTGTACATATGTGTGCATGTGTACACACTTAAGTACCAGGGGTGCAATAAATTGAATTATAGAAGTGGTTGTGAAAGCGAAGGAATGTACTTTTTGTCAGACACATTTTTTCCAAGAAGCTGCCATGGGACTATTGTGTAACATCTTCAAGTGGACCTTGTTTCTCCTACTTTGATGGTGGGGTGATGTTATTAGATTATTATTTATCTAATGAACATTCATTAATAAGCACAATAGTTGGCCTGGACTCTAGCTTCTTTTTAGAGCAAGTATGTATGAAAGATTTGAAAAAAGAATTTGTAGAAGTAAGTATGTTTACTGGAAGGATGAGGCATGCATGACTCATGGTTCCACTGAGTGCATCTGAAGAATTGTGAGGAATATCTATTGATTCATTCTGGCTACTTTCAGTCTTCCAGCAGCTGGCAATTAGGCAGGTCTCTGTGGAATTTAAACTACTTTAAGAATTATTCTAAACTGCAATAAATAAAGAATGCTAGATAAAGGAACCAATGGCCTCTATATTTTTACCACTTCAACACTGTAGCAAGTCTGAAAAAAAACTCAGAATGTAACTTTTAGAAAGGAATTAGTTACCTTACTCTGATCACCCAACAGCTCATTCATGACTTGTTACTTCAGTCCAGAAAGTAATTCACTGGATTACCTGCTATTAGCACATTACAGTACAGTCTAAACACGCCAAAGGTACCAGATCCTGTCCTCTCTTGGAAGCTAAGTAGGGTCAGCTCTGGTTAGTATTTGGATGAGAGACCACCAAGGAATACCAGGTGCTGTAGGCTATATTTCCCAGTAAAGAACTGACAAAACCACCTCTGAGTATTCCTTACCTAAGAAAACTGTATGAAATTCATGAAGCTGACATAAATTGACAGGTGACTTGAAGGGACACATGCACACACAAAATACATTACCATTGCTACACTATTTAGACAATGAAAAACTACAGAATGAAGTTCTCTGGTTCCCTTATCTCTTTCAGTGTAATTCTGGGTAGATTACCTTGCCTGGAGTCCCTATCCACAGTTACAGGTAAAGCGTAAAAGACCAAGCAGCTATCATGTGCACTGCATGCAGATGTTTTAGGAAGGTGCAGAGCAGTGATGTATTTAAGTTTTTTTAGTCCTAGTCTCAAGTCAAGTCTCTATCTTCAAGTCTCAAGTCCTTGAAGATACTTTCAAGTCAAGTCTAAAGTTAAGTCTCAAGTCTGGGAGCTTTATACCCCAACGTATATTCCAGAATTTCTGAACAGAGTTGAATAAAGTCAGTTTTAACAATTTAAGTAGAGTTGGCTCCCTACATTTGCAATTTTGCCATCTGCAGCTTTGGAAGTGGGAAATAGGATCCTTCTTATTCCCACTTCCTGAAGTTGGAGGCTTTTGTGTCAATGGGTATATAAGAGTTGGCAGCTTCAGAAGTGGAGAACAGGATCTTTCTTATTCCCCATTGCTGAAGCTTCAAAAGCTTTAGCAGAAAGGATCCTTCCTCCCTCCTCCTGTTGCCTAACACATTTGCTATTCCCCTCTGAGAAACATGGCCTGCACTCTGGTATTTTGTCTTCTGCTGTTAGGAAACCAATGTTAGTATATGTGCTGCCGAAGCAAGCTGTTCTTAGGAAAAGTTTTAGAAGGCAGCCTATTGCTGCTGCATGTTGGAGGAACCCCAGAATTCCACAGGATGTTGAAAGTGGAATAATAGTGCTATAACAGTGTAGTGTGGAAGATGGCCTTATTCAGTGCAAAATTCATACATGGGTGATTTGTACCAAAAGCAGCATTTTTTTGCACAGGAGACATGTTTTTTCTGTTCAGGAACTTATCTTTCTGCATAGGAATTTCATTTTCTGCACAGAAAATACAATTTCCTGCACAGAAAATGCCTTTTGATGTGCAAAACGACTATGGCCCTTTCTGTACCAGGCAATTAGAACAGGGCAGTGCATCCTCGCAGGGACGTTGTCTGCCCCTTGGAGCGGACTAGGCGCAGACTACTTACCGGAGATCCGCATCTCAGTCTGCTCCAAGACAACCACAAGTAATCCTCCAGCGTGTTTTTGAAAGACTGGAAAAAACAGGTCTTTATTTTCCTGGAACGTGCCATTGCATTCCTGCTTCCTTGTGTAGATTTGCAGGCTCGCACGAATAAGAGCCTGCGATCTGCGGAGGGTGGACTTTAGGCTTGGCGAGCTTCAGCGGTTGGTCAGGACCCACGACCAACTGGAAGCCGCCATTTTGGAAGCTGGAAGCCGCCATTTTGGAAGCCGGAAGCCACCATTTTGGAAGCTGGAAGCCTCCAATTTGAAAGCTGGAGCAGTGCAGATCTACAGACCTCGCACTGCTCCGATTCGCCCTGGACCAAGGAGGAGCCCTGTGGAAGGGCTTCAGGGACAGTCTGCATTGCTTTGGACCCCAGAAAAAGTGGTAGTTAATGGCAGAGGGCGATTCCCTTGCCTCCTGCAGAAAGGGAATCGCATGGTTTTCAAAGACTTTCCTGCACTGGGAAGAAAATTGCTAAAACTACTTGTTAGTTCGTTTGAGAAAAACTTAGTGAAAAATTATATCCCTTTTTTGTTCAGACCTGCAGAGGAAAGTGTGAATGTTTGCAGCACAGTCAGTGGGTGTGAGCATCATTCACCCAGAAACATTAAGACTGTAATCTTACTACACACCTTATTAAATCTAGAAAAATATGCAATGACAACATTTAACATACTAGATACTAAAAGTAACAGTTTGATAAACCATATTTTTGATGTCCAGAATGACTTATGCGCACTTTGTTTCACCAGAGACTAATCGCTACCAATACTATCACCTATATGTAGGCGAAACCCAGAGCCTCTCCTTATACGAAGTCTTGGCAACTTGGCAGAGGAGAGGAGCCATTTCTCTTTCTCCAACTCGTGGGGGACTACAACTCCAGCTAGTGTTCCCAAATGCCTATAACTTCATCAGAATCCTTCCCAAAATGGTGACTGAAAATGACATCCCATCATCTCTTATTGCCATTTTGAGAAGGATCGTGATAAAAATAGAAGTCTTTTGGTTACAGGAAGACTTTGGGGGGGGGGCTTTTATGTGGAGGTGGGGGTGATTCTGCATGTTTGTGAGCGTGGCACACATCAATGGCTATTTCTGCATGGGGCGAGGGAATTGCTCCGTGACGCTACTCACTGGATTTTTGGGCTCCCCGGTCTGGTCCACGCTTCTCCAGAGCAGTGCGTGGTCGCTGCTCCTCAATGCTCCGGGGACAAAAATGGCAGCTTCTGGTTGGTCGAGGGTCTTGACCAACCGCTGAAGCTCACCAGCCTAAAGCCTGCCCCCGGCAGATCACAGGCTCGCACCAATGCGAGCCTGCGAATCTGCATAAGGAAGCAGGCTCGCAGCGGTGCGCTCCGTGCTTTTGAAAGACCTGTTTTTAGCAGTCTTTCAAAAGCACGCTGGACAACCACTTGGGGTTGTTCAGGAGCGGGCTGGGGTGCGGATCTACGTTAAGTAGGTCTGACCCAGTCCACTCCCAGGTGCAGACATCCTCCCTGGAGGACGCTCTGCCCTGTATTAAAAACACCGTGTGGAAATGGCCAATAAAAAATAACCTCAAAGTACACCACCATTTAAAAAACATTGGGGAGTCAGAGGCATTTGGGGGATTGGCAGGGGCTTCAAGGGGCAGCAAAATTGGGCTGCACTTTGCCCAGCCCTATACACCATTCTTATTTTGTGACTTCAAGCCATTCTGATGTGTGGGGGATTCTTGGCAAGGTTTACTCAGAGGAGACTTGCCATTGTCTTCTTCTAAGGCGGAGAGAGTATGATTTGCCTGAGGTCACCCAGTGAGTGTCCCTTGCTGGGTAGGGATTTGAACCCTGGTCTTCCAGAATCCTAGTTCAACATACCAGCCACAACATTGCACTGATCCTGTACATATTTACTTGGAAATGTGTTTCATTTTGTTCAGTGGGGCTGATTGCCTAGTGAGGCTATATATGGTTGTAATGTAAAGTCCTATGCACATAATATCTTGGGTGTATGCCTAAAGGAGCCAAAGGACTTAGGCCCTTTCGCCACCCTACCTTTTAGTGAAGACATCCAGTGGGGGAGCCCAGCAGTGGCTCTGCCAGGACAGGAGTGGAACAAGAGTACTCCCTTCCACATTGGCTGGCTCTTTGTAGAAGGGATCACAAAGCCTCTTCTTTCTGCAGCGCAGCCAGGTACTTTCCCAGGTTGTGCTGGGGCACGAAGCACAGCCATTGCACTTTTGTGGGTTCCGTAGGACAGGTAAGTACAGGATGGTGGCATGATCGCGTGTCATTGACAGGGAAAAAATGTCAATTATTTAATCTGTGATTGCATTGCCTGGGGACGGGAGGACAGGACCATGGCAACATCATGCAGAAGCATCGTCACAGTCCTGTCTTTCTCCCATCCCCATTGCTGGATGGGAGGGTAGTGTGGAAAAGGCCTTACTTTTGAGTGAACATGTAGAGCTTTGGTTGTAAGACACACATACAATGTACTTTATATCATTCCAAATGCTTCCTAATTTCTTAGACTTAAAGAAATGGCTGAAATGAAACAAAACAAAACACATGCCACATCCATCCCTGTGTACAACATTCAGACACTATTGATGCCAATAGTTCACAGTAATACAAAACTGGACTGTAACCACTTTCTTATATTGCATCGGATTTCAGCGTCCGAGTTTTCAAAACAAAGCTTTAACTGTCTTTCTTTTAACTAATCAATTATGCAATTAAATGTTCAAACATTTGCAAAAATGTCATGCAGCTACCTTTCTGAAGCTCTTGAGGAAAGGATAGAGCTAAGAGATTTTGCTGAAGTGCTAAGCAACATTTTTCACTCCATTGGTACAAGATAATAGAGCAGAAACAAGGCGTATTCCCAAGGCCAACTACTTCCCCCATGTACGTTTTAATATAAAACCTGGCAGTGACATTTTGGTGTGTTTTTAAAAGACTTCTGTATAGCAACTATAAAATGTAAACAGCTGTAGATATGAAATCTGAAGAGAGAGGAGTATATTTTTTCACATATGGGCATGATAGCGTAAACTGTACAAAACATTAAGGAATCTCTGAACCTGGAACACACACCATTTCTGCCTTTGCTTTGGCTAAGATCCAGTTCTAAGAATAATGCAACTATTTCTACACACCTAAGGAGACTTTGGTCTTGTGTCTATTTAATATCAAGCCACAAGCCATAGCACTTTGGAAAGTTTATGCACTTTCAGTACAATCTGTAAAATCACATGGGAGCCTGTTTAAAGGAGTTGAAACATCAACATTCCCACTGGCCATGCTCAAATCCCTGAATATGCCCAGAGCAGTTTTTTGGATCCAGGCCTCTGCTTTTCTTTTCATTTAGACCAAACAACAATGTGTGAAGTTAGAAATTCTTTTGTCAGAATTAAAGGCAAACAGAACAAGGCAGAAATGATTCTAGTTCTCTGGAATAAATACAACTTGAACTTGGTGCCTTGAGGAAAAACAATCTAGTGAAACAATGTACAAAACAAAAATCTTTTTTTTTTCAAAGTGGAAAATGAGATGATTTTGTTGCCAGATGTCCAGGGCAAAACAATTAATCTGTCCTTACTGTCCATTTCTACCTCAAAATCTTGATATTTCCACTAGGGAACCATCATAAATCTGTCAGGATTCTAGGCAAAGGGCCAGCTTTCTGTTTTGGCCTTGGACTTCTGGCAGCTGAATTAGAGAATTAAAACACTATTGATTTCTGTTTTTTTTTTTTAAAGTGGTTTGTTTATCATGTTGTGTTTAGTGCCAGCAACATCTACTCTTTAATATTCCACAGCACTGAAGTAATTTTCTTCTGAGAATGTTACTGCTCTTTTGATGAAGAAAAAGAAAACAGAAAAAGAAATCTTGTTAGCAAAGATAAACAAAGATGTATGAGAGATATAGTTTTCCTGGATTTGAGTATTGCAGGCAGATGTCTTGAGTACTAACAAAAAATATTTGTACATTACTATTCCAGTGTATTAACAGAGAACGTTAAAGAGCAAATTCCAGTTCTCAGAATATTCCTTTATGTTAGAAGACTGATAGATGGTTGGGAAAACAACTAAAAACATGATTATTATTTTTCTCTGTCATCATACACTTTCTGAGAAGTATTCAGCTCACAGCTGTGACCAAATTTCTGCTAAATAGCAAAAATGACAATAACCATTTGGTATAATGTGAAGACTTATGTATGCATACTTGATAAGTTCTAGTGAAGTAGGTGGGACTTCTTTATGCATAGCCATTCATAGAATTGTACCATAAATGTACTCTTTCCAAAACTGGATGTACACAAACAATAAGATTTATGTCAACTTCAAGACTAACATGTTTGATCCGACATAAGCTTTCAGAAGCCAAATAAAGCCTATCAGTCTTTAAGATGACATAAAACTCTCGTGGCCTCACAGAATGCTGCTGTTTAAATTCACTTTTAATTTTTCTGTAGTATGTGTGTTATATGACTTCAAGTCAGCTTGAAGACCATTAATTTCACAGAGTTTTATTAGGCAAGGAATACTCAGAGATGGTTTTGCCTATTTCTTTGAAATGCAGCCTACAGCAGCTGGTGCTCATTGGCAGCTTCCCATCCAAGTACTAACCAGACCTGTTCCTGCTTTGCTTCCAAAATCAGATGGGATCTGATGCCTTTAGGATATTTTTTTTCCTCAATGGATTTTTCTTTTTCTTTCTTTTTTCTTATTTAAACAAAGATTGAAATTATTTCATTGTATTTGGAAACAAAATTAAAAATACAGGTTAGCAAAAGGAAGAATTCCAATGATAAGAATTTATTATGAGAAAAGAGAGTAGTGAATCTCACTCCTCATAAGTGGGTTTCAAAAATCTGCTGTGAAGGATCCCAGCTCAATTCTTGCACTGATCTTTTAATGTTTCTTGTTTATGCCGTTCTAAGGCTCTGAGTTCCCCTTTTAATAACTTTCAGTTTTATGTTAGTTCCCATGTAAGCCTTGCTTAATTGTATCTCTAGATCTTTTCAACTTTTCAGGACTTAAAGAGTAAGAAACTCAGAATGAAGAATACTTCAGAACTGGAACATCCAAGCAATAAGACTGAATAAATGTAGGTTCACCATAACCCTTTTAAATTTAGAATAATACAGCCATTTAATTTCTGCTTACCAGTTCCACATTGTCCGTTGCTACATCGTAAGTGTAAGAATATGGATACAGCAGCAGCTGAGAATAAGAGTGGATGGTCAAGTATGCCTTGATGGTTGAGAGATTCTGACGAATGAAGTCAGCCAAGGCTTTGGTCTCCTTCTCTGATTCTGGTGCACTGCCACAGTAAGTGTCATCACAGGGCCTTTTTGAAGCACCGAGTGCTGTAGGCAGAGAGAGAATATGTGAAGAGCCATGCTGTCTAGTATCCCATTCTGTTCACACAGTGGCCAACCAGTTTCCCATGGGAAGCCCACAAACAGTGGACTTTCCACAGGCAACTGCCCCTTTCACTTGCATTCTCTAGCAACTGATACACAGAACCATATTATTCGTGACTAGTGAAGGGGAAGGCTAATATGACTTTGTTTGGGCTAACTTAGAAAAACTTCAGTTTCAAGAACTTTCCTGCAAAAAAGGTGAGACAGCAAAGGTTACACTCAGCATATTTATTCCCTCCCTGGCACGTATGTGTTAAGAACTTTCTGATGCTAAGAAACAAGGTCTGGGTTTGCTTATATGGAAGGAGTCTGTAGAAGGTCAGTTTAAATGCCTGGCCTAGAGAAATAGTCAAAATATCTGCTAGAAATGTTGAAATCTGTATAGAAAGTTACCCTGATGCATGTGCAATGTATGAATGGCCAGGCAACTTTTAAGATGCCCTATTAGGTTCTACAAGTGATAAGTTCAGGGCCTCCATTCTGCTCAGATTCTGGTCTGTCAGGATGTGGGACAGAAATGTATTTCTTTCAATAAAATTGGGTCCTTGATTCACCAGCATGGCCTTCCAATTTTTTCTTGGGGTTACTGGGGGAGGCAATTGCTCTTTGCCAATGCTGAATTTATCTAATATCCTTTGAAAGCAATCCAAATTGGCAGCCATCTTGTGTCAATGAATCCCACAGTTTAAGTATGCATTTTATGAAGATATACTTCCTTTGTCTGAAGGGACCCTGGAACTGTTTGTAAGGTGCGGGAGCCTCAACATGAGCAAGAAAGTTGTTATAAATTTTCCCTATTTGCAGGTGCTTGCAGGAGGAAGGCAAATTACCTTTCCCGTCCCTTATCATTCAAACATCCTTAAATATGAAGACTCTAACAGGTACAATGTCTATGTAGAACTGCCCTCCGTGTGTTCACTTTAACTTACTCTGAAATAAGTATGCACCGGCCAGATTGCAGGTACCTTTATCATTCCTGGGACAGCTCAACAATAATCACTGTCTCAGTATTAATATTTGAGAAGACTCAATTACACAGGAGTCTTGGTGGTCCAATTTTGCAGAGCATTTCAGCTTAGTTTTGGGCAGTGGATTTAAGATCCCCTGCTCCCATTACAGGGTCCATATTTGTTTATCCTGAAAGGGGGAAAGATGAGTATTTAGAATGAGTATTGTTCTAAATGTCACCTGAAACTTATTTTCCAAGATTCTAAATTATTTAGAATGGGCTTTAGAAGCTAAGGGCAACAAAATGTGCATATCACTTTCACATGTTCAAAACACTTCAAACATACCAGTTCTAGCTGTACCTTATGTTGCACACCTTGTAGATATTATTCAAAACATTTTGCAGGTATTACCTCCTCATCATATACTTCAAAGGTCATTTCTGCACAGCGTTACTGTCCCGCAATGGGGATGCATTGCTGTTCGATCGTGAGTCGTGTTTTCGCATGATGTTGTTGTGGTCCTGCTGCCAAAGTGTCTTCATCCATCACAACTGCAGGATATTTCAATACCAGAAAAAAATCTAGGAATAGCCCCCGATTATGCAATACTCTTGTTATTGGCAGTTGTGTCTATGTACTTCCTTCCCCAGTGCAGCACAGGAAGTGGTTAGTTGCACTGTGGAAGGAAGGAGTGTGACCCTCATGCTACCCTTCTGCAGGCAGTTGGCTGGCTGCAGAGGGGAACGCAAGAGTGGCACTGCTGGGATTGTGATGGGACGATGACAGGAAACAGTAAGGTGCGGAAAGGGCCAAAGCAGGGGGATATATGCTCCTTCCTATAATCACCAGGATGCATTCCTAGGACTACAGGAATGCAACTTTAATCTGACATTGAAAATTATTCTTAGTCTCAATAAAGCCCTCATTGTCTGAAATCTTACATAGATGCATTCTGACTATTGCTTTTTATTTCTTCTCAGGGCAAATTATACAATAAAATATACTTACTGCACCACCCAGCATCCATATTTCTATTGGGATCAGTACCAATGCAATTACTGTTGGCATTTACAGAACGAGTCTTCCTCCACATGCGATACTACAATGGAAGATAAAAGTAAGTGCTACTTTTGAAGGGCTATATCTGACATGAGTGCCAGGCTTTTTATTCAGAAAACGAATATGTCATTTACCGTAGTCCAAGTATAAACATAGCCATCAATATTCAAGACAGGCAAGACATAGAAGTCCAAGTTGTCCAGAAGATTGGTCATAATGGTTTCTGTTCCATAGGTTCGAACAGCCTAAATGCAGCCACAGATAAAGCAGATATAACAAAGAACTGGCAAAAATATAACCATGAAAGAGTAGAAACCCAACTACTGTCTTTGTTTTGCATGAATTTATGTGAATGTTAAATATTATCTTATTTTGCCTAAGGACTGTTGAACACAATGAAGAAAAATGATACTAAGAAAGTCACTGAATCAAAGGAACACCAAAGGGTACATATTGGCAAGATGACTTCTCCTCAGCAATTTGAATAAGTCAATCAAATAATCCTAATTTTTAAACAAATAGAATTGTTTACAAATTATTGTTATTTGATTAGTGCAGTTATTGGCTCCCCTTCCCAAAGAGGCCTTTTTAAAATGAGGAACTAAACCTTGTGGTATTGGGGGCCTACAATGGCCATACGGGTCTTCATGTGGCCTACTTTGTCTACTCCAGCTCTATTTAAACGATGGTACAATTTAAGTCTGGCTTAAAGTTAAAGAGCCATAAGAAGGGAGAGAAGCATCTTGAACCTTTATATTAACAGCCCATGAACAGTGGACTGCAGGTCACGTAATCACAGTTTTCTCTATGTAAACTGAAGTGCTAATTTGGAAATTTTGCACGTATTAATTGAAATCATCATATGAAAATATTTATGCAAGTCCATGTTCCTCTTGTCCTCTTTTGAATAATGCATTTCCTTCATTTGGATGATGAACAAGTGACTACTTAGGAGTCTTTCCCAATCAGAGTGAGCCTGAGACCTTTCCCAGGCAGGCTAGGGTATGCCCTACCACTAAAACATGTGCTCTGCAAACTTAGCTATGACCTTCCATGTGAAAACCAAAAGCAATGAGGTAGCCCCGTGAAGCAGAAAGAAATCTCAGGTTATGTATTAGACATAATAGGAAGACATGTTGGTTGCAGTCTAATCCAGAAATACATGAATTCAAATGCCATTTAAATCCACTGGTGTATATGTCTAAACCCAGCTGTTTAAACTGTTTCCTAAAGTCAAGCACTGTAGGAGGAGGGGGGTAAAAATCAGAGACTGATTGCTCCTGATAGTTGTGGTAGCAATCTAAACTGCTAAATGAGATAACATTTCAGTTTCTGCTGTGTTAGTGGAAAAGATACCGCAAAGATATGATTGTAGCATCACTTTCAGCTTCCGTGTTTGTCCCTGCATGCAGGTCCCAGTGGACAAACATGGAAGCCTTTCTGTCATCATTGAGTAGCTGCCAACACCCTAGAGTCAAATATTTTAGCTACTTGATTTGCTTGTTAATTGCATGCCACTGTCGTTTTAAAAACTTTCAGCAGAAGATTTTTTTTTTATTAAACATGAGCCTCAAAACAGCTAGAAGCTGTATTTTAAAGCCATTCTGTCAGAAGCAAAACCTAGGAGAACTTCACAGCAGCAAACAGACTGTTTCATAACTGACTAAGTGAAAGTTGGAGATTGAAAACTTCCTTATTTTGTTCTCACATATGAGAATTGAATGTTTCAAAGTTTTCTCTCTGCTAGCTGACATGAAGAGATCTAGCCTGCATTTTCAATTACTTCTTCCATCAAGGAATTTTTAGTAACATTTCTTGAAGTGTCTTTGGGCAAAAACAAGTGTTTTGTGTGTGAAATATTTTTTGAACCCCCCCCCCGCATTTTTGCAATTCTTTGCACAAAATGCTTCTTTAAATTTGTTATTGCTGCTGTCTCCCCCTCAAAATTTTTGCTGTTTCCATTCTTGCTCATTTGTAAAAGATCTCATGGTAATAACAACTTTTTAAATGATGTCTCCATGTGTCAAGACACAGTTTCCAGTCAAACATAAGAACAATTGGGTTGGTTTTTTTTACATCGCTAGTACATCCTTTACACTCTTAGTTCTAAATCCAATGGTTAGTTGCAACAACAGCAAATTATCTACATTAAAGAAAATTTGTTGAATCAACTCATATGTAAGTTATATTAATTCATTTATTCTATTCCAGTTGGGACTAGGAGTGGAATGAATATTCAAAAATATTCTAAAATGGTGGTAGAAAAACATGCTGCTGAGAACCTTGACAGGAAGAGCCCTGGACTGATAGGAATCTTTGCAGTTCAGGATTTACTCTGTACAAAATTTGCATGTGGCTATTATGGGTAGAAAACAGCATTTTTAAAATTAGGTAACAGCATTGCCTGTGCAAAATGTAATAATTTTGCACAGAAATATTACTTTCTGTGAAGAAAAAAAAGATGCTTCCCATGTAGAAAATGTTGTGTACTTATTTTGCACAAAATTTGCAGAAAACAGAAAACAACATTTTTTACAGAAAACAAAATTTTTTAAATTTTTTAAATTTTTACAGAAAACAACATTTTTTAAAATGTGTAAATAAACCACAAATGTAAGTGCCAAACTGCAAACGGGCTTTGAAAATGTTGTGGTTTTTGAAAGCCTTCTGGCAGTGGGAAGAAAAATAGCTAAAATTACTCATTGCTTCCTTTAAGAAAGTTAGTGAAATATTACCTCCCTAGTGTGGATTAATAATTGGATTTAGACCTTAGTGGTCAGATAAGGTATTCCTGGTCAGTTGAAAGGCATATCAAGGAACAAAGATTCATTCTTGTGCTGAAAAAACAGGTTTGCAGATTGGGTGTCCTCCTCTAATTCAATCCTGAGCATGGAAGCCAAGGTTTTTGTGGTGGCCAGGGGTGCGGTCATGTAATTAAGTCTTGTCTGCCAGTTGTATCCATGCCTTGAGACACTTGATCTGGTCATGGTGACACATGCTGTAACTACATCCTGTTTGAATTACGGTAACACACTTTATGTGTGGCTGCCTTTGAAAAGTGCTTGAAAGCTTCTGTTGGTTTAAATTGCTGCAGCCAGATTGTTAACCAGGCCTGGCTACAGGGGGAACCCAATTTTCTTGTTGCAACAATTCCACTGGCTGCCAGTCTCTTTCTGGGTACAATTCAAAGTGGTGGTTATGACTCACAAAGCCCTATAAGTCCAACATTCAGGATATCTCAAGGACTTTATCTCCCTGCAAGAGCCTGTTTATGTCAAGGCATCTTCTGGAGAGGTCCTTCTCTCTCTTCTACCATCATTACAGATACGTTTGGTAGGAACACAGAGAGGCCTTCTCAGTGGTTACTCCAAGGCTCTGGAACTCCTGTTTAGGGAGCTTAAACTGATGCCCTCCTTGCTATACTATTTACTAGACCTTTGTAGGCAAGTAAAGACCTCTATATTTCATAAGGCATTTGAGGACTGACTGTTCAGTGGGAAAGGGCCTTTCTTGTGTTATGCTGTTTATATCTGTGGTTCTTCTTTTCAAAGGTCTGTTTTTAACTGCTTTTAATTTACTTTTAGCTTAATTATATTTTCAACTGTTGTGCAATGTAATTTTTTTTGGATGTACATAACATTTATAAGCTGCTTCAAGTCACAGACTGGGAAAAAGGTGGGATACAAGTAAATATAATAATAAAAGGGCTACTGAGCAAGAGTAAATAACTCGTTTTCAAAGAAGTAGCCATGTCAGTCTCTTGTAGTACAAGGAGGAGAAAAGGAAGGGGAGAGGGAATGTAGCAGCAACTTTAAGACTAACTTGTTTTTATTTTTGCCTCAGCTATCATGGATATAAACCCACTTCTTTGGGTTCACTATAGGGTATAATTTATTAGAGCATTTATTATCACTCTGTACTGCATTTGAGGAAGTGGATTTATATCCACAAAACCTCACACAAAAATAAAAACTGGTGACTCTTAAAGGTGTTGCTACCTTCCTAGACATTTGTTAGGGATGTTGTTGTCAAGAACAGCAGTAAGAGCAGATTAGGCAAAAAAGAGATTAATGCAACACACAGAACTCCGAACAGGCTTTCTATAAACTATGGCTCAAAAGTCATTCATTTTTTCTCCCCTCAAAGCTTCTGAAATAGCTTTGCATATCATTCACTGATTGTAACAGTAAATTCAAGTGGTGAGTGCCACAAGGATCACAGTCAGGAGGGGGCTGCTGAGAAACAAGTTTGGAGCTATCCACACATTTGTAGAAATACATTTTATAAAAACCCAATGAGTGGTAAATCAACCTCTCAAATACTTACGGAATCAACTATAGAAAAGCAGGTCTTGCTTCCAAATTAATGCCAACTTGGGAGACTTTAGAATTTATTTTTTTAAAACCCAACAGATTACTTTGCCATTGTGCATCTGTTATTATGCATATTTTGTTTTCTTCATTTTATTGTTAGACACCTTGAGTCCCATTTTGGGGGAGAAAGACAGGTTATCAAACAATCAGTAAAACAATCTGACATTTATATTTTAATAACATGAATGTAAAAGTTTTTCCGTATTTATTACTCCACTTGATTTTTTTTTAAATCATTGGAGGGTGTACATCAGACCCTTCCTAGATTTTTAGGCCAACACATAAGGCTGCGTATTGTCCTTTCCAAATTAAGTAAGTCAAGAAGTCTTGTTTGGAGTGACAGATTCTGATAATGTATTTTCATTCTGCATTACACATTAGCATTGCATTTTTCCCTAAAGTAGAAATCTAGTGGTGGAACCCAACTTTAAAAATGTATTATTAAGGATCCTTATCTGGATTTGAGAATCTGAGAATTTACAAACAAGTTTTTTTTAAAACATTCTTTATATATTCTGGCAAAATTGTGATTTGATCACTAACCTCTCTTACAAACCACTGGCAAAACGCAGGTGAGATCCACTCTCTGGCATGAAAACCACAATCCATGAAGATGGCCTTTTTGTTCACACCAGGGTTTCCCACCTGTAAAACATCGTCATCATCATCATCATCTCCACAACATGCAATAGCAACAGCAACTTATGTGTACAAACAGTTACCATTTCCTGCTCATATTGCAGCCTCAAGCATTACTAGAGATAAGCAGGGGAGAATTTCATCACTGGGAATTAAAATCCCAATGCTGGGTATATTTTATCATCTCTAAAAAAATTTGTCATAATCAAAAAAGCATGTTGGATCCATATTTTATCCCTGCTGATAGCTGTCCTCTTTTCAGCAGCCTGGTTAACCGTGCTACATTCTTTATCTATATCTTTATCTGTCCTTTTTACATAAATAGTAATATAGAGGGTGACTGTAAGCAAGTCAGTCTCTCTTATCTTTCACAGTTGTGCATAAGAAGAATGTTTGTCACACAGGAATGAGACGAGCTCCATCTGCTGAAAGCTGTAACTATTAAAGATACAGGAGCTCTGTTATTTCCATATATCTCCCTGGTAATGCATTTTCTCTCTGGGTTGTTTAAACCAGTGCTTCTTAAGTGATCTGATGTGGTGGACTGGCAGAGGTTTTTGTTTTGTTTTATTTTGCCCCAATGTGATAGGGGCAGGCACCAAAGTTTGTTCTTATTGACTGCAACTGTTTGCTTCTTTCCTGGAAATGGCTCATGAACAAGCACTAATCCACAGGCTACACTTTGAGCAGCACTTGTTTAAGCAACCTTCCACATATCACAGAGTGAATGCTGATATCTCACACATACTTTATTCAAGGCTTATTTTTGGGACATAATCAATAAAAAAGGATAGGGCTGTGGGTTTGATCTGTAGAAGTTTCAGCAAAATTGGCATGTTTGTGTATGCAAATGTGTGTGTGTGTGAGTCATTGTATGTGCTTGTGTGGAGGGTAGTTTTGGCGCATGATTGTCAAAAGTTACTTTTCTTAGGGATTGCTTACAGTGGCAGTAAGGATCAATGATTTTCTCTTTATGTTTTTCAAACTCTGGTAGCAATGGCAGCAAGAATAGGCATACTTTTTTTACCTTCCCCTTTAACATAAAGCCATAGGATAAGTCCAGGGACTTTTGAGGGCAGCTATGAACTAACAAGAATTTTGCTCCTGTTGCTATTACTATGGGCATCAGGAAAAATACAACTTTGTTAAAAATAAAACTGAAACCCAAAATCCTCCCTTTAAAAGGAAACAGTTACTGCTTACTATTACCAGTGTGTCCTCTCCAAAATCATTAATCCAAAACATTCACCACCTGTGAATAGCATAGTGAATTTTATGGGGAGAAGGTCATTTTGTTTCAGCTGTAAAATGAAAATGTAGCCATTTGTTTGTGTAATAAAATCTGGGTGCCAGCGATCATAATTGAATAAGCAGCCATCCACTCACTGTCATTTAGCCATTTCCAATCTTGTATCCTTCAGATGTGCTGGACTACAAGACTCATCATCCACAGAACTGCTGTACTGACTGGACATTATGGGAATGCTGAGCCTTAGCCCCCAGATATGTTCAGCACCTTGGATAGCTCTTTTAGAGTTCAAACTAAAATCTAGCAAGGATTCACCATTCCACTGATATGAAAGCCATCAGCCACCATGGCATATACTAGGAAAACCAAAAACCTATCCTGGGATGGTGTGATGTCGTCCCCTTTTCCGTGAGTGGTGAGAAGATCTGGGTTTGGATTCCTTTTGGAGGAGAGACTGTTGGAGTCTTCAGATTTTTTTGGAAAATTTATGTAGAAATATACTGAATCCTCTTAGCAGTTGTTAGTTAGACCAGTATGTCTAATGAAGTGACCTTTCCAAGCACTAAAAGTAGCACAAGCTTTCCTACATTTAGCAAGTCTACTGCCCCCCACCAGATCCTCAGAAAGTTGCAAGGTGCTTTCCCCTTTGCAGCTCACAGCTGAGTTCTCTCCCCCTTTCTCTGATTGATTTCTTGCCTCAAATGGCTGTTTCTTTAAAGTACAGATTCTCAGGTTAATAGACTCTGGGAATTCTTGTCAGAAAAAGGAACTTTTTAAAGCCCTAGGGAAAAGTCATGTCTAATGTACCAGTTCCTCATAAACAAGAGTGGGAGTGTGCTATTGTAGACTTCTCCTGCTTGTGGGCTTCCCATGGACAACCACTTGGCCACCTGTGTGAAAAAATGCCAGGTGAGGTAGATCTTTGTTCTGAGCTGGGAAGGCTCATCTTACATTTTTACCCCATGCAAACCTGGAGCCCTTTAACACTACAAAGTTATAGCATTCTGCTTTAACTGTTATACAACTGGGATTTGCAGTTTAAGAAGGGGGTATTTAGAATTTTCAGAGAGTTCTAGTGCCTCCCAGACTACAAAGTCCAGGATTCTACAAGATGTTGCCATGGCAGTTAAAGCAGGACCACAATGCTATAGCTGTGTGGAGTGAAAAAGGCCCCCTCAGGACTATAGAGATCACTCTGAAAATTGACCTGATCTCCAAAATAAGAACATGGCTGATCAAGTGCCTTTTTAAAAAAGCAGTTGTATTGATTACTGATAAACATTGAAACATTTTGTGTCACATTACTAAAAAAAATAGGCTGGCATTCTGTTGGTTAGTCCCTACCAGAGTAGACCTATTCAATCAATTGTTGAATGATGAGTTAACATGTAGGTAAATCCCATTGACTGAATAGGTCTATTCTAGTTAGGATCTAAAAACAGGATTTAGGCCATGGAATTTTTTTAAAAAGGTGAGTGAATAGACTAGTTTATAGATAACTTCATAGTAAATAGGTTTACAAACAACAGATGGAGTACACAATGATACAAAGGTAGATTACCATTTACCTTGCTTACAGGAATGCAGTTAAATTTATACATGCAAACTGTCAAAGCTTTTTATTACAGTCTGTGCTATATTGCAAGGCTTTACGATCAATCAGAAAGGATAAAAATGTCAACATAAAGGAATTCAGAAAATCTGTTCTGTTTCCTAAAGCATTTTTTTTTTTTTAAATATACAAATCTGGAGTTTGAGGGCTTCATAAATATAGTTATTTCTTACCTGACAAGACAAGACAGAACAGACTGCATAAGGAAATGAGCAGTGAATACCTTCAGGAGATACATTGGGCGTCCCTCAAAAGTTGTTCCTATCTGTGATCGGGAAACAAGAGTTGGGTTCTCATTTGCAATATCAGCTGTCCAAGCCTCTATCTGTTGGGTTAAAAATAACTATGTAAGTTCATTTAGTGATATAAGGAACCGTGTCATATTGAGTTTAACTAATAACTCACCTAAGTGAGTACTAGCTATGTCACAAGTGGTAAATCTTGTTTCTGTCAAGGGCCACATTACATTGGTGAACCCTGTCAGGGTATACATTCTAGTAATGGCTCTGGGCAGGACCCACGGTGTATGGGCAGCATAAAAAAAGTGGACAGAGGTGAGCATGTGAATATTATTGTCTCGCAATGAAATAAAGACATTTGGATCCAATGCGTGCAAGTTTCTGCCTTTCAGCTTTGTAGCTAAGGAACAAAGCAAGATGTAACAACTACAGTACTGTCATAATTCTGAGTGGAAGCCATGCAGGGCATGGCCTCAGGAGAAAATTTTGAGGTCTGGTCCATGGTTTGGAGATTCTTCACTTGGTCATTCTTGATTCTCTGCTGTTCTCCATTATCTGAGACAGAGAATTTTCCTATCTTTGCTGTTAAACAGAGTTTTAACAGAAAATTGCAGGGACTAGAACTGGAACTTGAATATACACAAAGCATCTGCTTTGCATCATAACTTTGGACCCTTCACAGCAAAGTAACATCTCCAAACAAAACCTGCCAAGTGGAAAAGAGATGAGGATTTTCACATGTGAATGTCAGTTACCGTTTCCCAGTTGTTGTATTTTTCATAATTGTGTCCAGTAGATCGAACATGATTGTCAAACTGCCCATCAAGCACAGATTGGAGGTTATCAATCAAAACTCTGAAATACAACAACAGTAAGGAGAAGTCAAAATAGACACATTTGTTTTCTATTGCTCCTTTATCCCAGGCCTTCTTAAGGTCTGCTTCTCTACATGAACACCAAAAATATGTTTGCCACTGGTTCTTTCCATTTTGCCTGAAGTGGTATAGTTATGTACCATAACACTGCATTTCCCTAGGCTAGAGACAGAGGAGACTTTCTTTTTCCTCCAGAGGGTTGGAGGCAGTTTACAAAAGATTTCACCAAGACTTAGGAAACTACTTTATATTCCACTGTTGAACTGCTTTTACCATCAGAAAGTTCTTCCTAATGTTTAGGTGGTATCCCTTTCCTCTAGTTTGAATCTGTTGCTCCATGTCCTAATTTCTGGAGCAGGAGAAAACAAGCTTGCCTCATCTTACATATTACATCCTTTCAAATATTTACACATGGCTATCGTATCATCCCTTAACATTCTCTTCTGCAGGTTATACTTACACAGCTCCCTAAGCTGCTCATCTCAGGATATGGATTCCAGACCTTTTACTATTTTGGTAGCCCTCCTCTGGACACATTCCAGCTTGACAATATGCTTCTTGAATTGTGGTACCCAGAACTGAGCACAGTATTTTTGGTGAGGTCTGACCAAATGGCTCTTGTGGTCTCTTGCAACTGAATGACTCTATGATTCATCTATGGAATGGGTTTTCCATTTTTTTAAATTGAAAAGTGATTTGACCACAGATGACAGTGGGCAAAAAGAAATGTGCACTCTGTCCATTTCCCCTAAGTTGATGTCCAGATGTTTTTGACTTCAACTTTTGTTGTTCTCTCATAATGGCCATATGAGTTTGGGCTAATGGGAGTTGTAGTCCAAAAATCTGAAATTTATGAATTTAGGGAATTTTGAGGGAATTTGTTTCCCTCAAAACATTTTGAGATCTCATAAAAACATCACTTGTGCCTTGCCATAGACCCTTACAGATTGCCTTCAGAACAGCTTGCATTGTTAAGAGCAAAGGAAACCTTCTCACCCACAATTCTCTCTCATCTCTTTCTGAATAAAACAGCTTTAGGATAAAGAAATGTGCAAACTCAATGTCCTTGATTCCTGTGACCTGCATTAGAAGAGTGAGAGAGGCCACGTTTCAATGCACCCCCAGCCTTCATAATGAACACTTGAACTGGATGCATTGACGTGATATCAGGGCATTGCCTGCTACACATCAAAGGCTTGTATCTCATCTGGTTGTAGCAAGGACACTTCACTGAAGTTTGTCAGGGACAATCTTTCAAATTGGTCCCTGCTGCAGGCAACTATATATATTTATTATTAGTGGAAGAAATGTTGCAGTCCATGGCAGAGTAACTCTTCCTTTGCCATCAAGACAAAACTGCTTTGCCAAGGTCTATAGAAGGTTATTAGCTGGGACCAATGAATGGTAAGATAATCTTGCCAGTAGTTATACAGTGGGAAGAAACTGTTTAAATTCCCTCCATACAGTTATTTTTCCTGATCCCAATGTGATTGCAGTTTGCAATTTTTTTAAAAAAAATTATGCAACTACATGTACATTCATCTTTAAGTGCCAAATTAAAAATCATAAATAAAAATCCTAAATATGAAATTTCAGTTCTGATTAAACAAAGTATCTGCTGAATCTTTTCCTTTGACTCATGTTCTTTTTGCTTCACTTTCTGATTCAGCAATCTTTTCCATGTTGGAAGGAAAAAGGCATCAAGGCTTGCATAAAGTGTTTAGTGAGAGAAGAGAAATCTAGACAAAGTTTGCCCTTTGTTTGACCTCTCTTAATCTTTCTTTGATCTACTTACTCAAACCTGTTGTTTCCACTTTACCTGCAGAGGTAACTTCCTCCTTCCTCAAGAAGTTAGTTAATCTCTTTGTTTCTTTTGCCTGGTAAGGAGCATGAACAGGGATTCAACCTTAATATTCACTGCTAGGTTACACCCACAAATGAGCGCCAACTCTTAGGAGCTCGTATAACCAAGCATACTTGGTTCTGCTTTTTCTATTTCCTTTCTCATTCTTAGATGGATTTCCTGAGAGCATCTGGTTTCCACCGCAAGCTCATATTGTACTAGACCTGGTGCGCTCTGATTAATATTGTTGTTGCGTGCCTTCAAATCATTTCCAACCTATGGCAACCCTAAGATGAACCTATCATGGCATTTTCTTAGCAAGATTTGGTCAGAGAGGATTTGCATTTGCTTTCCTGTGAGGCTGAGAGAGTGTGACTTGCCCAGGGTCACCCAGTAGATTTCCATGGCTGAAGGCATCTGAACCCTGGTCTCCAGATTCATAGGCCCTTTCCGCACTCTACCTTCTTGTGTGATCCTCTGGTGGTGATCCTGGCAGTGGCTCTGCCATGAAGGAAGTGTGACAGGAGTGCTCCCTTCTGCACTGGCCTGACTCCATGCAAAAGGGAGTGTGATGGACATGCCTCTATTTTCTGTAGCACAGCCAGGTACTTTTCCAGGCTGCACTGAGGCAGGAAGCACCATCATTGTGCTTCTGGGCCTTCCACAGGACAGGTAAGTATGGGACTGTGGTGTGATCACAGATCATTGAGGAGGATAACCCATCAATGATTTAATCTGCAATCGCACCACCTGGGGATGGGAGAGGAGCGGGGCCACAACAACATCATGCAGAAGCATCATTGTGGTCCCTCTCCTTTCCTCTCCCCTCCCCTCCCCTCCCCATGCCAGGATGGGAGGCTACTGTGGAAAGGACATATGCCAAAGCTCAAACCGCTATATCACGTTGGCTCTCTCTACTTAATATTTGTTGTATTGTTGTGTGCCTTCAAGTCATTTCCAATTTATAGTGACCCTAAGGCAAACCTGTCACAGGGTTTTCTGGGACTGTGTGACGTGCCGAAGCTCACGAGTGGGTTTCCATGGCTAAATGGGTGATCGAACCCTGGTCTCCAGGGTCATAGACCAACTACTATAACTGCTCTTATTCTCCTGCTTAATATAGATACCAGATATTCCAACATTTTACCCGTTCTGAACTTACTTGCTTCCAACTTTGCCTTACTTTCTTGCATTGCTTCTTTGAAGAAACTTAATTTCTATACTTGTTGTCTGTTTTTGTTCTCAGTTATGCTAAAGCCTCACCTTACCTGTCAATATGAAAAGACCCAACCTCCAGATTTGTAGTCTCACTCAGCATCCTTCAAATGTGCAGCACTATGTTTCACAAGATATGTCATGAGGATCCCTCAAAATGTGGCACTTTGTTTCAAAAGGCATATAAGGTAGCCTTTAAATATTGCCACAAACGAACACAAGAGAGTGTGCAGATCTGCACAGAATGTACATGTGCTAACTTTTATATAGAGATGCAGTTAATATTATTATTGTTGTTGTTGTTGTTGTTGCTGTTGTTGAAATACAAGAGTGGGAAAAACTGACCACGGGGCCTCTTTTTCTGCCCAGTCTGCTGTGGTCCAAGTAATAATTGTACTTGAACCATTTTAAGGCCCCTGATCTTCCTCCTTAAGGTTTGCTATCTTTGAATTGAACTTGGGCTGGATAGTCTTTCAGATAGAAGACAACTTCAAACTCAAGACTGTCCTGTGCAAAGTATGACACATGCTCACCCTAAGGCACAAGTACATCTCTAGTGTCTCATGTTCAAAAATCTGTATCCCAGCTTGTCTCTAGTTAAGCAGCATGTTGCTGCAACCTTTAATTTAACACACAGAAAAAACAGAGGACTATCCTCAGTTTAACCCACTTATATTAATGAAACAAACATCCTGAGGGGGGAAACATACTCATAGTCCAGTCCACTCTGCTGCAGGAGACTTTCTACTTCAGCACATTTGTCCGCTTCAACTCGGAAATCAACAGTCATGTCTGTTTTCACTTGAGCAACGGAATCTGGCTTCCAGAAATCAACCTGAACAGAGAAACAATGAAGAAATGGATTGGGAGGGGGGAACACTCATTGGTTCTCTCTGGATCTGTCTGTACATGTGGATCTGTTTGGGCAGTGCCATTTCTCCACCTCACTCAGTAGCACTACTGCTAATCTAAACTGATGACACATCAGCAGAAAAATCTCTTCAGTGTGATTTCACAGTTCTCTTAAAGTTGAGTAGCCTTGTCAAAGTCATTTGCAGTAGGCCTTTGCACCAATCCAGCTATAAGCTAAATTGTGCTGACCCAGGAAGTGAGCTTGTAATTTTAAGCATGCAATAATACCTGCTTTAATCCCCACCCCACACTGGGATCTCAAGAAGTATATATTGCCATTGCTTTGAAATAATTTTAAATGACTGGTTGGCTTAAGGAAAGATATCTTTTCGCTGCTCTTTAGCACATGCAGAACATTCATGATGCCTAAGATCACATTCACAATTTGGCCAAGATGAAATTTCCTTTCACTCTCTAATATGAGAATGACTAGTGTGAGGTAATTGAAACTATGTTATTAGTATCTCCTGCATCTCTTCAATCATTTGTTAGATTTAGCTGTCAGCAACAGGATTTTGAAGGAACAAAAGTCTGGACAGTTTTTGATTGCTACCTTTGGTCTCTCTGATTTTTTTTGTTATCTTTTCTAACATTTTATCTTGTTAAACAGACTAGCTCATCCTTAATTTGTTGTTCTTATTATTTTGTTATTTGAATAGTAATCTGTTCGACTGTTTTAGGTAGTGAAAATTATTCTCTCCTGCCCCAGCGCCTTGTTTTTCTGAGTTGTCTGATTTGCTTGCATTATGATCCTTTTTTTAAATTAAATCATTATACTAGAGCTTCTGTTTGTGTATGTAGCTTTGTGTAATAGGAATTCTACCAATAAATTTCCAAATCATGCCCTGCATGTAAAGGCAAGAGTTAAAATATCTTAAAAATGTTAAGTAAAAGGTGCTGTTCATGTATAGGTTAAATGAATAGGCATGAAATCCATTTCTGGTGAAAACAATGAGGTAATAGTTAAGAACAGTAGCAAACAATTGTGGTGCAAGGAACTAACAAAGCTGTTTCTAAAAGGAAGAAAAATACATGCAGAATTAACTGCTTCAAGAAGAGTTATCATATCAGGAAACCTGAGGCAGGAAGCTAAATCAGTTGTGTGCCTCTACATCTGAGGTGTACTAATCAGGTGTACTAACTTGGTTGGTTGATAAAACAAAGAAACACAGGAAGTAAAAAAAAGTGGAGAGAAGGCAGCAGATCAGGGATGGGCCCCTATGGCCTCTGAACCAGAAAACACAGATACTATTTGCTGTTCTACTTTCTGCTGACTTAGGGCACAATCATGCCGGGGCTGGTAGGGGGAGTTATTTGCAGTTTCTTGACTTGGGGGTTCTGTATACCTATTCCTTGCAAATTGGAGGGCTTACTGTATTGCAAGCATAACAGAGTTAACAAGTACCCTCTGTAGCTATGTTGAAGTAACATAATGTATGTGAATGTACTTCAGTGTTGAAGTAACATACTGGAAATGCTAAAATACTACCACATACTGAAAAAATATGTAAATGCCCATATAAGATATGTGTCAATGACCTCCACAGACAGAATATCGGATATGATGCCTCAGTATTCTGTATGGTGATGTTCCTTACCCCTGCAGTGTACAAATACCATGTTCAGTGTACTACTAGTACCATATGTCTTATAAAAAAAATAACATACATAAGGTATCTAGATCATGTAATATCAAGGAAAGCAATATACTTAGGTTATTGTCTTGGGTCCTCTCCCTGGAGAAAGGCAGGATATAAAACAAAACAATAAACAGATTAGGTAAAGCCTTTAATAAGAGATACAAGACTATGAAAGCTGATGTCTTTAGACTGAAATATCTATGTGATATGATGATAATCCCTAAGTAGTATATAATTACAAAAGCTGTTTTACTTAATAGATGCATGAAACTCATAAAGCCATGTATTTATTCTTCTGTCATATAAATTTCCTGACATTCCAAAGGTTAAGAGATCCTTAAGGGGAATGTTAATATTGATCTACCTACTAATCAATACCTTTGCTTACAATGTGCTAACCTGGGTGACCACACTGGGATTAAAGAACTCAAACTAGGTACAAATCAACAAGCATATGACAGAGAAATTTCTCTCCCTTAACTAATAGATGGGGTTGAGAAATCATACCTGTTTCATTTGCATGTGGATTACCACATACCACCCATAGGGACAGAGGTACACATACTGGTTTGCTCTGTAAGACTTGTAAGAGGCAGTAATTTTGGTGATAGTAGGAGCAGGCATGCTTCACCCCCAGTAAGACTTGTAAAGACTTAGGGTGGTGGTAGTGAAAACAAGTTTGCTTCCACTGTCATGAGAGCTCTATTTGAGCCTGAAGATCAGAGACTGGTAGGAGGTCAAGACAGAAGCAGGCACTATCTTAGAAGGTAAATGGTCTAAGGCCTTTTCCACACTGGATAAATAAAATGAAGTAGCGCGAGCTCTGACGGACATCGCCCACACCTTCGAGTGTGCTAGCTCATACATAATTGGCAAGCTCCACACCTTAATCCACCCGGTTAAGTCGCCAACAGTCAGCGCGCGGGCTTTTTAAAAAACGGGGAAAAGGTGGTTTTTTCCCCAAGAAACGTGCTGATTTGTGCATGATGTAATCGGAGGGCGGGCTGTGGGCGTGGACAGCTTCAGTGGTTGGTCCGTCCCACAGAGAGCAGGATGGTCTTGAAAGCGGCTTTCTGCAGCCAGAAAAGGGGAAAAGCTTACTGGTATGTGCTATTGATCCGAAGAATGGGGTTTTTCCTTGATTCTAAGATTACTGTATGTGCGCATTGGGCTTCTGCCACCACGTCCTGCGCTCTGCTCCCGGACTCACCATCTTCTCGGGCGTGGGATGCGCCGCGAGGAGCCTCCAAACAGTGGTACATAAAAGCTTAAGTCCTCCGCAGAATTACCAATAGAGGCCAATTGCCGGCGCCTCCTCGCACGGTCTGTATCCCATAGATGTCCCAGTTCAGCCAGCACAAGTCCAAGAAGCCAGAATACAGCTAAAATGGACCGTTCAACTTCAGGAAACACCTCTTCCTCCATTGCTCACAGGGAAAGATAAAAGCAGAAAATGGGCGCGGAAACCCACCAGAGATAGGGAGCAAAAATGCACTCCACCCAGCTATGGCGCAGAAAACCATTCCCCCGAGATAGGGCGCGAAAATAAAAAATCGTCACAGTTTATTTCAAGGCTAGCAGGAGGAATGGGAGGAGGGAGTCGTGGGAGGAACTGCGGGGCATGACATGAGCACGCACGTCATGACGTACGGGGCCATTTTTTTAAAAAAGAGCTGCCAATCACATCCGCTGTGCAAATTCCACGGAACGTGTGGAAATGGCAATAGACCGTTGTACAGTATGTCCGCGGTAGCACGGACAAAAAAAAAACCCACCCAGAAACGTTGCAGCGCGAATTCCACGGAACGTGTGGAAAGGGCCTAAGTCACCAGAGAAAGAGCAGAGCATTGTGTGAGACCAGTTTGAATCAGGAGCAGATTCCATCATTACTTTCTGCTTTTCCTTTAGGGAGCAAATGAACAAGGTGTAAACTTCCAGGGTATTAGAGTAACAGAAGCCCCCACTTGTTAGAGGCAGGACAAGGTGGTTTTGCTCAGAACAGAGATAGAAAGCCTCAGCAACAAAACTGAGACTCCTCAGGAAAGAGCACTGAAACTTCAACTGCCATGCTTTGTCTAGGACAGCCCTAAATAATCTTCTGTTGTCCCACTTTTCCAGCTGTTTTAAAAATGTCCCAGTTTTGCTCTTCTCCTCTTGCTTTCCTCCTTTGTCCTTTACTTAACTTTAATTGATGCTTCAACTGAGTTCAAGTGCAAAAGTAGCTTGCACATTCTATTAACCCAATTGGGGAACAGGGCATGAGTGGTCAGAATCTTGCCTTTCCCAGTAGACTTAGGCAAAAGCAAATTGCTGCAGTTTCTCCCAGCGTGTGTGCTCTCCTCCATTCAACTTTTGCCATCTTGACCACACTCTGAAGTTGGTTGGCAAACTTGTCTCAGTTTTCATCTATGAAATATTGGAGGGTACGCTGTATGTTTATAGTAACAGCAATCTTGGCCTCCTGACCCCGCAAAAAAACCCATTATCTCATTGACTTTATAAAACTGAGTCTGCTCCTCTGCCCAGCACTTAACTCTCTGAATAGATGGAAAACAGGTGGGACTTGGCCAGACTTCAGATATGCCTCACAATGAGGAAGAATGTTGAGAAGTTAACACTATCACTTGTGAGAAACAAATGACTTATGAATTTATGATGTGGCAGTGATATTTGCGTATCGAGTTAGGAATTTGCAGCCTCATTTCACTTGGATGGACTGAATGGGGCCATAGGGATTTCTGTGAGTAAAGCTTGTCTAAAAGGTGCCTACTGATTTGGTATCTAAGCAGTGACCAAAATATTATTACCTCTGGGATTATAATCCTTCAAACAGTGAAATCTATCATCTAAATATACCAAGTTAAATTTGGATTCTCTCCTTTGGTCATATACATCTTTTCTTAGAAAGTAAAAATAGTTGTTTTTGTTGTGGTCTTCCTTTATTTGCTTAAGCTTTACTCTTGTATTTCACCAACACTAGTATCATACCATTCCTTAAATGGGTGCTGTATACTATGCACTCAGTTACTAGGATAGCACAAACTGTGTTTTCTTTAGTCAGGATTTATCGAGGAGACAATGTATGGCTGGGGAATTCAGATTCAATCCAGGGTAAGGTCTATTTCACTGTGAGCTAGAACATAAAAATCACGAATAAAAGACCATCTGTATAAATATTTACTCAAAGGTAAATCCCACAATTTAACAGTACATATTTCTGGGTGAGTGCTTATAGGAACACAGTTCCTTTATGTTAAGTTCAAAACTATCATATATTGGTTAATCACAAAACACATAAAATGTGTATGCTATTTTTCTAAGCAACAGCATACAGTTAAGCATCACGGTAACTACTCAGAGCTCTCTCTTTCCTGTTCTTTAAGTTTTAATTAGATGCTTCAGAAAATGTCAGTTGATCCCTCAGTTCCTTGTCAGGAAGCCAGAAATGGCCCTACAGAGAAATGTTGGAGGGAAGGTAGCCAAATAGCCAGATTTCTTGATTTGTTGTTGTGTGCCTTCAAGTTGTTCCTGAGCTATGGCACCCTAAGGTGACCTATCGTGGAGTTTTCTTGGCAACATCTGTTCAGAGGGGTTTTGCCTTTGCCTTCCTGAGAAAGAGTGACTTGCCCAAAGTCACCCAGTGGGTTTCCAGAGTCCTAGTTGAACACTCAAACCATTATACCATACCAGGTTTACACTCTACTAAAAATAATCAGATAAAATCAAGATGTCTAAAAATCTGTCACCTTAACAAGGAGGAGAAAGAAAGAAAGAAAGAAAGAAAGAAAGAAAGAAAGAAAGAAAGAAAGAAAGAACTGTCAGACTACAAATCTTATACAACTTTCTGATGTTGCACAGAAGTGCTCCCTTCCAGCTCACTGATTTCTGCACTGGAATCTGCAGGGGTATAGGTGTAGACATAAGCCCTAATACCTGAATGTTCACATACACACTTAACTGATTTTAACTCTGTTTCTAGTTTAATTATTTAATTAAACTATGAATTAAACTATTAACTCATTAAGCTAACAATTAAAACTGTTAGTTTAATACATTTAATTAAATTTTTAAATGTATCTGTCCTAACCTTTGTAAACCTCATTGCATCCCAGACTGGGATCTTGGACTAGACTATTATTAGTCTTAAACAAATATATTAATAACCACCATCAGCATCAACATCAGCAGAAGAGACCGTTGGTTACTGAATGCAAAGATCTGCAGAAGGCTCTACCTGCCACAGACATTGATGAGGGAATTATGGGAGTTGGAGTCTAAGAACATATGAAAGGCTATGGTTGCTATCACTCCTGTTCTGTGAGTTGAATCCAGGCATAGCCATACTTTGAGCAGACCCAATGAAATCAATGAAACTTATGTGAAACATGAATAGCCTAAATCAGATTTGGCAGAGGGCAGCTGTGTTTGTTTTTTGCAGCAAAATCAACAGTCCTAATGCACTTTGGAGACTAACAATCCATCTGCTGTGTGTGAGTACCAGTCTTTTTGTTTTCAATGAGTCAACTCAAAGTGTGACTTCCTAGGCTGGATCTTTTTAATTTCTCCAGTTCTTCAGATGAAAATGGGCCCAAACTGTGGGACATCCTATTCACATGGAATAACAAAAAAGATTTGTGGTCAAAAGGTTTGAAATTCACTTTCAGTTATGATTTGAAAGAAAATGTCTATAAAATGATTTCTAGGTGGCATTTAACTCCAGAGAAATTATCAAAAATGTATCAAGGTTGTCCATTGCAATGCTGAAAATGTGAACATACTGATGGTACTTTTTATCATATGTGGTAGACTTGTGATAAAGCAAAGTTTTGGAAGATGATACATCATTTGATGAATGAAATATTAAAAATAAAAATCTACCTGAAACCCATATTGTTTTTACTGGAACTGCTGATGATCAGATTCATAAGTCACCCAGTATATGACCACTGTGGTGAGGCTGGTGTATGCACAGAGATGGAAAGATTCTACATTACCAATACATTAAAATTGGATTATGAAATTGCTAGAGGTGACTGACATGGATAAACTAGTGAGAAGAAGAATCTTGAAGAGAATTTGGATCTCAATGGGATATGGTTATAATTTATTGAAGAGGTATTGAGGGAAGATCTGCAACGTTGGGTGTTGAGTAATAAGAATAGCAAGAAGACTTATGGTAGAATAATTATCTTATCTGATTCTAGTATTTTGATATACTTACTTATACCTTTATAGATCACATATCCTACCAAATATATTAAACATTTACCAAATATTATTAAATATATGGCTCATTTTTTATCATTTTGTAGAATATTACTTGATGGATATATGTTTATTTTAGTATAATTCAAGTATTAATGCTTTTTGATATAATGTTTTATATAAGTATAGTAATAATACTAGTTTTAAATAATGTTTTAAAATCTGGAGGTAGGTTATATTTCTGCCATTACATCTGCCTTCTGAGGGATTGAGAACCAAGTGGAAAAAATTCTTTTGTGTGTGTGCATGTAATTTTTTTCATGGTTGTTTGTTACTAGTTAGATTTTGTAGTTAGTAGATAAATAGCTGTGTGTTATTTTAAACATCTTTATCTGTTGGTTTGTACTACTCTAGTGGCAGTTTATATTCTATTTGAAAACTGTTAAATAGAAATATTTATATAAAAAATTTCTCCAGTTCTTCTGCAGCAATAAAGACAAAGTCTAGCATCAGAATCAGTCACTAGCCAAATAGCAATATAGCAATAGCACTTATTTCTATACCGCCTATCAACTAGTGTTATCTAAGCGGTTTACAGTGTATTTTAGCTAATTGCCCCCAACAAGCTGGGTACTCATTTTACCAACCTGCGAAAGGATGGAAGGCTGAGTCAACCTTGGAGCCTCGCAGAATCGAACTCACAACCTTGTGGTTGCAGTACTGGCATTTAACCACTGCGCCACCAGGGCTCCCATCAATATGGAAGTTCCAGTGGTTTCCTAGATCAGAAATGGATGTTCTGTAGTGAATCAGTTTTTAATTTAGTCCCTGGACAGATTCACAGAGTTCCTAATTTCAGTGAGAAATGGTAGCTTGTATGCCAAAGGAGCAATGAATCCACTTTGGGTTTTAGTCTGAACTTTATAGGAGGTATCTCATATAACGAGCCTATTTCGAGGGACAGGGTTCAGCACCTTGAATAACACCTTTAAAGTCTGTGCTAAACCCCAGAGCAGATTAACTGACACACTGGCATGTAGGCTATCATTCTCATAACCTGCAGCATCTCACAGATGAAAACCGGGACTTGTAAGGCCAAATGATGTCAGAGTATGGTGAAGATGGCAAAAGTTATTAATTTGGAAGAATGCACAAGCTAGGATAGGATGCAGCAGTTAGCTTTTGCCTGGGCTTACTGGGAACAGCAACATTCTGTCCCTCTTTTCACAGGTGATATTGACAGGGGAGACGCCTAAATATCCTGAAGACAGATCTCATCTGATCTCGGAAGCTAAACATGGTTAGGCCTGGTTAATATTGGATGTGGGAATGCCAAGGAATAGCTGTTTTTCAGAAGAAGGCAATGGCAATCCACTTCTGAGTATTCCTTGCCGAAGAAAACCCTAAGAAATGAATGGTATTTCCGTTAAATCAACAAGTGGCTTGAAGGCATGTGTGTGAGTGCTCACACACAAATTGAAAGTGAAAGAGGTGATTGCAGAGTGCTGCTGGCAACATGTAATGTAATTTCACTCAGGATGATGTGGTCATATTGGTGAGTATGACATATATTTAAGCTGCTGCCATTTACTAGCAGAGATCTTTAGGAACTGAAATATATAATAGAACATTTTCCTGACATAGCTACTATCTCTTGAAACCTTTTTCTAAAATGCAGCCATTCAAAAGATATGGTTAGGAATTAAAGTGAATTTTCTTGTTAAATTTTGTAATCTGGATTATTAAAGCATGGAAAAGTTACATTTATTGACCACAATTTCAGAATTAGGCTGTTTTTTCCAAGCCAACGATTGTCTGCTTAAGACTCACGTGGCTTTCTAAGATCACAGGTCAAAGTTACTATTCTAGTGCAGCCTGTATTGTTGGCTGCTACTGTTGGTTTATTTGACTAAAATATAGTTAAGCCTGGTCATTTACAGCTGAACTTGGGACCTTGGACATGCAAAACATATACTCTACAAATCAGCTGTTGGTGTCTGTATGTTTAGGATGAGTGTAAACAGGAATGGGGAATGTGGGACTTTACAGATGTTGTAAGACTTCAATTCTCATCAGCCCTTACCCATAGCAAATGCTCATAGTAAATGGTGAAGGATGATGGGATTGCAGTCCAGCAACATCTGGAGGATTTCTATTTCTCATTCCTGATGTAACCGTGGTCATATTTTGCAACAAAGTCTAAAGTAGTCTTCTATAAGGCTAGTGCTTTTCTGGTCTACATCCTGTAAGAACTGTCTAGAGCAGGCAGGAAGTGTAGTCAAACACATCTGAAGGACACCAGCTTGGGAAAAGCTGGACTAAGGGATGCTTTAGTCTTTTTGGAATCCCATATCCAAAATAAAAGAAAAAGAAAAACCATTATAGCATCATCATAAGACATGCCTGTAATCAACATAATACCTGGCTGACCTCTGTCCTCAAAGTCGTAAACAGCAAAACTCTCATTAATTTGAAAGAACACAGAATGGAAGACACCATGAAGAGTGGTGCTTTGCAAAGAACAGAATTTGACAATGACCTGTGGTCAATGAAAAGCCCCTGTACATCTATATATCATTGCAAATGCCACTTCTCATGGTGAAGCTTTGGGTGTTTCCCTCCTCTCTTTTGCAGCTATTTCTCAACATCAAAGTGTTACACAAATATTGAAAACAGATCTGCTGTCTTTGCTTGTGTTTTCTCATGCCATAATATGTCTTTGTCAAGGTCAAACAAGCATTTGGAATGGACAAGTAGTTTACAGAACATTTAGGAAAAAGGAGGTGACATATAAGACACTGAAAAGTGGGGGTAGGTGGGTGAAGTTGATTATGAACCTAATCTTTTAGCAAGCCACACTGATCAGAGCCTCTGTCCTACAATCCTTTTCTGGTTTTTCAAATTTATTTATCTACTACAGCTCATGAACTTAGCAGTGGCAGCTTCTTATCAATGTTAGGGTAAGACACTCCACTGCTCAGTCCAGTGGCATTTATCAAGTATTAGTACTGTGAACTGTATATTAGTAAGATCAAATAATGAAAGAAAACATAAAGGTTGATTTCATTACCATGTTTTCTAGCAATGTATTTTTTTTAGTTGACTGATTATGCAATGTACATGGTAGCACTTAACAAAGTAACACTAGAAAAACAAAAAGAAAGGTGTCTGGCCCCAGGAGTTTACAATCGTCACTTTTCTGATGGGGATGACAATGGTAAAGGAGGAGGAAATGGAGATGAAATAGTCAAAAGAGATGATTATGCACCAGAAGCTTTATGTGAAGTGGGGATACTATGATGTTGTTTGTAAAGCATTACAAGCTGTGCAAGTTTTAAGAAAAATGTTGAAGGGTCCAAGGTCAGCAAAGTTACTTTTTTGGATTCTGAGATTCCTCCAGCCAGCTGCATGGGGAATTCAAAGGGTTGTGATCCAAAAATATAATTTTGCCAGCCTCTAATCCTCACCCTCTAACTCATGTCCGGATAACTAACAATTCTTTCCTTTGGGATAATTCATTCGATCACTTCCCATCAGTTGGAATTCCAATTGAGAGTCAGCATTCTGTGTCTACTAGCATGCCAAATCCTCATTGGACTGGCTCGTTAGAGTGGGGCCCCCACATATACTGATAGCGCTGCCAAATTGGATGGTAACTATGAAGAAGACCCCATTTGAAAACTGGAAATACCATTTGGTTGAGACCAACATATTATAATGGCAGCTCTAGGAAGAATTCTGGAAGTGGTAGTCCAAAAAAAGTAACTTTGCCAAGCTTTGTGAAACATGGGACTTATGATAGTTTAAAAATGTGACATTATAACAAAATTTCCACTAAATATCTTAAATAACCTTTTACAGAGGTTCTAGGTCAAGCTGAGTAGGTGCAGTGATTGGATCATTTCTGTGGTGTCCAGCAGGCCTAGCAACAATTTCTGTAATCACTTGGTAGTAAAGGAAAAAGTAACCCTCTCTGAAACATACCATTTGACATCTGATTGCTCATTCTCTCCCATTGCCTTCTAGGATGGAAATAGAGTCATTAATGTGTTATGGAGTTTGGGGTTGTTGGGTGAGAAAGAGCATGGCCAGGGTGGGTCAGGGTCAGGGTCAGGGTCAGGGCCAGGAGAGAGAGAGAGAGAGAGAGAGAAACTAGAGTGCCAGAGCTGCTGAGGCAGCACAAGAGGATCTCCAGTAGGGCTCTTTATGGCTAATTCAAAGCTGGCAGCATCATTATGTTTTATTGTCTAAAGTTTCTAGAAGAGGAAATCAGTTGTGTTATAACTGATTCTTCTTTTCCAGCTAAGCCAGTCATCTTCTATCATTAATGGGGCAGTGCTGGGGAAAGTTAACTTTTTTGGACCACAACATACAGAATCCCCATGCTGGCCGTTCTTTTCCAAGCAAGCCAATGGGAGCAAACCTAACTTCCTTATTCATCAAGACAAGAAGATGTAGATTTAAAAATTGCTTCTAATCATTATCATCCTACTGCATTCCAGTTTACCTGAATCTTGCTGTCCAGATATTCAAGGGTGCCGACTTGTTCCTCATTGTGAGGTGTTACACGAAAAACCTTCTCCCTAAAGAAAATGATAGCAATAAGTTATATGCCCCAGATGTCCTGTATAATCTCCCACAATATGCAAGCTGAGCATGTTCTGTATCCTTACCCATTGAATTTGTGAACGGAAACATCAGCAAAAGCATATGTGGCCCCCAGGAGAAGCAGCAAGCTCCACATCTTGGATTTTGCTTGGAAGGGCAAAGCACCAGATTATCCCTTCACTGGCTTTTATAATTTACTGCTCTTATCTTTGACAGGTCAGACTGTACACCAAGACCATTTGTTCACTGATTGATGATTCTCCTGGCCTTGTTTTGTTTGCAGACTATTTATCATCTATATGGATTATGGCTCACCTGCGGAAACGGGAAAGAAAATCTCACGGGTTGTTAATGGATTACACGTCTGGTGTTTGAAAAACAATTATACTTCTGTTCCCAATGAATTATTTTGCACCTCTCGTACTCTTGGTGGCTCAAGGAAAGCATAGTGCCAAAGTATGTGACAGTTATAAGAAGCTTGGCAAAATTACTTTTTTGGACTACAGGTTCCATATGTCCTTGCCAGCACAGCCACTGCGTATACTGCCTGTGGGATTCTAAGAGTTATAGTCCCAAAAAGTAGTGTCCTGGTAGCTCTGGTTGCACTTTTACAGATTTATGGAGTCCTTTCCTCTCACAAGTGGATCCTCTTTGATTGAGCAGATTAAGCTGCTGAGTTGTGCCTGAGGCTGCTCAGATGGGTATAGGCTGGTGGGATGTTGAGAATCTCTTCTTCTTCTTCTTCTTCTTCTTCTTCTTCTTCTTCTTCTTCTTCTTCTTCTTCTTCTTCTTTTGGCACATTTACAGTGTTATGTTTTTGTGACTTTGTCCACTTCTGCACTACACTGTTATAGTGCTATTATTCCACTTTCAACATCCTATGGAATCCTGGGGTTTGTAGTTTAGGGAGGGGCATTTAGAATTCTCAGCCAGAGAGCTCTTTGGCCTCAGTAAACTACAAGCCCCAGAATTCCTCATGATGTTGAAAGTGGAATAATAGCACTATAACAGCATAGTGTGGAAAGGCCCCCAGATTCTCCTCTCTGTTTCCTGGTTTAGACTAACCATAGTTTCCCTTAACATAGAAATTGAAAAACTATGGTTTGTGTTTTATCTCTAAACTACAGTGTGAAAAAGGGGTTGATATGTGTTCACAAACTAGGGCTTGGAAGTAAGTATTGAATGTAGTGTTTCAATTTAGGCATAATTGTTTAATATATTTCAACAAAGGCACCATTTGCTGCTTTGGCTTATGAAACGTTAGGGGACATTTTTGTAAGTCAAAAGTTACTGGAAAAAGTTGCATACCAACAGATTTTAGTTAACAATGTGCTATAGCATGCATTTTGATCTTTTATCATCTTTATGGATATTGTGTCACAGCAAAGTGGAAAATGTTTCTTCTTCCTGATTAGTTTGGACCTTGAGTGAGTATATAAAAAGAAAATAAAAGAAAGGGTCAGCATGTATTCAGCTCTTTGATTTTTGAAAGCATTTGATGCAGTATGTGTTTGTTTATGACATTTCATAAATGCACATTTCTTGCATTTGATATTAAAAGCTGCTGCATGGAGGAAAAACACACAAAAATATCCAAGAGAAATACAATGGGAGATAATTCAACTTTTGTAGTGAGATATTGCTTATAATCCTTATTCAAGCCCTAAGGAAAATTATCAAGCTTGCTAGTTAATTTTTGTTATGAAAGATCCTGAGAGCCAATGTGGTGTAGTGGTTTGACTATGACCCCAAAGACAATTCCCCACTCAGCCATGAAAATCCACTGGGTGAACTTGGGTGCATCACATACTCTCAGCCCCAGAAAACCTTGTAATAGTTTCACCTTAGGGTCACCATAAGTCGGAAATGACTTGAAGGCACACAACAATAACAACAACAACAATGAAAGGTCTCAGTTTATGATTAGAGACATTTGAAGATATTTACCAAAAAGCCAAGGAAGCACTTCATTAATTGTTCTCCATGTTTCACACAGTTGAGTCTCACCCTTCTTCATAGCACAGTTTTGGTAAACAGGTGATATAAGCAAGGAAAATCCTCAACATATATTGCCACTGCAGAGATAGCTGATAAAGCTGTTTTTTATGATTAGCTTTAGGGTTCCAAAATTTATTCTGTATCTAACATTTCTCTCAACTTTCTCCACTCTGGTGCCCCTCAGATGTTTTGAACTTTGATTTCTTTTATTCCCATCTTAAATGGCCATGCTGGTTGGCATGACTGGATTTGTAATCTGACAGATTTGAGAGCAGGTCTGGGAAAGACTAGTTTAAGAAATCTAATCAACAAGCTCACATTTTCTGGAATGTAAATTTACCTTGTTTCATTGTTACCTTGTAAGAATGAGTGGTTTCAAATGTATTTCCCTCTCTGGCAAAATTGTATATTTTTGGCTGTTTGTAACTTAAAAAAAGAAAAGAAAAGAAAATGTTTGTGCAAAAAAATCTTGACCTTTAATAGTTTGTCAGATGGCATTTTTTTTTGCCCAGAAAACACCATATTTCACCCAAAATATAGTTTTTTTCCCTAAAAAATTGTTTTTGTCCAAAATACAACTACTTTGCATAAATTAATTTTTCTCAGAGAAGGTCCCAAATGAAGAAAATCTCATGACAATTGACCATTTTTTTCCAACAAGTATTTTGATGTTTTAGGATGTCTTTTCTCATTGAAGACGAGAAAGTGTGTGAGTATTCTCAGTAAGCTTACATCTGAGTGGAGGCCATGTAGAAATATAACTGAGTGGAGGTCATGTAGAAATACAGTTCAGTCATGTCCTATATATCCAAGCGTAGCATAAAATTTGATTGAAAATGGAGTGAATCACTTGCGAAATGGTTACATTCAAAGCAACATTGTTGTCATTGGGTAGTCCTCTTGCGAAACCACAACTAAGCTCATAATTAATTTGACCTAATTTTGTAGCTCTTCATGCAGTTCCTCAGCTATCTCTTAGAGAAGACTAGTGACTGCAGGAGCTATCACAAACTGCCAAAATAGCAGCCAAGAGACTTGAGAACTTTTAATTTGAAGACAATGAAATCTACAATATTTGATACCATTCTTCCAGCTCGCAAACGTGGCAAAGAGACAATAATGCAGAGTGATCAAGCCCAGAAGCTGCAATAAATAAATGATCAAAAGGAGTAATCAAACAAATTGTAGATGTCATCATTCCCTGTCGAGCGGCAGGAAGAGATGCAGAAATAGAAGTCTGTCAGCTTTTCCCGTGTTTGAATGGAGTTTTAAGGGATTATTTGTGCTTTTTCAAGCAGTTGGAGACCATTTCTGAAAAACAATCTATAACGCATCATTAGCCACTGGCAACCATGGAGCTGCCAAGTGGTATAGAATATTGTAATTTTTGATGGCAGACACCTTTTCATCTGAGATTAGGTCAGAAATGCTTGGTGACATGAAATCCCACTGAAGTGCTTCATTTTGGATCCAAAGATTTGATGGCTATTTGTCAAGTTATCTCAGAAAGTAACTCCAAAGAGTTTTTGGTTCCTTTCTCCTGACACTCTGAAATTGCTTTATATAAATGTTCAATATAAGCATAATAAAGAGTTAATGGGGAGATAATGAACAGAAATTAAAACTGGAGGAGGCAATCTGCCTTTCTATTTTTTGACCACCAGCCTTCAACCCATCTGTTAGCCAAGGATTCATCAACTATTACCTGCCTTAAATTTCGAAAATGGTTTTTTTAAAGTCAATTTTGAGGCAATATGACGTAAAACATTTCCTTCCTTCCTTCCTTCCTTCCTTCCTTCCTTCCTTCCTTCCTTCCTTCCTTCTTTTTAACATAATGCACAACGGAATTGCAGGATCTGACTTCATAGCACAGAGGTCCTCCCCACTTCACCCATATGACTTCCAATATGCAGAAAATAAGGGCATTCCCACACTACATTGTTACAGTGCTATTATTCCACTTTCAACATCCCATGGAATCCTGGGGTTTATAGTTTACTGAGGCCAAAGAGCTCTTTGGCTGAGAATTCTAAATGCCCCCTTCCTAAACTGCAAACCCCAAGATTCCATGGGATATTGAAATCGGAATAACAGCACTATAACAGTACAGTGCGGAAATGGCCTAAATTACAATAGAGTGGGGAAAGCAAAGATATTTCTGCTAAAGTTTCAGAAAATGTGGCAGAAGGTCAAACAAGACTTCTTGAAACTACTTGGTCTCCAGTTACTGACATTTTGCACTGGAATGTGTCAAGAGGAGCATGGCAAAGATGGAGATCAAATGCTCAAAGAAAAGCCAAAGGAGCTGAGTATATTTAAGACTCAGGAGAGAAGACTAAGGAAGAATATGAGAGCCAGTCATCTCTAAATATTTGAAAGGCTGTGGAATACAACATGGCTGGGCAACCTTTGGTTCTCCAAGTGGTTTAGACTATACTGCCCTTGTCATTGACCTTGCTGCCTAGGGTTGTGGGAGATGAAGTAAAAAAAAAAGAAATCTGGTGGACCAAAAGTTCTCCACACCTGGCATAAATGAAATTGGCTTTCTGTTGTTCCAGACAACAGGACCAGAATCAAGAAAGGGGATGTTGATTATAAAGTAAGAAGGATATTCTGACAGTATAAGCTCTTTTATAGTGGAACAGACTGCCTCAGTAGGTGATAGATCTTCTTTGTTAGATTTTTTTTTAAGTACAGTTAAGAAGACCTCTGTTACAGATGCTGTGGCATTCATATATCCTGTATCAGCAAGGCAATTGCACTAGACAGTGATTTCTTGCATCAGCAAAGGGCTGGCCTAGACCATCTTTACAGAACTTGGAGATGTTCTTTTCTTGGAGTACATCTCCAAGAATCCCTAAACTAGCATGGAACTTTTCCAAGCTTTGCCTTTGAAATTTCTTTCAATTTTATTATTATATGATCATCACGGTATTCTTTCTTCATTTTCTCTCAGAATGAAGGAATCAAGGCAACTTACAAAAGTTCAAATAGTTACAGACAGGAATTTGTATCATTAAAACACACAAAAACCTTAATTAACTAGCAATAGAATTAAATGCAATTTTGAAAACAACTTTTTTTTAAAAAAAAGTACAGACAATACAGCATACTTTGAAAAACACTCGCACTTGTGCCATGAAGAGTTTCCAACTGCTTGCTAAAATGGGAAAAAAAATATCCCTGCTTCAGGAAAGACATCAGTATGGTTAGCCATCATGATTAGTATCATTTGATAATCCTGTTCTTCATGAGTGATAAAATTTGCAGATTGCAGTTGCCTTTTTAACAGATATCTTCCTCTTTTCTATGCTTTCTTCTAAGACGATGCCTGTACAACTCATCTTTCTTTCCCCTTTTCATTCCTCTGCTTTGCTCCCAAGCTTTCTCTTTGCCTTCTCTTTACAGAGAGGAAGCTACACAGCTTCATCCCCTCTTTTACCCTTCACACATGTTCAGAAGAACATGTGATGAATAGGGCTAACGTCTTGCTTTCAGTTCTAGTTCAGAGGTGGGGCTGTAGCAGAGGAACAGCTGCCATTCTGTTCTCTGAGTATCTAGGGAACAATACTGTGAATGTAGCAACATCAAAACTCAGAAAAGTTTCTTGTTTTGACTACAGCTCCCAGAATCCCCCAACCATTATGACCACTGGCTGTGTGGGAGATAGAGGCTATTTCCACACTACATTGTAATAGTGCTGTTATTCTACTTTCAACATACCCTGGAATCCTGGGGTTTGCAGTTTAGGGAGGGGTATTTAGAATTCTTAGCCAGAGAGCTCTTTGGCCTTAGTAAACTACGAATCCCAGAATTCTACAGGATGTTGAAAGAGGAATAACAGCACTATACCAGTGTAGTGTAGAAATGGCCAGAGTTTTGGAAGTTTGTAGTCTCCTTCCTTCCTCACTGCACCAAAGCACCTTTTCCAAGATCTGAGCATAATCTGTTGTTTTGCATTTGGTTGGGCAGGGCTTTTTAGTCTGTTCAATTGTCAGAATTCATTGCTGATAAGATAATAAACTGCAGCTTGTTACTCTTCTCTCCTTTTCCTTTGTTTTGGAAATCATTCTTCCTGAATGGACTCAAGAGACCTTTGGTCGCTTTTTGAAGGGATGGTGTGCTGCTGTGTCGCAATCAGATGCACTCCTGCTTAGGGGAGACCTTCTCTCTGCTTATATTTTATTAATATCACATCCTTTCAATTCAAATCAAAGGCTTCAGGGCCAACCCACAAGCCAACCTCAGTATCTGAGGACCAATATAGTGTGTCTTACTATGGCTTCAAAGAAATATAGTTCAGTTATCTGAGCAAAGTGCCATTGTTCACTCATGCAAGATGTGGTCCTCCAGACGTGACTGGACAACAGCTCTCATCAGCCATCTCTACTGGCTTTGCTGGTTAGTGCTGATGGGAACTGCAGCTCAAGAACATGAAGAGACCACACATTTCTCAGTCTTGTACTCCTCTTTACTCCATGCTCTTGTAGAAGGTGGTGCTTTGGTATTTGATGTCCCACAGCTGGACAGAGACTGGACAGGGAGAGATAAGTTTATCTCTTTTCAATATAACTTATAGAAAAAAAAATCATGAGCCCTGCCTACATCAAAGGCACTCCAGCCCAGAGACTATCCTGGGGTATTTTTGAACTGGTTTTATTCTGCTATGGGGTATGCAAGTTGACAGCACATTTTAAAGTGCCGTTCCTCTTCATGAGAGTACCTACACACAAAAGGGAAGATCAGAAAAACAGGCAACCTTTTTGATATCTATAAAGTCTTGTATGGCTCAGGTTATCTGAAGGACTGTATTCTCCTGCATGAACCTGTCTGCTTTCAGATCTCCTGGGAAGGCTCTGCTTTCTGTCTCATCACCTCACAGGTACACTTGGTAGGAACTCAGAAGAGGACCTTCTCAGTGGATGCTCCTAGATGTTAGAACTTTCTTCCCAGAGAAGCTAGACTGGTATCTTCCTTACTACTTATCTGCAAGGGGCTAAAATCCTTTTTATTCTGGGAGGTCTTTGAGAATTGATTTTTTAAGGGGAAGCAGGCAGTATATAATGCACTTCAGTTTTATATGTTGTTTTTTTTTAAATGATTTGTGTTTTGAACTGTTTTAATTTTATGATGGCTCAATTGCTTTTTAACTTTTATATGTTTTCGTATGTGAATTTTTAAGTGTGTTTTACTGCTTTAAGCTGTCTTCAGTCTGAAACTAAAAAAAGGGGAATACAACAACGACAATAACAACAATAGTTAAAAATAAAAAAAATCATCTAACTTTTCTACAATTTCTAGCAGTTTTCACCTTCACTGAGAGCAGGTCTTTTGTCTTGCTGACTCAACACAAATCTACCTCAAAATACTGGATTTAAACGGGGACAGTATAATACTAATAAAATTCATTTCTTGTCAGGTTTTTGCAGAGATTGGAGCTAAATTCAAAGGCAACAGTGTAAGGTGGGTGGCAGATAACGCCATAGTCCCTGCTCATTAAATGGTCCTACGGCTTTGACCACATGTGAGGTCTTGTGCCACTTAGACAAATAGGCAGTGCTCTCTTGACACCATGTTTGAGTTCAGAGAATGTTGTCTTGATAATATCCTTTTGTGTAATTTTGCCCAACACATATGAGGAAAACACATGCAAGAATGAGGACAGAGAGGTAATTTGGGAAGCACTCATCAGCTTTTTACCTTGTGGTGTGGCACTTTCTCTTTTGCTCTTCACACATGCTCAGTAAGTGAATCTGGAGAATGCTATGTACCTTGCCTGTTGTACATAAGCACACACAGTGACATTAGGATCACCTGGAGGAGAATCCCATCTTTTCCCAGGTCAAGCTTGTATTGCATTGTTTACTGCAGATTCCCTGCTGTGGTCCAACACTGAAAGTGACTTTCTTCAGCCTTCCGTCACCATCCTCCCAATGCCAATGCTGCAAACAACAAAACCATTCAAGACAAACAGAAGACAAGTGAAGGAGAGCTGGTCTGGGCTCCTGTAATAAGACTTTGTAAAAAGGAGCTTCTTTGTCAGAGGCTTTGTTGACTGAGATATGCCTGTACTTTGCTCTAGGTTTTAGCAGGGGACGTGACTTTGCTCAGGTGACCCCTCTCTTTTCAACAGGAATGAAGGCTTTGGCAGCTTATTTCTAAAGTAACAGCGGTCATGTGGCTTTTGTGCGTCTCCACATATATACGGCTGTGAGTGCTGCTGGTGGGAAAGCAGTTTGTCATTGCTGGTGCAGAGTTGCAAAGTCTTACGGCTATTATTTTTGGCAGCCATAAGCCTCAAGAGAATCTCTGGCTGAATTAGATACTGGCAGGAGAGGGATGTGATGGGGCTCCTTGACCTGCTTTTGGAAGGCAGAAGCCCAATGTAGAGTTCAAACTCCCCCACCACCTACCCTTTTCAGACAGGCTTTTGGGACTGCCAGCAAACTTCCCTGACTCAAAAAATGTGCAATTTTTTGTGGGGGTGGTATTCAAGGTTTTTAAATAAAGAGTCTCTGAAGCAATGGTCCTCCTTTTCTCACCACCTATATCCTGTGTAGGTGAAGGCAAGGAGGCCCAGTTGACTTGAATGCAACTGGGTCAGTTTTCCCCTCATCCCAATCCATACATTTTGGCCCTGCCTAGAACAGACTTATTGAATTCAATGGGTTTACTCTACACGGCATTAACACTGTAATTGTATGCAGTTCTACCTCCTTGCTCCTTTTGGTGTGTCCCAAATACCACCATAATTCAAATAAATGAAACAGAACCAAACAAAATACATGCATAGTGGCCCAGATCCATACAGTGTTCTCACCTGGAATAGATCCATTGCACTCTACTGCATTTAACTCAGATTAATAATACAGGCATGTGTGCAGTCAAGTCTTGGTGTACTTGTCTGTTTTTCTTATGGGGACTGGTAGAAGGAAAGGCCTATTTGAATTAAGTTTCAATATAAGTAACTCCTACTTCTATTATTTTTCTCTTGAGCCCCACATATTGAGTGACAATTAAGTCAGGGTGCAAACTGATTGGCAGTCCCCTTTAGAATCATAGAATCATAGAGTTTGAAGAGACCAAAATGGACACTAAGTCTGACCCTCTGCCATGCACGAACATACACTCAAAGCACCCCCAGCAAATGGTCATCCAGCCTCTGTTTAAAAATCTCCAAAGAAGGTGACTCCACCACGCTCTGAGGCAGCATATTCCTCGGACTCTTCAACTAGCAGCATCAGTGACACTCACAGAAGAATGGGTGGAACAGCCATCCTGTAAATTAATGGGCTAATAGATTTATTTTCATTTAATTAAACTTATTTCCAATTAATTAGATTGATTTAAAGGAATTAAAGGAGATTTAAGTGGATTAGAAAAGTTTTACAAATAACACAGACCATAGAAAGACAAACAAATGAGTCTTAGAGTAAATCAAACCTGAACTTTCCGTACAAAACAAGATGACTAAACTGTGGTTGTCGAACTTTGGACATATCATGAGATGACAACACTCATTGGAAAAAATGATAGTGCTTGGTAAAGCAGAAGGCAGCAGGAAAAGAGGAAGAACACATTACAGAGGACTGATTCACTCAAAGAAGCCATACCCTTGAGTTTGCAAGACTTGAGTAGCTCAGCTGATATCTCTCCTTCATGGGGTTGCCATAAGTTGAGGTTGACTTGACTGCAACTAATAACAAACAAATTAAATTATTTTTAATTTAATGGGCCAATACTCCTGGCATGGAGTTGGATCAGAAATTGCTAACAGAGTTACATGCCACTGAGCTGCAGATTCACGTGAGAATTCTAACATCCATAGAGGAATGACAGCTCTTATTTGCTCTTGTCTCCTGTCACATTATTTTTTAAACATTGTTTCCTCCCCCTAGTTGTGAACAGAAATATGATGGTGATGGGGATCTTGGCTAATGTATCATAAGGTAAGGTGTGGAGAAGGAAAAGGAGAGTGCATGGGGAAGTCCAAAATGGAAGAACTATTGCCTTCCAGTAGTTTTCAACTTATGAGACCCTAAGGTGAGCCTATCATAGGGTTTTTTGTGGGGCTGATAGTGGGTGACACACCAAAGGTCCCCAGTGGATTTCTATGGCCGAGTGGGGAGTTGACCCCTGGTCTCCAGGGTCATAGTCCAATGGTCAAACCATTGTGCCAAACTGGCTCTCTAGGACCTGTATTACCAAGAAAAAAAAACTATTAATGCTTTGTGGGAAACCTATGCCTGTACCCTTCCCCTCCACTTTACACTGAAAGAAACAGCAGCTGGTACTGAGAGAGTGGGCCCAGCAGGGCAGAGTAGGGTAAAGAGGTGCCCAAGGACTGCACTGCACTCTTAATCACAAAGCAGATGGATGGGCCAAAAGATAAGTGAAATGCCAGAAACAAAGTACTCCCTCACTGTGGGAGGCTCCTTGTTCAGATGAGACAGTTAAATTTAGTCCAAATCTAATTTCTTTTCCCATCTTTGCACCTTTCAAAAAAATAAGGCAAGAAAGAAAGAGAATGGACCGCATCTGAATGGAAAGGTCGGGGAATGTCAACCAGGTGACCCTTGATATACATCCTTACCATGAGTTCTAAGTTATAACCCTGATGTTTAAAAAAAACCCCCACACACCTTGAGATTAATGTATGTTAGATTTCACTTGGAGTAAAACCTCCAGGCAAGGAAAAGATCTGGGATTGCTCTGAGAAGGAGATAACATTGTGTCCTACATGAAAAATAGTTTTGGAAATGACATGGGTTTTTACCCTCTGCAGACTGAGCTACTGATGTGTTTTGTTCATACTTTGGCCCTTTCTGCACAAGGCTGGTGAATCAGTTCGTGCCGTTTCTTACTGGATTTTCTGGGCTCGAAACAAGACAGACTTTCCCTCATTTCCTTCCGCATAGCTACTGAGTATGTTCCATTCTGATTTGGAGGAGTGCGAGTTCATGAATCTACACTGCCTCTGCTGTGGCCACTCCTACTACTCCCCTCAACCCGCCCCGTCAGCTGTGATTGGCCCTTTTTGTGTGCGTGCATGGTTTAGTACATCATTGCGTACTTGCATACATGCTTATATGTGAAAGTCCATACTACCCCTGGCCCCTCCCATGAGCCCTCCCCTGACCACCAATTCGCATTGGTGCAAATGTACGTGTCTGCACCGCTGTGAAAGTACGAATTGGATCGATCTGGAAAATTGGAAAATCAATTTCTTCTGGTTTTCAAATAGCGCACTTTACCACCACATGGGGGCGCATTTAGTCAGAATTACATGCAGAATGAAGGTAAATAAACTGAACCTAGTCCGCTCCAACGTGCAGAAGACCTCTGTGGCAAGACGCATTGGCCCACCTTAATAACCGTTGTGCGGAAAGGGCCTTTATTTCATTTGTCAGCTCATTTAAGGAATTCAACTCCTTCTATTTTGTAGCTTGTGTATTTAAAATTACATTTAAAAGTATATGAAACACCAGAAAACATCACCCTAAATCTTAATGTTAGTCCTGACTAGAGTAGAACTAAAAAATCAATTGGATTTGCCTATGAGTTGACTCAACATTCAACAATTGATTCAGTGAGTGTGCTAACCCACTAACCAACAGTATTTCAGCCAAGTAAGTTTGCCCCCCATATCTCTTTCATATGCATATTGCCGCATGTGCTCATGCATATAATAAGTGTTCACAAAAATGTTCTTCAACAGCACTAAAGTCTTTCAAATGCCCATCCAAACAAGGTCTTTGAAATATTTCCATAGGATGTTAAGATCTTATTGTTGAAAACTGCAGGAATGGGAGTTATGGAATTCTGCAGTCACCACTGAAACTGAGTCTCCATGGGCTTGTAAATGAATTACTATGGAAAGATATAGTGATGGCCATCAGCCTGGATAGCTTTAAAAGGCTATGGGAGATAAAGCTATGAATGATCACTAGTCATGGTGATGGCTATGTATAACCTCCAGTAGGGAGGGAGTAGGCTTCACAGTACGTGTTGCTGGGAGGGTGCTGTTGTCCTTGTGTCCTGCTTTTTGGCTTCCCAAACATAGCTGACTGGCCACTGTGGTAACACAGTGCTTAACTAGACAGGGCTTAGATGTGATTCAAAAGAATATGAGATAATTCATCATGTAGGAAGTCTCTGTGGCTGTGCTATCAGCCTAGAGAGAACTATGGTCCTGATGAAGGAGCATCTCTGCATGTTCTGCCTATCTGTTGTGATTCTTTGGGGCATTTTGTACCAATAATAAACAAACAAAAAGTCTGTGGGAACACAGAGCTACTTCAAGGCATGGAACATTTCCTTTTTCTCTCTTTGCCACCTGGAACTGGGTAGATCCTGTTACTAGTGTGTGCATTATTTGCTCTGATTGAATCACGTCTCTCTCTTTGGGCATCGTTGGTAAGCATACTGCCTCTTTAAAACTGGCATGATTTAGAAGGTACAGTATTATTTGCTTAGTATCACAAAGATGAGTGATAATCCTCTCCCTAGCCTTGAGATTTTTCAGGCTTGAGAGAAGAGATGGGACTTGTAGCTCTTTCTCTTCTAGGATCCATCCAGTTGCCTCCTGTGTTGAGGGGCACATGGTGGGCATCCTGTTAGTGGCATACACAGTCAACCTGTGTTTGCCTTTTTCCTTTGGACATTGTGGAGGCTAACATTCCCTTCCTCCCTCTGCAATGACTAAAGCCCATTGCCACCCCAGACTTGCCATAGAATTGCTCTGGCTTTTGCCCCCATAGCCTTTCAGTTCCTAGTGGGAAAGTGAGAGATTCACAGAAGCATATATCTATGCTGTCATAGCCAGACATGAAATGATTACATCACCCACTGAGATATAGCAGTTACAGTAATAGCAGTTAAATTTCTATACTGCTTATCAGTGCTAAGCATTTCCTAAGCAGTTTACAATGTGTTAGCTAATTTCTCCCAACAAGCTGGATACTCGTTTTACCAATCTACGGAAGGATGGAAGGCTGAGTCAACCTGGAGCTCTGCAGGATTGAACTCACAGCACTGTGGCTGCAGTACCAGCATTTAATCACTGTGCCACCAGGACTCCTCCAGTGGACCTGCATGAACCTCCGCCAATGACATGATCATTTGCGCCTGGCTATGGATACACAGGCAGATGCTTCTTTGATCTTCCTCACTGCTTACAAGGTATAGAGTGGGTATGGAGGGGCCGCATCAGCTCTATGGTAAATTTGGTGGGGGTGGGGGTGGCTGGCTGTAGTGTAGTTTTACTATGTTACACTGAAGCATACAGGATTTCAGCCAATATTTTTGGGTGTTCTTTCAAATAACAGTTGGCTTTGAAGAGAGGTGGGGAGTGTGCAGCCATCCAGAACCTGTGGGACTGCAGCTCCTATAATCCCTAGAGAACACTGCCAATGGTGAGGGATTCGAGGAATAGCAGTCTACATGGATGGCCACATATTGCCCCCTTCACTGGACTAGAAGCTATTCAGTCAGTGCCAGTTTGGACATTTGACACACCTTGGACCACAGACTCTTTAAATGTGTATAAGCTTTTCACTTCTGTTTGATAATAATTCTCAAGCAAGCAACGAAGAACTTATCAAGCCTCAGATATTATTTTTCTCCCTATAGTTTCTGCTTCTGTATTGTAATATATATAATAAGAGAGGACTTTTGGGGGTAAGGAATTTTGGGGAGACCAAATCCATTTATTACCTGTGTGCAGTAAATGAATCCATTGCAGGCTTCTCCCTCACATTTGTTGCTGTGGAAATACAGAATTTTAGAAGCTAAAAACAGAAGGGGGTCTACCAGATCTCATTGAAGTAGGCTGGTGAAACTTAGGGCTTTTCCGCACTTTGCAGGGGAAACAGGGCAGTCCGTTACTCATTGGACTGGCACGCCCCCCGACAATCCACGATGATCCTGAGCAGCGTGCGCCCGCGCTACACACTCTCCGGAGATGAAAATGGAGGCTTCTGGTTGACGGAGGCTCTCCACCAACCGGAGAAGCTCGCCAGCTGGAAGCCCGCCCCCGGAAGATCTGCAGCCTCACGCTGGCATGAGCCTTCAAATCTACACTTAGGGCAGCAACGGGCTGGGGCGCACCGGTCTACTGAAAGTCCTCTTTTAATTGGTCTTTCAATAGCATGGGGAACCACCAGTTCTGGGCGTTCCAGAGTGGGCTGAAGTCCGGACAAACATTAAGTAGTCCGGACCCAGTTCGCCCCAAGTGCTAACATCCTCGTTGGAGGACGTGCCGCCCCATTTTAAATATAAAATGCGGAAAAGGCCTTAGTGAAGCGAACTTTGCGTCATCACAAGTGATCACTGAGACTAAATTTGCCTTTAGGACAGCCGTGACTTGTCATCTCAGGATAAACGTAGAAAGACGAGTCAACATCAGGAGCCAGCTGTTCTGTGCAAAGATTACTTCTTGCCATCTGGAAATTATCAAACAGTGTTTTTTAGACATGCATTGTTTGTCCTTATTAACACTTTCTCCTCTTTTCTCACAATATCGGTAATATTTTTGTCAAATAATCCCATCTTCCTGTCATTTGAGCATTACTTTTGATTAGTAATCATTTTCTAACAGGTACCAATTGAGGGCCAGCTGGGAGTAAGAGGAATCCTGACTTGACTTGTCCTTGTGCAGCAAATAAAAAACCTTCAGCATTTTTCTCATTCCTGTGAGGCACTATGAGACTTGGTAGAGATTTGTCTTGAAGAAAATGTATGTGTTTTCATGAGTATTTTTGCACTTTTTTTGTTGTTCTTAAAATGTGGGTATTATAAAAATGCAACACTTGTTAGCTTGTTGCATGAACTGGGAACACAGCTTCATAAGTGGATACTTATGTCATAAAACACCCTTGTTTTCTGCAGAAATAGAAATTTTGCATTAATGATATTGTGCACAAATTATGACCATCACAATGGGGAAAAAAAGCAAACATTGGGCATTCATTCCTGAACAGCAGATGAGATCTTTCCTGGAGGCTGATGAACACAATAGTGCTGGTGTGACAGACTGACATAAAAATCTCAGGTAAGAGATTTTCTCATGTCCCATTTGGGTGGTTTTCGAAGGATACTTTGGTTTCTAGAAGCTTATCAAAGATACAGATACTACGGATGTTGATGAACAACATTCTGAAATTTTAGTAAAGTGCAGCTGGAATGGATTACTTTTAATTCTATTAAAACTGAGAGAGTCTTCTTAGTGGCTGCTCCCACCCTCTGGAATTCCTTTCCATGAAAGGCTAGGCTGGCCCCTCTCTGCTCTCCTTTCACCAGCAGGCAAAGACCTTTTTGCTTAAGCAATGAGGCTTCTTATGGGGGATGTGCGATTTGTTTATTTTTTAACCCTTGTGTGCCTTGTAAATGATTTTATACTGTTTTAGTGTGATGATTTTTAATCATTTTTGAAATTTATTGTTCGGGTTTTTTTTAGTTTTTTTTAGCTGCCTTGGGTCCCACTCTTATCTCACTCTGGCATGCAAATGAAACAAGCAAGCAAGCAAGCAAACTAACAACTTGCTCGTTATCCATACTGAATTTCTGAATCTTTTACAGGTAGGGACTGTCTAGACCTCTTTGTCTATGTTCCATAAACTTTGGCACTATGAGGGTTCCATGGACTTCTTGAGTTGTTGCCTCTTTTCATTTTGATCCAAGGTGGTAATCTTTTAGGGATGAAGTAACATATTGTCCCAATCTTGACAGCAAGTCCATGTGGATAATCATTGGAGAAAGAGCCAACAGGAGCTTCTCTAGCTGGCAGTCTGGGTAGGGCTTTCCTCCTGTTCTGCATTCCTCACATGGAGAAGGCAGAAGAGGGAACCACAGTCAGTTGGTGTTCCATGTCAGCTGAACTCAGACCTCAACACTCACTTAGCTCTTGGAAGAGCTGACTGAATATCCAGGTGCTCCTCTTGTCAGTAGGGACCATAAGTGGGACATGAAGAGAATCTTCATACCCAGTGATCAGTGACAGGAAAGAAAAGTAGGTAAGCTCTCCTATATAAGACTCATTCTCCCAGCTGCTACACCAACCAGCCCGCAGGATAATCTTTGGTCCTTCGCATGGCATTTCCGAAGCTAAAGGGCCCCTTGTGCGTCACATAAATATGAGGAGTGGTCCACACGACACACTCACATTTGCGTGATGCTCAAGGACCTGATGACCACACATACATTTTTTCATTTTTGGCTCAAAGCTGAAAATGCTGCGTGGTCACGCATCAATCCGGGGTCTCATGCGCACTTACCTTGTGTGTGGAGCCTCAGGAGCTGGGCCGGTCATGCTTCCTCTCTCAGTGCAGCCTGGAAGGTCCCAGGCTGCACTGCGAAAGGAAGAGGCAGGGCTCTTGCATGACCACGAAGCAGCTGCAGAGCCGAACCAGCAGGGACGTGATAGCCTTCCTCCAGAGGCTTCTTGTGCGAGCCCCACACCCCAGCACTGCTAAAGGGTAAGATGTGAAAAGGTGGTTTGTTGTTATCTGTTATCAGTGGTCAGAAAAAAAAGTGGAATTCCACCCCCGCACTGTCTTCCAAGGATTAAAATGAAAGGGAGAATTTCTCACCCCATCAACTTCTGCACTAGCCACAAAGGGGAGGAACACAGCTCGAGAGAGAAACTCTGCAGGGCAGGAACATTTGTGGGCTGGAGGGTCTACCATGCCGACAATTGCTGTGAATTTAGTATTGAGAAGTTGATATCACAGTCTACTATTGAAAATGAGGAGTAAACATATTAAAAGAGGAGTAGGAAAAGTGTGACCTGTGGCCCAGCATGTGGGTCTTGAGGCTGTTTTTGCAACTTTCATGTTCCCTGTGCCCCTCTATAACCCTGACTGTCCAATTTGTTTTTGGAAAAAAGTAGTTTCCTGCTCCATTCAGGAATAATGAATTTTAAGTAAAATGGGATGCAGACCCCCTTCCCAGCCTGTTTCCTCCTATGAAACCAAAGGTAGACTTCATCCATTTCTTGCTATTTTTGACCATTTGGGGATTGGCATGGGGTGGAAGTTGTGTAGTGAGTTGAATGTTGGCCTAGGGCTTGAGATCTAGAGTTTGAACCCTACTCAGCCATGGAATACTGCCTTGGGCAAGTCACACTCTCTCGACCTTAAGGGAAGGTCATGGCAAACCTCCTTTGAATAAAACTTGCAAGACAAGCCCACAAAAGGGTCACCATAACTTGGTATCAGCTTGGAGGCTTATAACAACAAAAGCAACCAATGAGGTGGAAAACCACCCTTATCCAGATTCTATAAAGTTGCCCAACCTTGTATTAAGAGGTGTGGTGGTTGCATGGAGTAGTAGTATCTCTGTTGATTTTTTTAAGGCATCAGGGAACCTGGTAGTAAATAGAAGTGAAAATGCACAAAGAAATGCTGTAGCACTTTTGAGACTAACTGAGAGAATGATGCTTATATCTTAAGCTTTTCTAGATGCAACTTATGAACTAGACCGGGCTTTTTCGCACTTGGCGAAGAAATTGCCCCGTTCTGGTACTCACTGGACTGGCGTGCTCCCTTGGAGGATCCAGGCTGATCCGGAGCAGTGCATGGCCACGCTACACACTGCTCCGGGGACGAAAATGGCAGCTTCTGGTTGGTGAAGGCTCTCCACCAACCGGTGAAGCTCGCCAGCCTAAAGCCCACCCCCGGAAAATCTGCAGGCTCGCGCTGGTGCGAGCCTGCAAATCTACACCGGAGTGCAGCCACGGAGTGGGGCGCACCACGCTGTTGGAAGACCTGTTTTAAGCAGTCTTTCGGTAGCATGGCGAGTGGCCACTTCTGCTCGTTCCGGAGCGGGCTGAAGTCCAGAACTACAGAAAGTAGTCCAGACGCAGTTCGCCCCCAAGTGCAAACATCCTCGCTGGAGGACACTCTGCCCCTTTGCAAAAACAAAGTGTAGAAAAGGCCTGAATCTGTGAAACCTTAGTGTCCAAACTTCTTTCTCTTAATCTCGAATGTGCTACAAGATCCCTTGGTACACTGATGCAGATTAACACAGCTATGGCTTGGAACAGAAGTGAAAAGTTACATTTTAAAATATTTTATTAACTTTGGCAGAGCACTTCCAAAGCTTTTTTGGGGGGTAGGGAGGAGGGACTACTCTGGCCCCCTTCATGTCTTTCTGGAACTCCTAGAGGAAAAAGATAGCTGTGAAGACCAAACCGATTCTAAGAAATCACAAGGGAGGCAATGGGAGGTGATGGATGGTGAAAGAATGTCTGGCATTGTTCCTTCTTGGTTTCCCTGAATATACAAAAGGCATCTGAAATAAGTACAAATAAGAACCCACAGATGAGAAATGCAGCACAAAATGTTAAAACATAACTAGCATCTGGCAAAATTTATTGCCACATCACCTAGTAACTGTCTCAAATCTTTCCATGGGAGATAAATGACATATAAATTATATTTACAGCCCTGCTAAAATCAATCCAGCCTCTGATAGTATCTTTAAGAACCTGTTACTCAAAAGTTGTTCTCTCGTTTTGTAAAAATGCATCATGATCTCGTCCCCCCATAGCCAGCTCCAGAAACAAAGGAAAGAGAACAAATAAATATCAGTTTGAGGTAAACTGGGAATTGGCAACTGGCCATTTTTTTGGTGGAATCTTTACCAGCCCTTCTTCAGTACCTTGTCAAAGTGGTTTTTGAACTTCTCATTGAGCAGGAAGTTACACTGTTATGTTTGTAGGTATGGGAAACCGAGGGTCAAATCTATACTGTGCCCCATGCTTGAGCTCTGTGAAGTCACTTTCTATCCTAAATTAGCCTATAGGAGTGTTATGAACATGAAAGAGGGAATAGGCAATTTGCTGGGGTGGGTGCTACTTGACACTGCACCCCGCTGCTACTGCCATACAGGGAGGGAAAATACGGTAAGCAAGGAATATGAACTTGGTTTATCAGCAGAATCACACTATTGACAGTCTGCCGGAAGCATGATTCTTCTGGAAAGCAAGGTGGATGGTCCTGTGTACAAAGTTTTGCAGCAAGCAAACAGTGACTTTTATACTGATACCTATGGCAGTAGCAGGAACATGGGGGTAGTATGATGATTGATGGCCCTTGCATGTGGCCTGTAGCCTTTGTTTCCCTCCTGTTAAGTATACACTCATATAGGGTTTCCAGCGCCTTGACCCTCTTCCCCAGTTCCCGGGGAGAGAGTGCTGCCTTGAAAACTGTGGTTGGTGCTTAATTCGTCAGGTTTAGTGGCATAACCAGAGATTGCCCTTTTTTAATCATCACCAGGGCCTCGTCTCTTGGGACATCATAAGAGGTCAGCTCGAGGTCTCAGGTTTTGGTTCAGAAATTTTGGGGCCTGGGGTATTCCTGATCTGGCAATCCTACGGACTCATGAAATTTGCTCCACTGAGCTTTCTCTCAGCTCTTCCAGAATTGCCACAGGCCCACATACTGAGCCAGGCCACTTTATCTATTAGATATTTTAGGCACAATGCATATAGGGTGTACAAAAATTTTAGGGCCTACAAAACTTTAGGGTCTACGAAAATAGGATTAATAATTTTTTTACAGAAATTGGGAAGGAAAACAAAATTTCAGAAAAAAATATTTTATATTTTCATCCCTAGTGGTATGTCAAGACAATTTGGGGAGCTGAATACAAGAGTGGCTAGGGCCTATGAAACCCTTAATGCAGTCCTGATGGTTAGGATACGTGAGATAGCCTTCTTGATGTCAGCTCCCAGGCTTGTTCTCTTCCACAGGACACCAGATAGGCCCTGTCTCTGATCTTTTATCTTTTTATATAGTTGGGCATTTGGTGATTAGCTGGTTGGAAAGAAGGGTCTTTTAATGGTTTTTGTGTGTTGTGCTTTTATTCGTATTGGCATATATTTTTAAAATAATTATATAGTGTTTTAAATTAGTTGTGTTTAAATAGTTGAAAGACAATAGTTAAATGACAATTACATAAACTTTGTCGCCAGTTGGTTTTTTAGCTGCAATTTGTTTTTAATCAGCTGTAATTTGCCTGAAGTCCCATGTTGGGAGAAAAATGGGATGCAAATTAAATAAATAGGATCTCCTAGTTCGGTGGTTGAATCTCTTCTAAGCTAAAGCAACATTTTGAACTCCCTGAAGGAAGAGTGTATTGCTAATGTGAGTGATAAATGTGAGCATTAATTTATTGTTTATCTTATAACATGACAATCCTAATTGACAAGTAAAGCAGAAGAAGAGATGATAAAAAATGCATGGACATTGAGCAATTAAGGTTATCCCCTTCTTCCTGTGCTCTCTTAGCAGAAGCCTGACACAGAATGGAAATGAATGGGACTTCCCTTACTACTTATCTCCATCCTGTGAAAAGTTTCATGCCAAATTTCGGCCTAACATGTTTCCATTAAAGGGGTGGGGGAAGCAGAGCCAAAACATTTTTTTAAAAAAGGTGGCAACTCTTTGGATACTTTTTTCCACCTCATAGTATTTGAAATATAATAATATCCATACACATTCCTGATTTGCAAGCAATATATTTTATTATGTGGTCTGATTAATTTGGGAACAAAACAGTGCAAAGCAATTGAGGTTGAGGTGAAAGAATTCCTGGGAATCTTTTCCAGTTTTATGAGACTTGATTCCAAGATGGATGGTTTGAAATTTGCCAGACATGTTTTGGTCCAGCACAAAATGTGGCACAGACATTTTCACTGATTGATTAAATTAATAGGCTGATGGCCACCAAACAGCCAATGTGATCTCCTCCACCACCACCAAAAGGAATGTAATAATTCAGCTTCACTTTTTTTTCTCATTTTTAAAAACCTTAAATTAGTTTTGTCCCAAGTTCTGACATCTATTTTTTTTAAAAAAATAGAAAGTCTTTACAATATTTGTACTAATAAATAACTATGTGTGAGAACATGCATGTTTGCTTAATATGCATGGTTTTTGCAAGAAATGAACCCCAAATAATACATTTTAACATATTTTCACTGATAGATTCAGTCTCGATTGTGCACTATTCAGTGAATTTTACATGCATTGTAGTATGATAATTATAGAGGGCAATTAACTTTTGGTTTACAATATTGGGCTGAAAGGGTGCAATTAAGCAAATTCGCATTAAAATGTGAACCAAACAACCTCCCCTCTGCCACTGCTACTGGATGCAGACTGAGAGACACAGAGAGCTTGCACAGTTGTTCTGAGGGCACTGGGGGGATCCTCTACAAATCTGAGGGCACTAGTTTCCCCCCACTTCCAGAATTCAGTTGCATGGTGAGTATACTTTGGAGAACACCAGCAAACCAAGCTATCAATTTCTGTCTATAGTCAGCTGCTATATCTATACATGAACATAGTTTAAAAAACAACACTATTAGTGTTCTTTGGCCCAGTGGCAGCTGTTAGTTTCCATGTGAGTTGGGTGGTGAATCTGCTCAGAGTTTTAGCCCAAACATAGAAGGTTCTGAAGCCTATTGCCCAAAACAGATTCAGAACCTTGGACAGATCCTTTAAAGTTCAACTAAAAGCCAGAGTGAATTCAGTGCTGCATTGACATTGGAGGTACTAGCTATGATTGCCAGAAATACAGCCTCACATTTGCAGTTCTCTTGGGGGTGGTGTTCTCTTGGGGGTTCTCTTGGGGGTGGTGATTGCAAGAGGAATAGCCTTTGTGTATACAGTGAGCTTCCTTTGTTTATACTTAACTTCCACTGTTGTGACCTCCTTCCAAAGCTAACCAAACCTGTGGAAGCACTAAAACCCCTGAAAGCCATACACCACTTACAGAAACTGAGGGTGTAAATAAGGAAAGCATAAACCACTGGGAACTTATATTCCACCTACTCTATCTCAAGTCACATTCACACATAAACCTGTGAATTCAGCAGCATCAACAGATATGCATGCAGACTCCGTCGCATCAAAATACTAAAATATAGGAACAGGATTTTCAAAGCTCTTCTCACTGTAACAGAAGCTGAACCCTAATCCATTCTATCTTATATGTCCTGAGCAGAGCTTGGAAAAGTTATTTTTGAGAATGCAAGTCTCTTATTCCCAAATACTCCCAATGTGGTGATTCCTGGGCATCTGGGTGCTATGAAATACAGTCACAGTTTTCTTGTCAGATAGAACCTTCTTATTAAACGAACCTAAGGATTATCATTTGGAAGCAAGCTGCAAGGGGCTTGATAACTACCACTTCATTTGGCCCTGGGATATTTCCTTTACAAGTCAGTCCTGTGTATGTTCCAATCATAAGTCAGTCTCATTGGTTTCAGTGGAACTTAGTGCCAGTTAAGTGGGTACAGTAATGGATCCTGCATCTGGCAAATGGGGACAGGTTTTTCTTTTTTTGAAAGCTCTCCTTGTGTCAACAAGCTCCTCACAGTTTTAAGGTACCAGGCTTATAAAAGTATAAAAGTAACTCAAAATACAGCAATAAGAGCTCTGCTCTGCTCAGAGAAGGTAAGTGGATGACTGACCTTTTTCTTTGTTTAGGGTTGAGATTTCTCTATCTGGTTTGCTGGTAATTTACAGTTCTGTTTTGCTTTTCATGTTGAGTTGGCCTTCAAGAATGAAGTAAATCATGGCAGTTCCCTTCCTCTCTATCTGTTGTTTGTGATCAGTCGGTATGATAACGTTGAAAGCAAGGGGGGTACCTTCAACTCAGGATAGTTTTTACATGTGGTGAGTGACCTTTCATCAGAGGCAATTCTTGTCTAGTCAGATTAAGCAGTGGGCTAACCAGAGTCTGAGGCAGCTGGCCAAGGAGACATTCCTTGTTTATAGCAAGTGAAGGAAGTGCTGTTAGGAAAATGGTCACAATCCATAAGAACGTCAACAGTTGGTATGTTTTTGGACTACAATCTCCAGAATCTTTCTTGGAATTGAAGTCCAAAAGGTAATTTTTCTAAAAGTAACCTTTCATAGCTCTGGAAGGTCACTTTTCTAACCTATAAGGAAAATTCTCTTCTCTAACATTCCCTAATGACTAGCATAAAGGAGCAGCATCAAGAACAGAAAGTCTGTGCAAGTTAAGTGTCTGCTGTCTTGGACTAGGATGGGGAACTTCAAAAGATTCAGGGACCATTTTTGCCCTCCTGTGGAGCTTTGCAGACTTCATTCCATCTTTGAGGAGGAGGGGAACTGAGGCAAATCATGCGGCCAGAAGTCTGATTAGGTGATCTGCTCTCTAAATGCATTTCCTCCAGGAATTTTCTATGGGGAAAGGGAAAAAATGTTTTGTGAGAAACAGGAAATGACTAGCCAGTCGCTGCTAGTTTCTCAAGAAGGTTTCTCTTGCCCTCATATTTGTCTTAATTTCACATAACATACACAGGGTTGGGGAGGGAGGGAGAGAACTGCTGGAGAAAAATTAAAGAATGTGCATTGTGGTGAATACATTGTAGATTATTCCCTTTCCTTCTAAACCTGGTTCCAAAATTGTCCAGCTGTTTCAAGAACACATGTGAAAAGCATATTGGAGTGATAGATGACTAGCAGCTGTTGCAGAGGAACTGAAAATAACTATGCACTGTAGGGACACACTGTGGAACTTCAGATGTTTCCAACTCTCATCATCCCCAGACAGCATGACTGATGACCAATGATGACAGGAGGTCTAATCCAGGTTTCTCACCTCTTGTGACTGTGGGCAGAGGATAATTCTATGGTAATTCCTTCACAAGCCTCCACCATCACATTGAGGAAGCAGGACTTTAATGCTGAGTCTCATCAGGTCTGGTGAGATCACAGATGATAGAAGTGGTGCCAATCATCTCTATGACTGCATTGTTAGTCCTGACTATAGATGGAAAATATAGAGCTTTACTTAAGCCAGGACTTGGCAAAGTGTAGCCCTGGGCTCCATATCCTCTGAGACTGCTTTTGAGGTGCTGATCCTTTAAGACTGCCTGCTTTGTACATTTTCCTGGCCAAAAAAAGAGAGAGGGAAGGAAGGAAGGAAGGAAGGAAGGAAGGAAGGAAGGAAGGAAGGAAGGAGAGAGAGAGAGAGAAAGAAAAGAAAGAAAGAAAAGAAAAGAAAAGAAAAGAATATGGATTGCATCCAGTCAGTAAATTACAATTTCATAAGTTAGGTCATTACAACTGTTTTGTATTCTCATCTGCAACTGTGATCACTATTGCCATGACCACAAATAACCCTGAAACTCTTCTTAAAAGTTGGCCAGCAGTTAAGAATGACTGAGATAGTGCTAAATGGGGCACTGCAGGATGACATGACACCCCACCTACCACTAGGGAGTGACCCCTGTGAGGAGCAGAAGTGGTGACTCTTGCGGGGACCTGTTCCAACTCTTCATCACAGCATTGCTTGCTGATGGGAAGAGACTGGTCACATCATCCCGCAGTGCCCTTTTGTTAGCAGCACAGATCTTCATCACTCTGGATGGTTGTCTAGCTTTTAAGGTGGGTTTCAGGGGATAGATGGAGAGTAAAACAGCTATGACACTCTGGCTATGTGTTTGAGGCAGAATCTCAGCTGGCAGATTGCCTTTCTTGGAAGTCTCCAGAAGTGGCAAATAACCTTTTAAATAGGTTGTAGGGACTCTGTGCATAATTTTAAACAAAGATTACTTTCAGTTTTTTAAAAAAAATCAGAAGGGGGGGCTTGCTTTCTTGGCAGCCAGTATGGCCCCTGTGGGATCAAAGGGCATAGAATATTCATTAGAGTTGCCCACTCTATTGGGTAATTTTTTCTAAGTAATTTTCTCTACTTTTCTTGACCCCCCTAATAAAGAATGTGCCGTTGGACCACACTACAACAAAATGCAAAGTATACATTGTGCTGGTACTTTCATTAGGCAACCAAAAAGTGCAAAATATATTACACAAACTTTCAAAGCTTCCTGGCTTCTTCACTAGAGAAGAAAAGTGATGGAATCAGATTCATAGGCATGCATCTTGTTCAAGGTATGTGCTTAAGATGGTGCCTAAGGTGGTCTTGAGAAACGATTGATGCGGGTAGATGCTCCACCTATTCCTGGCCATGTGGAGTGAGGAAAAAGACAGTAAAAGCCAAGTAATAATATTTCCATGTCAAATATTGGTAGCAACAAACTTTTGAGATCTAGGCCATAGATCAAGACCACACTGGTTCCTGTGAATACCCATAAATCCTTGAGTTTCCCACCTTTTGATCCTTAACTTCCTTTCAACACTGAATCATATGTCCTCTTGGAAGCTGCATTCTAGTTCCACTTCAGTTGTGTGGTGCCCCATAATCCCCACTGCTTATTCAAGAAAGATAAAGGAAAATCTACCTCAGTGTTCATCTTCTTCCATTCCTTTGCAGGAAAGGAATTTTGTTTTAGGAAAATTGCTTGAACCGTTAGCTGCCAATCCCCAACAAAACATCATTTGACCATCTTGAAAGATGGAGACTGGTCAGTCAGCGTCTGTAATAGTTAGCTACTTCTCCTTGTTATGTTTGACATAATATGCAATCATGTGACTGTTAAGAGATGCATGTAGAAAACAGGTGTTGAGAGAGGTGATCTAAGGTCATTTCCACATGGGCTAATAGAAACAGAGCAGAGCGTCCTCCAGGGAGGACGTCTGCACCTGGGAGCAGACTGGGTCGGACCTACTTAACGTAGATCCGCACCTCAGCCTGCTCCCGAACGACCCCAAGTGGTCGTCAAGCATGCTTTTGAAAGACCACTTAAAACAGGTTTTTCAAAAGCACGGAGCGCGCCATTCCATGCCTGCTCTCCGGTGCAGATTTGCAGGCTCGCACCAGTGCGAGCTTGCGATCTGCTGGGGGTGGATTTTGGCTGGCGAGCTTCAGTGGTTGGTCAAGACCCTCAACCAACTGGAAGCCTCCATTTTTGTCCCTGGAGCAGTGTGGAGCAACAACCACGCGCTGCTCCAGAGCAGCACGGACCAGACCGGGGAGCCAAGAAGCGGGATGCCACAGGGTTCTGTCCTGGGCCCAGTGCTGTTCAATATTTTTATCAACGACTCGGATGAAGGAATAGAGGGCATGCTCATCAAATTTGCAGATGACACCAAATTGGGAGGGGTTGCTAATACGCCAGAAGATAGGATCAAAATTCAAAATGACCTGGAGAGATTGGTGAGCTGAGCCAAGGCTAACAAAATGAAATTCAACAGAAAGAAGTGTAAGGTCCTACACTTAGGTAGAAAAAATGGAATACAGAAATATAGGATGGGGGACACGTGGCTGGGTAGCAGTACGTGTGAAAGGGATCTAGGAGTCTTCATAGACCACAAGCTGAACATGAGTCGGCAGTGTGATGCGGCAGCCAAGAAAGCCAATGCAATTCTTGGCTGCATCAATAGGAGTATGGTGTCTAGATCGAGGGAGGTACTGGTACCACTCTACTCTGCTTTGAATACTGTGTCCAGTTCTGGGCACCCCAATTCAAGAAGGACATGGTCAAGTCTAGAGGAGGGCAACCAAAATGGTGAGAGGCCTGGAGGACATGCTCTATGAGGATAGACTCAGAGAGCTGGGTATGTTTAGTCTGCGGAAGAGAAGGTTAAGAGGGGACATGATAGCCATGTTTAAATATTTGAAGGGATGCCATGTAGAGGAAGGAGAGGGCTTGTTTTCTGCTGCTCCAGAGACCAGGACAAGGAGCAATGGATTCAAGCTGCAGGAAAGGAGATTCCACCTGAACCTCAGGAAGAACTTTCTGACGGTCAGGGCTGTCCAGCAGTGGAATATGCTGCCTTGGAGTGTGGTGGCATCTCCTTCCTTGGAGGTTTTTAAGCAGAGGCTGGATGGCCATCTGTCGGGAGTGCTTTGAGGGTGTTCCTGCATGGCAGGGGGTTGGACTGGATGGCCCGTGTGGTATCTTCCAACTCTACATTTCTATGATTCTATGATTCTATGGTAAGCAGTGGCACAGGGCGATTCCCTCGCCCCATGCAGAAATGGCCTAAGTTCTTATAGCAGTTTGTGTTTTCACCTTAGAATGAAAGCACTTGGCTGTAAGTGAAATTCATGAGAAGATTCTGCACAGATTCTGAGTGACAAACTCCAGAGGGAACTTAAAGATGTAAAGATGTAACTTAAAGATGTTCAAATCCCCTTTGCACATGCAGACCCAAATCCAAAATGAATGATGTCTGTGGCAGTGAATATTGGAAAAATAAGATGTAGCTAATGGAAATACTACCCTATGCAATGCTGTGCAAACAAACATGAAATCTTGCAAAATAAATTGTTTTGCTTGCTTCAATGATCCATGAAGAGGGTTAAGGGTTTGTTTGTTTCATGGTTCAGTTTGATGTTTTTTTAATCCAAGCTGTTTCTTCAATATACTTCAATATTGTCTATGCAGTGAAATACTTCCTTCTGCTGTCCTAAGTTCAAAGCAACATTCAACTGACAAAATGAAGCTATATCCTCTACAATGTCTCGTGGGAACAATGACTTCCTCTGCTCTCCCTAATCATATTTTGAAGAGCTTGTTTTCCAAATGCCACGTTCATGACCTTAAAAGGGGAAAAGTACAGCACAGATCATATAACTGGCAGCTGACATGCTCCAATTTGTATCTAAACCTATAGGGATAAATCTTGTGACATGTGCATTTCCCTTATGGTCCCTCAGGGTTGCCTTTTGTCAGCTAGAGTCCAGCTTTTCTCTGTCATAAGAAATAAGCACAAATGGTGCCTGGCCTACTTCTGTTCTTTTTCCTGGTTCAGCATATAAACATATACCTTCTCAGAAGAACCATAATATGGAACAAGATTCCCCCTTTTTTTTCCTGCACATAGATTAGAAGTGGATTAGAAGTTTTTCCTTGCGTTATAATTTTTAACATCTCTAATTTTTTCCATCCTGGATATGAAGAAATGTGTGAATGTTGCTAAATTTTTCAAAGATGATGGGAGGAAACATCTCCCTTTACTAGCTAAATTCAACATTGATGAGTTTTCAATTTACCAGGAAGGCAGATAACCAAAGATGAGAGCCCCATATGTACAAGAGAGATTCACTGCTAACAGCTGGAGCTAAATAGAAACAGTTGAAGGTCAGGATAGAGAATGAGGTTCCTTCTGCAATCACCAATGAGAGAACCCCAATTTGTAAAGGTGGGGCTGTATTGCTGGGTGTCAGAGCCCAATACAGAACCCTGTGCATGTCTCCATATTGACACAGAATATCTGCTCAAAATGGATTCCCTATTCACTGTAACAGACAGATATTTTCATGTTCATCTATTTGAGTACCAATGTAGACAAAGAGAGCCTTGCTGATCAGAGAATTCCCAGTCCCTGGAGCAGGATGTTACTTGTAACATTGCCTAGACTACAATAGGGAATTTTGTTTCTGTTCTTGTGTGTTGTTGTTGGGTTCTTTTAGACTGGTTTAAAGAAGTATGAATTCTCATAATAGATAGCCTTAATTTTTGTCAGTGTTGCTAGTTATGCTGCCTCTGCTTTCCGCTTATTTCAGCTCCCATCAACTTAGTTCAAACACACTTAGCACAGAGAAGAAGAGAAGAGAGGGTGAAACATTGCCTTTCCTTGCAGACTCACGCAAAAACAAATTGCTGCAGCCTGTCTTGGTGTGTGTGTTCTTCCTCATCAATTTTGACCACACCCTGATGTTGCTTAGCCACATTTGTAAAACGTTGAAGGGTCTGTGTATGTTTTGATTTATTGGATCTGCACTAAGGGTCTTTCATTTTTTTTTTAAATTGGTTTACTAAGGTGGTCCTATGGTGTGAAGGGCAAAAACTGACCTCTCTGATTTATTCCCCCCCCACTAGAGTTATACTGTTATAGTGCAAAAGTTTGATAACACTTCTGCATTGATGTACTATAAATCATTTTTTGAAACAGAAAGTAGATAAAAAAGAAGAAGAGGGCACTTTTTTGTTCCAATATGTCTCAGAATTAAAAAGACACCCACTTCGTGATGGAAATGTTGCAGGTGGTGCCAGGAATTGCCCCCAAAAGAGTCTGGGACAACAGAAATGTCATTTCAATATTTTAAACACCTCCTTTGTGATAGCCGCAAATATTGCTCTCTCCCAGTGCATTTGCTTCTCCAAAACACAGCACTCAAGACTGTATAGATTGAAACAAATATAATACGGTTAAAACATATGGAAGCTAGCCTTCTTTTAGAATGAAATGTCCAATAATATTAAAAAAATAATAGTTTACAATCAGAAATAATAAAAACCACCTTTAGAACAATGTAGTACTCTTTCTTTAAAAACATTCAGTAATAAGAATTTATTAAAATTCTTATTTTTCCCCCATGTTCAAGATGGAAAGAGAAGCCAAAATTTGAGAGAAACAAGCTCCAGTTTTTCCAGTCCATTCAAATCCAGTGCTATTTCTTAAAATTCTGGTTTTAAATCCCTCTGTGTTCAACCAGATTAGATGGTCAGTAACCATCTCTCTCCTCGCGCTTTTTGAGAAGCTCCTCAGTTTAACACATATAGAATAGGCAGATACCATATTCATGCTGACCTGAAGATAATTATCTTAATAAGCTGCACTTAGTTCTCAGGTTTCTTCACAGCTCAGTGAAACTCCAGTGTTCACTCAACAACCTGCAGATGGGTGAGAAAAAGAAAAGAAAGAAAAACACTGCTTTTAAAGTGAAAAACAATAGCAGTCTTGAGAGTTTGGAAGTAACAAGTAACACAGTTATCTGTAACTAGTTAACTGGAGGAAGGGATAAAAAGGCTATATCAAAAGTTATGAACAAGGATTGTAATACCATGTTCATGTAACAAGTAAGAGTTTCCAATTTGTGTTCATACAGTGGTGTCACTAGGGGATGCAGGGGGTGCACACTGGGTGACACCATCACAGGGGGTGATACCAAAATGACTGCCTGCCCCTTCTCCCCCTCCCCTTGCAAGCCATATAGTTTCATGTAGAATGACCACCACCCCCTTTTTTCCTATGACTGGAGGAGATCCCTGTTGCTTTTGTGCATGGAGAACCAAGTAGGCAGATCTGAATGCCCAGAGGGTAGGTCTCTGTGGCAGTAGATCAGAACCCCTGGAATTCCAATTCCTGGACAGAAAAGATTCCATGAGGGTGACACTATGAATTATCACAGTGGGTGACATCAACCATAGTGGAGCCACTCCTTTCATGAGTTACCTTATGAAAGAACATTTTAAAGAACATTTTAGAGGCACCCCGGAAGGAATTTGACAAATTTTATACAATTTCCCAATATAATTTAAGGGTTTACTCTCCAAAATAATAGAAAATAAGATCGCAAGAAGTAAAGTAATGTATAGGAACCTTTTTTCAACAATGCAAACAGTGACAATAATGGTTCACTTCCTCAAAACACAGCGACAAGTAACAAGAGAAAATTATTTAAATCTTCTTTCTCTTCTCTCTCTCTCTCTGCTCCTAAATTTCCAAGCTCTAGTTATTCTTCATATTAGCTAAGCTATGCATACTTGGACAAGAAAGCACTTTTAAGAATACAGTCTCATCTCCAACTGAAAGGGACAGAGCAGAATGTAAGGTACAGAATACTGGCTTTGAACTAATGTTCCTTCAGACAAATGTCCCCTAGGCTGGTGGTACAGTAATAAGACACTGCAGCTGTGGTGTAGGCAGGGGACTTTGTAAGACAGAAGTCCTACCTGGAAGTACCTTTGATTTTTGAACAAATTTGAACATGGTTTCTAGATACATGACTATACCAGTAAATAAAGGGATCTTGTAGCACCTTTGAGAGAGAAATACGTTTGTACAGTAAGTTTTCATCCCATGCATCTGATGAAGTAGGCACAGTCTGAAAGCTTTTGCTACAAACTTCAGTACAGAGAATATACCAGTAAACTTAGACTGAACTAATTTGATGCATTTCTTTTGCTTAATCAGGATGGCCACGTTAAAAAAAAAAGACAGGCTGTAGTACATTTAATAGCTGAATGGGAGATAACAATTATCATGCAGACTTTGTTATTATGTACCTTCAGACTGATTCCAATATATGGCAACCCTTTGTAGAACGTTTTTTATTGGCAAGGTTTATTCAAAGGATGCTGCTTCCCTCAAAGACTGAGAGGGCATGATTTGCTCAAGGTCGCTCAATGTGTTTCCGTGACTGAGTGGGGATTTGAACTCTGATCTCCTAGAGTCCTAGTCCAAACATGACACCACATTGGCCCTCTTGTCATACAAACTGTGCCTGCTGAAATATATCTGTAGGACAACAATTATTTTCCTTGCAACTTTTAAAGGTGCAGCAACTCTATATATTTCAAGTGGACATCCTCACATTGATACAATGACTTCCAAATGGGACTTTTTTCTGCTGAAATCCAAAAGCAGTCTTACATCATATTACAGCATATTGCTGGCAGCAGCTTTCCAAAGTTTCAGACAGGAGTTGTCCCCAGTCTTTCTTGAAGTAGCCAGGGACAGGAATTGGCATTTTCTTTTTCATGCAAAGCATGTTGCAGTATCAGCCAGCTCTTCCCCTTCTATCTTCTTCTCTTTGTATGCCACACTGGATTATCTCAACATTTCAAACTGCAAAGCCAATGAAAGCATCTGGGCTGTACGGCTGAATTTGGGCTTGTATTTATGAGAAGAGGTGGTGCTCAAATTATGACTGATATACTATGTGGAGATCTGGGAATATTACTAGCCAGACTGTGACGTAACCTGCACATGTTCAAATCCCAATTCACTAGACTTGCATCCGTGAAAGTGAGAACAAAGTTTGACTTATCAGATGTGAAAATGACCTCTTATATGAGCGCCAGTGAAACATATGTGACTCCAGAGACTTACGGAGGTGCAACTGTTTGAATCCTGTGTTCTTGTACCATAGCATCTGGTTTTGGTTTATCCACACAAGGAACTGAGTATTTTCCCCCTGTTTTCATATTTTCTCTCAAAGGACAGGAGTATCAACTTTAAGAAAAGTGGCTCGGAAGTAATTCTTACTGATCTCAGTAGGATTTCCTTCTGAATATACTTGTTTAGGTTGATACATGTGTTAAAGAATCTGCCCTTACTTTATCTGCATAAGAAGCACTGGGTATTTTCCCCTGCCTCATAGGTTTTATTAGTCCCAGTGCCCAAGGGTTTCAGTTCCACATATGGTGGCTTGGAAATAAGTCCCATTGAACCTAATGAGACTTCATTCCAAATGCATTTTTTAAGACTGACATGGTAAGCCTGAAAACTATATCTCTAATGTGTAATATTACTTTATGCATTGAAGAAAGTAACACAAAGAGGTAACAGATTTGCAGAGCAGGAAGGAGTCTGCCTCATTGTTTACCACTGATCAAATAACCAACCAACATAAAGCTGGACCACCCAGAGATAATATGAAAAATATCCTTACAGTATCAGTTCTGCATACACCAGTTTAACACAGCATCCCTACCATATAGCTACAGCTGGAGGGGTGATGTCAGGGATGAATGGCTGGCAGAATACTCACTATATTGCCCACAGTTGTTCTACTGTGGGCAAGGCAGGAGTATTTTGGTATTTTGACACAGGCACACCTAACATGATCACTTCTGGTTTCATTTTGACTAATTTGTTTGTTTTTAAGGTTTTTGAGTACATGGGGGATGTGCGTAGCTGTGTTTTGCAGTGTTTTGATCTATTTGGGTTGGCTCTTTGGGCAAAAGACATCTGAAGAATTTGAGAGGCTTTATATATTTGGAGGCGGGCTTCAGAGGCCACAAATTGGGGCCCTGAAGACCTCATGCTCCACCCCTGTCTTATATCCCATCTCTATTTTATGCCTTATTTTCCCCAAAGGTGGAACTCAAGGTGGCTTGCAAAATGAAAAGAAATACAAGTAAAAACACATGAGTAAAAATACAAATAAAATATACACAAAACCAGTTGAAGACAAAAAGTTATGCTTTAGCTGCAAATGAATTGTCTGTGCGGTAGAACTGAAAGCAATTTCAATATATCCATTAAAAAGACCATGGTATTCCTGGCCAGTTAAAAGGAAGATTCAGAAGAAAGGGATTTTGGAGACTCATGTCTATGTTGTGACCAGGAGTATATCTGTACAGTTAAAGCTAGTGTACCAGCTGTGCCTGCTCATCCATACCATCCAAGCTCCCATTCAGTTTCGAGGACCTCTGAGAGGAGAGGTGGAAAAATCCAGAGTGAATTTACCATCCCCATGGAGACATATCCAACAGCCATCCCTGTCTTGATGTACAGAATCAGGTGTCCCATTTAGAATGCTTCTCTTTATGTATGGTGAGCAACAGTGGAGGAGGAAGGGGCTAGCATGCTTCCCTTCTCATATGTTCAAGTTAACGTGTTTTTAGAATGCCTGTATAGAGCTAAGTTATTTTGAAAAAGAATTAATAACAAGTTAATTTGCTATTTATAATCGTTTGCATTTGCATGCTCTGATTATCAGTGATTTGTTTCTCAGCACAATTATTCTTGATATTCAGCTCCTCAGTGTTCAGCTATCCAGCATCTGAGATCTTCCACTGTTTTCCCATTGATTGATTTCAAGGGGTTGCAAGAAGGCACAGGACTGTTTCATTGGCAGCACTGATATGAATGCCCTCCCAATGTAAGATTCTCCTAGATTCATCAGCTGTGAACTTCTATCACCAGGTTGAAATATAGTTCTCCCATTGAAGATCTTTGGCAATGGCAATCTGTTCTTTTTGATTTTTTTTCTGCTAACCATGGTCTAATTTCTGCTGGCTGAATTTTGTCTTGTTTGTTTCAAGTTTCCTGCTAGAAAGTAGGTGAATTCATTTTTAGGGCTGTTTTTATTATTTTATTTTATTTTATTTTATTTTATTTTATTTTATTTTATTTTATTTTATTTTATTTTATAGTTGCGCTATTAGAGTGGGCCCTCCATATATGCAGAAGTCCCATTCCAGGAACCCCAGTGGAAAAGAAGAAACATAAATGCTCGTGTCCCATAACACATAATGGTGGTGATGTGCATGTGCACACATGCCCCTTGACACCATTTTACGTATAGGGATGTGATGCCTCATGCGAACACATATTTGTGCATGTGGAGGTCATGCATGAAGAGGGCCTGCTGTATTATGTTTTGAACCTGTTTGCTTCCTTGAACTTTCTTTGAAAAACGGTGATATAATATTCTAAAATACAATTGTGAATTTGTTAAAAATATTCTTGTGAAGGTTCCTTTAAATGCTCAACTTTTATAAAGCTCATGAAAACTTTCTCCTCATATGATAAAAATGTGTCTTTGAACAATTTTACCAAACAAATGCTTGCTGCCATAATTATCTGTATTAGTTTGCATGTCTTCAGTTTCATAGAAAATTGTCTATCAGCATAACACAAAGACAATGAAATGCTCAAAATCCATAATTTTCTTCAGATCAGTTCCGTTGGGCTGTAGCAACTGGCGTGTCCATTCTCATTTTGCAGCTGTGCATTTGCTGTCTTGTGGCAACCCCTTATCAAAGAGCTTAAAATGATAGTATTAAAATCTTGTTATTTATGTGTTTGTTCAGAGGATGAGATTATCTTGTATGAACGAATGAATTCACTAAATTACAGAGGCCACCCATGTGCCATTATAAACAAAATCAAATCTCCCATTGGCTTCAATGACTGTCTTAAATATTGCACCTTAAAGGATATGTAGCTGCATGACACAAATCTTGGCAATACAGTGTGTTCCTCTCTGCCGTTAGCACTGTGGTGGTCCCAGTGAAACCTGAAAAGTTACTTGATGTCTACATATCTGGTTTGGACATACAACAAAAAATTGCTTAGGCATCACCTTTCATCACTATCAGTGACCATGAACAAGTAGTGGTTTTTGACATACTTGACAGGACTGTTGGAATTCTGCAGATTTATGTATAGGCCATTTCTGTACTAGTCTGTTACAGTGCTATTATTCCATTTTCAACATCCTATGGAATCCTGGGGTCTGCAGTTTCGGGAGAGGCCTCAGGATCCCATAGGATGTTGAAAGTGGAATAATAGCACTATAACAGGGTAGTGTGAAAATAGCCATAGATTTCAGCTTGACCTTTTTTTTCTTCTGCCCCAGCTGCAAGCTGTACAGCCAGGGATAGGACCAAAAAACAAATTCCTTCCATCCAACCTTATTGGGAACATAATGAATACCTTATCCAGCAAGGGTGGAAAGTAGTAGTAGTAGTGTACCTTCAAGTTATTTCTGACTTATGGCAGGTGAACCTATCATCGGGTTTCCTGGGGCTGAGAGTGTATGACATGTCCAAGGTCACCCGGGGGTTTCTGTGCCCAAGTAGGGAATCAAACCCTGGTCTCCAGGGTTGTAGTCCAGCTCTCAAACTGCTATACCACAGTGGCTCTTGTGGAGAATATTACTGGACTGCAACTTTTATCTCCATGATCAGCATAACTAGTGGTGAAAGATGATGGGAATTATGGTCCAACAACATTTGGAGGCCTACCCATTATGCAGGGCACAGTCCCACTAGCTTTGCTTTTATGAACCGTCATTATGTCTATCTGCTTCCTTCTTTCAGTCTGTTTCAGTCACAATGCAATCAACATTTTGACTCTGTATGTCTTCCTTCACCACTTTTAAAATAATACAGAGGAGGAATGATACAGGAATCTACCTCTCTATGTCTATGTGCCTTCAAGTCACTTGTTAAATTCTGTAAGGAAAAACAATTCTCTTGCTATTTTGGGGAGTCATAGAAATGGAAAATGGCAAGAACTTCCATGAAAGATTCTCTGATGCTCCTGACCTTTGGCTTTGTCATTTTCCCCTCTTTGTTATAATTTCTCTTGGCTTAAGTTAATAAAATTGTTCCACATCTGCTGCCCTTTATAATTGTTTCCCTTTAATTGGGTTAGATGTTTGCCACCTTTGTGTGACATAATACCAGAGCCAAGCAGTAAAGTGCATGTTATTACTTCAAAGGAGCCTTACTTGCTGACAAGAATTAATTAGAATTCTAAATTGTTACATAAGTCTTCTGTTCTACAGTGGAAGCCTTAGTGAAAATGATGGCAATAGATAATTAGCAGCCACTATTCTGTCTCTTCAGTTTGGATAGTCCATAAAAGATTTGATGTTTCCTTTTCCTGAAATAAACAAAAACAGCTTCTGAACTGTCAAAAGAAACAACAGCAATTCTTGAAGGCTAATCATTAGCAGGCTTTGTCATAGACTTGTAATTGTTTCATGAATTCTGCTTCAATCAGGGAAAAATACGCTTAAGTGCCAATAAAAAACAAGTTTTAAAGTTAGTGTGTTTTTTTCTGTCTTTTTTTTTAAAGTTTCAGAATGGTTCCTTACATTTCTTATCCATTAGTAAAGTGAACTTCTGGGAGAATTATTGCATAAAAGATTTTCTCTAATGGAAAGGGTGGAGGGTGAGTCTTCTGCCAAAGGGATTACTGAATACAGGAGGACATGTTCCTCTACAAGTCACTACTCCTAAAATTGTGATTGTAGACATAGCTGATTAGTTTCAGGCATTAATTTTTGTCCTGTCTGAGAACAAAGGTCTTATCCCTATCACTCCTGTTTCTGTGACTTCGAGGACAAACTCTTATATTGCTGAGTATAATAAGCAAAAGAGAAATGAACATAATATAATGGGATTGGTGAACATGTGATGTGCTAGCTGTTATTGGAGGATGACTCCATTCAGCTCTGGACAACACAGTAAACAGTCAGGAATGAGGGTAGGCGCTGTCCGGAAACATCTAAGGAACAACACTCTTTCCATCCCTGTCACAGAAAAGAGTGCCAGCATGGTTTAGTGTTGGACTAGAACTCTTGGATACCATAGTTTGAATCTCTGCTCAGCTATGAGAATCTACTAGATGACCAGTCTTTTTGCCTTACAGGAAGACAGTAACAAACCTCCTCTGCATAACTCCTGCCAAGAAATCCTGGAAGGGGTTGCCATACCTCAGAGTCAACTTGCAGGGACATAACAACAGAAGACTCCATATATGTGTGTTGTCAAATGGTTAGAAGCACATTTTGGATTACTCACAGTAAGATCCACCATAAGAACCCAGCGTTTTAAAAATCTATTGGTACATTTCTCACCATAAACTGTAAATATCCTTAATGAATCCATAACTTGACAGTTTGATCAGCTTGTCATTTAGTATGGATCTCAAGCTGTTGAAAAGAGCTGCTACCTTCTTAATGCCATGTCCTAAACTTTATGAGACAAATGTAAAATACCGTATTCGAGAAGTCTGACTAAAGTACTTCAGTGCAATTGAGGGCTGGGTGCCACAACGGATGCTTGTACACATGGCTTAAATGCTCATGTCTTCAGACTTGACCCCAGGCTTCTGTAAAGGAGATGTTTTCTGTTGCAGAGCTGGACAGGTCTTCTGCAATCTGCCCTCTGGTCAAGGTATATTATGGGACTTGTACGAAGGTCACCCATGGACTCATGGCTGGTCTCCATCCACATGTAGGAAGACGGGCCTACATGAATACAGCAGTTACTTTGTCAGACAGGCAGTGTGGTATACTGGTTAGATGAATGGGACCTGGAGAATGCAAATAATAGCAACTATTTAGCCATGAAGCTCACTGTGGCCAGGAAACACAGGCAAGACCTAAGATCTTGGTCTTAAGGAATGGCATGGAAGGATCCACTACCTTTTGACTACAGATGCACTTGTGGATGCCATGGATGTGCTTGTGAATTTTGGGCTAATGCAAAAATGAGGTGGGGAGAAGGAGAGACATATGATTACTCTGAGCCCACTGGAGGAAGGGAAGGATAGAAACGTAATTAAATGGCGTCAATCCTATTGTTAGCCCCAAGGAGAGTTGATCCATTGAATAACTTGGCAATTCAGCAGTTGAATCTATTCTAATTAGGACTTACAACAGGACTCAGACATAAAAGCAACTAAAAAAAAAACACCTCTGATCAACAGGATATTATTATGATTCTTTGCATCTGATATACAAATATCTAAAGTCACCAACAGATGGAGCAGAGATGCAGTGATAATATCTGAGAGATGTGTAAACAAAAGGCATGATAACTTATAATTTACAGAAATAGTAATAAAAGTTCCCTTGAAAAGACTTGCTTAGTTTCAAAATAAACTGTTTATTTTCAATAAATTCACAACTCCAGTAAAAATGTTGTGATTATGCTTACATCATATCACTGGAGCAACGTGCAAACAATGTATAACATTTTTGGTCAGATAGCAGAGCCATAGCTGAAACTATTGGCTATATATATTTATATATATGTATATGTTATAGATTCACAGTGAAGAGTTACACTGTAGGAGTTTTGAGGAGAAAAATGTAACTAGTCCCTATATTGTTAAAACAACAACGAAAAACACTATTTAGCTTAAATATCCTTTACCACGCACATTTAATTTGCTGTCTTCTAAATGACTTGAACTATAATTCTCATTTTCCCCAAACATCAAGATTAATTGAGAGTTCCTTGTTGGAGGAGACTTATCTTACAGCATTTGTCATACAGAAAAAAAGGCAACGTACAACACACATACATTCCTTTTTTGGATGATATACATTTTTTAAAATTGTAGTTAATATTTCACTTGTCCTCTATGACTGAAAAGTAAAATTCCAAGTGTTTTGATGCACAAATATGAACCCTAGGAAGATATGAAATATCCCACTCTTTTCATTTTTGGAGATATTCTCCATAAAAACAGGAAATACTTTTATAATGGCCAGAAAACAGTTTTTTAAAAAGACAAAAACAAAATTTTTCTCTGTTTGTAGATACAATAAAGAATGGGTTGAAATATAGGAGCTAGAAAACAAAAGCATTTTGGGAAGAGTGGAGAGATCTCTTAGGCTTGCTTCATGTGAAATAACTGCCAAATAAAGGATGCATGCAACTGCATCTACACAGGCGGTGCTATATTTGATGGGGAACTGATATTCAGCTACTTCTCGTGTAGATTATCTGTCATCGTACAATTTATTTCTATGAAAGTAAAATTGCCGGTTTACAGCAATGTACTGAAAACAGTGTGTTGGAGGCTGGTCTCATACCCTCCACTATTTCACAGATGAAAACTGGAACACATGTGGCTGAGCAACGTCAATGTGGTTAAAATGACAAAAGTTATTAATGAGGAAGAATAAACAGGCTGAGAGAGGTTGCAGCAGTTTGCTTTTGCCTGAATCTACTGGGAATTACAAGATTCTGCCCCTCCTCTCTTCTTCCCTTGCTGAGTTGAGTGCAAACTACTTTTGCACTTATACTGTTTGCAGCAATTGAAACAAGCTGAGAACAAAGGGTGAAAGTGGGAAGAGGAGAGAAAAACTCGAGCATTTAAAAAGTGGCTGAAAATAAGGGATGACACAGGATTAAGCAAGACTGTCCAGTAGAGTTGAAGGGTAAGTGGTTTGTATGGTGCTGGTGTTATGTAAAGATGGCTGTTCTAGGAATTGGCTTAGCCCTGAGATGGCTTGGAGGACTTGCACTACACCAAACCTGTATAATTGGTGGCATAAATTCCAACAAAGTCCATCAGTTGCCTAGAGCAACTCAGCCAGACTCAGTAATTTCCTCCATTTCTACTTGCCTGGGATGCAAACACATAGAAGTTGTCAAGCATATGAAAGTCAATGATATATTGTTGGCTATTAGGATACATTTGGTTTGGTAGGTGTATAGGTTGTTAAGTGGGTGTGTTTGTGAGCTTCTTTCCCAGGACTGTAATATGTACAGGAAGTGTATAGATACCAGTTTCTCACAAACAAATATAACTGACTGCAGTGATCAGCCAATAAATCATTAGATTTAAAAAGTGTCTCTAAACTGTTTGGCATAGTTTGAAAAAGTACTTACAAAAAGTCACATGTAGCAGGCCCAGTTCTGGAAATAGCAATCCTTGTTCTTCCCCACATTAATGGAAATAGCTTTTCTAAGATGGCATCTGTGGTGATGTGTATCATCTTAAAATAATGTGTATTGTCCTCAGAACTATGTTTTTCAACAGTATAAATCAATACAGATTTAATGAACGATTTAACTGATATTTGCAAATTAATCCATTAAAGGATTGGCCATAGTAGTACATTTGTTAACTTTGGATTGTTATAAACCACAGCATCTCAGATTCCATGTATGAAAAATAATCAGTGGATTTAGTTCATAAAAGAATGTGTCTGTAATGAGAGGGCAAATTTAGGAAATGATGTTTTGTCTAAACTCTCTCCATGTCTCATTCTATATCCTTTATATTTTAATAACACTAGCAGTACTATTTATTATTTCTAGTTGGAAAGAAATATTTTAAATTTATTATTGCACATTGAATGACTCTTGTTCTTTTAATTATTTCTCTCTTGTGGATGATACAAACAGAACCACTAAATATCATACAACACACCACACATAAAACAGATGCTTCATCAGAAATTTACATTGTTCAATAGTTGTTCTTATAAATCTGTATAAGTGTTAACGATTGACTAGTTGCAAGTGCAGGAAATGGATTGTCAAAAACATCTAACATTAGTTCATGCCACGGATTATACAAGTTAATAAACTATGTTGCTCTAAATTGTATGGCTAATAGTGCAAAGCTTAGATTCAGGTACCAGTATTATTGTGCACCATCTTTCAAGCAAACATAAAGAAGTATTAAAACTTCAGGCTCTAAATAATGCATAAAAAAGTAGATAGGAATGCAGAAATCAGTGATCTTCACAAAATATATGTGGTGGCCCATGATTTTTACAGGTCATGAGGTTTGCCTTTAGATTTGATAACTGCTTAATAGCAATCAGCAAGGAGTTTGTAAGAAGCCCATATTTTGCAATAAATTTATCTGTGTTCACAAACTAGCTAATTCAGAAGCATTTGTACAGTGTCAAATTCATTCAACAACTATTTTTAGGATGTTAGTGTGGCACTGTAACATACCTTTCTCATGGTGGCTTACTTGTGCTGTGTACTTAAAAAACCAAACAAAAAGAACCTATGAAAACTATTTAGAAATAAAGTAAAACATAAAATCAAAATAATAGAAAATGCAAAAAAAAAAGAGAGAGAGAGAGAGAAAAGAAAAAAAAGGAAACTAAGTTCTTGGAAATCCAAAAGTTAAAAATACACACTGGGGAACTGATAGGCTCAGATTTTGAGTTCTTTGGTAGTCAAGGTAAAGAGAAAGGTCTTCAGCTGGTGCATGAAAGACCAGCAGGATGTTGTCAGGGAAATTTGAGAAAACAGTTCCACAACTGAGGGACCACTACTTGAAAAGTCTTCTTCCTGATAGTAGCCTGTCCCCTTCCTTTGGCAGGGGGAGGGGGGCACTTGGTTTGAGGTCCTCTGCAGGTTTTAAGATTTGGGGGAGCAGATATGAAAGAGCTAGTATGATGTGGTTGTTTGAGTGTTTGACTAGGGTCTCAGGAGACCAGGTTTGAATCCCTGCTCAGTCATGGAAACCTACCGGGTAACTTGGGCAAGTCATGTTCTCTCAGTGTCAGAGGAAGGCAATGGCAAAGCCTCTCTGAACAAATCTTGCCAAGAAAATTCCTGATAGGGTTGCCATAAGTCAGGAATGACATGAAGGCACATGACCATGACAACGACAACAACAACAAAAACAACAGCAGGGGTACATATGAAGGAAAATGATTGTTTGGGTTTTGCTTTTGCTTTAAACAAATGGTGACAAATCTGACAAAATGCAGTAATATGATTTATAGACATAAAAAAGTATTCCGATTCTGGGGGAGGCAAGAAGTTGCACTATCATGTTATGATCCACTTGGGTGTTTATGTGCACGGTGACTATAGCAAATGCATAGCTTTTCTTCAGTCCCTTGGGCCTTCCCACTTACTTAGCACAGAGGTGGGGATCATGTGGTCCTCCAGATATTGTTGGATAGCAACTCCTATCACCTCTGGCCACTCTACACAGTGGTGAGGGATACTGGGAATTCAAGTTCAGTATCTGGAGGACCACATGCTCCTCACCCGTATTTGAGCAGATGAGCCCTAGAAATGTCATCTGTCTCTTGGCAAATTGGGAATCTTTATTTTTGCACTGTAGAGTCTCTGTACTCTCATTACTTTTAGATTTCCAACTAATCTTATATGAGCACACACAGAATTTTGCTCATTTCAGCAATCATCATAGGATTTGGCTTAATGTACAAGATGATCCATAATAACACAAATAACAAGAACAATTATGACAGTGTTTTGAAATACAAATGTACCATATGGACAATATCTTTCACAGCTTTTGAAATACAGAATACATATTATACAGAATACTGTGTAATACTAAAAACAACAAATACAAGAAACTATATTACCATTTTGGACTGTTTTTGATATAACATTGATCAATCATGAAGTTTGACTTTAGGTACATTTAAAGTTCTTATATACCGCACGTATAGATGAAATTACTAAGGGAAGTGCAAAGTCCACAGGAAACTCATATCCATCTTCAACAGATTGCTAATTTTCACAGAGGTGGTGGCTTTGATGTTAGTGGATTGGTGAATCTACTCTGGGCCTCAGTCCAAACTTTAAAAGACTTATCTGAGGTTCTGAAGGTGTTTTGGAGATATAGCTCAGCATCTTGGATAACTCCTTCAAAGTTCAGACTAAAATTCAGAACAGATTCACTGACAAGAGGGCTACCCACCTTCCCTGAATTTCACCATTTCCAAATAAATACTGTTTGGAATCATTACCATAATATGAACAAAAATACATTGCTTCAGGCATAGTGTTTCCTGGACCATGAAAGGTACATCCACACTACAGTGCTGTATCAGTTTCATATCACTTTAACCGTCATGGCTCTATTCTAAGGAATATTGGGATTTGTAGTTTAGAGAACGACTTAGCATTCTCTTCTAGAGTGTGCTCTTGTATCCTCTTCAGAACGACAGAATCCAGAATTCCATAGGATGGAGCCATGACCTTTAAAATGCTATCAAACTGCTCTAACTGCTCTAATCAAACTGTAGTGCAGAGACACCTGGAGTGATCGATAACCTTTTGGTAGTTTGGTTCATTTTTTGAGAAGAGAGAGCTGGAAAAAGAGGAAGGAAAAAAGATATATAAATATTACATATTCTTATGACTAGGACCATTAAATCCAAGATGAAAAAAAAATAAACTCAAGTCAGATAAAGCTTTATTATACAATAAATACAAATAAATACCTTTACAACATAAGCAAAGCCAACATTTCAAAGAACTCTGCCAGCAGAAAAGAGACGTATTCTTGGTATGCAGATAGCAATGGGGTGCAGAGGTGTGGGGGGGACAGGAAATGTTTAATTTATTCCAATCTATGTGTTTCCCCCTATGGCATGTGGGCCAACCATTGAGCCAACAAGAACACTGAGTTGAAGGCATTAATAAAGAATGTACATAGTGTTCTGTTTAAAAAGAAAAAAATGCTCTATAAGTGAATAAAAATTCAAACACACTTAATATTTACATGGGGAAACTCATTAGTGGGAAGTGATCACCAAACTCAGCACTTATGGTGGTAGCTAATGGATGAATCTCTAGAAAGTTGTGTATGCCCTGGCATTGAACCTCTTCCTTCAACTAAGTATTTGAGAAGGCAGGGGTGAGGTTCACTGAGCCTTTGCCATGGATTAAAGGTACATGAAATGAACTGGGTTGAGTAGCCCCTCATATGCTGGTTGCATATAGTGCTATGCAGCACAGTTCAGTGCCCTCTCAGGAATTCATTCAACACTTAGAAGGCACCTATTTCTGAAACTGAAGTTGTATGTTTCCAAAAACTGTATTGACAGAGTTGGCCGTTTACGTTTTTCCCTCCAGAGACATTGGCAACAGCCCCTGATAGTCAGGCATTCACTGGGTATGTGAAATGGCTTGAGGTAGGTATGGTGTATCTCTGTAGGCTTCTCCATACAAAGGAGAATCCTGATTGGCTTGTGAGTCCTGTGCATGCGTTGGCCCTTGCTTTATGCAGTCCTGTTGTGGGGAGGAGCCATAATGAAATGAGGAGCTCCATGCTTTTACACAGCCATCGAATACTGGTGTGGTTGTATAGCCACCATATGCTGGGGAATCATAACACAGCCCCAGTGTCCTGTCAAAGCCTTGTGGATCTATCTATACTGTCTCATGGTTACCTTCAGTAGAAATGAATTATGGCTGGTAAAATTTTCACAGATGTTAGAATTTGTTCCTGAGACTCCTAGCTATGTCACTTGCACTGGTATAGTGTATGTGCACACTCTTGCAGAGTGTGAATGAGAGTAAGGGAGCTATTTTGGATGAGAGTGGCTGAACCGCTTGATGATTTAGGTGGAGACCTTTCTCACATGTGAATTTTATCAATAACTCATGGCTCCACAGCTGTCCGAGTGGAAAATACCTATAGAATGAGGCATGTTTCAATGATATTTAAAAAACAATGCTAGATTCTGATTTATGTTATCTAAAAACGGAAACATTAGCCTAAATTCAGTTGTTAGTTCAAACTAGAATAGAGCCACTTAACCAATGGAAACTTGTTCATTCAACCCTTATTGATTCAATGAACTGGCATTAACAACTGGATGCATCCCATGTCACACAGATGTAAAATAATTTTGCTTCAAATGTATTCTTTTGTCTTATTTAAAAGCCTCATAGTACCACAAGTGTCTTTGCCACTGGAATGAGTTTTCTGTTTATATATGAAGATGTAGCATAGCCTAGGTAGGTGTTAATTACAATCAAATAGCATACAAGATATACAATCCACATTCTTGAAAAATGCCATGATTTTTATTATTTTTTTAAAATAAACCTTCTTTAATATTCCTCTGTGTAAGGCCCTGAAAGAGAAGGTCACAGTTGCTTATGCAAGTTGAAAAGCAAATTTTATAGACTTGATAGAATGAAATAAGGAATTGCACCAGACTTTCTAGTACATTGCCTGTTGTTCTTAGTTCTACCACATACTCTTTCTCCCCAAGCTTCAGCCTACAAGGCAGGCTGTTGATGAACAAAACTGCCTACCTATTAAGTTAACACTAGCTGTTAACAAACAACAGTCCTTCTCATAATATGAAATGAAAGCGAACTGTTCAGTTTTCATAAGGATGATGTGTCTCAGATGGTTGAACACTTTAAGCTACAGAGATTGTGATGCAGAATGGGCACCATCACTCTAGCTGCAGAAGACATGTGCTGCTGCCAAGCCATCACTCAATGTCCAAACACCCATTCTTTCTGGCTGTCAGCATTAAATTTTCTGAAGGACGATAGGAAAGGGAGCTTGTTTTTGTAGCCAGACTAGCATGCCTGACATTTGGAGGGATATATTTCAGAAGTTGAAGGAAGTATTTTCTAAAGTTCTTTCCAAAAAACCCATAAAAGACAGGATTCAGACAGTTGTTAAAGTAAGCCAAGCAGATTGTGAAGGGCATAGCTGTATCCACAATATCAACAATCTGACAATTCACAATCACATGAAGCTGGATCAGCACATCCAGGAAAGTGAATATTTGATGAGGGATCCAAGAAAAAAAGAAAAAAAGAACGATTGCAATGATCATCTTAAAAATATCATCTCCTCTGGTCTTGTTCCTTTGAATCTGGTAAGCCTTTTTCAGGGTCTTCCAGATTAATACATAGCTCGTTGAAATGATCACAAATGGGATCAAAAATCCCAGCATGTTTTTGGATAGACCTAATCCAACTTGAACCAAGGTGCTGTTGGTTGCGTTGGTAGTGTTGCTAGGAGTCTCATACCGAAAAGCACAAACGGTTATATTTTCATTTTCAATGAAGTAAACACTGCGGTGAATCATGACAGGCAAGCTGGCAAGTGCTGCTAACAGCCAGATGATGATACAAGTTATCCGGGCAACAACCATTGTGCGCCGAAGCCGGGACTTCATTGGGTGCACTATTGCCAAGTAACGGTCAATGCTGAGGCATGTCAGGAGAAAAACACTGGCATAGAGATTGAAGCTTGCTGCAGCTGATGTTAACTTACACAAGCAGTTGCCAAAAGGCCAGCGATACTCCATGGCTGTGGTGGCTGCCCATAATGGCAAAGTCACTATGAAGCACAAATCAGCCAGGGCTAAATTGAACAGAAAAACACTTGCCACAGTTTTCAGCTTCATGTAGAAGTAAATGACAATTACTACCAAGCTGTTTCCAAATATACCTATGATGAAGATGATTGTGTAAACTGTTGGCACCATAATCAGGATGTAGTTGTGTCTTCCCAGTGAGGAACATTCAACATGGACTCTTTTGACAGTCTCTTCTGTAGACATATTTAGGACCATTTTGGTAAGTTCAACTGGAGGCTGTCTGGAAAATTGATACCAAGCTTATCTGAGAGACATAGGAAAAAGAGAGAACATTATTAATTTTGTTTTGGCTTTATATTGAAATATATTATAAGCACAATCATTCAAGAGTCCCTTTACAGTAGTTTGGGAAGATATTTAAACACTGAGAAGAAACACAGTGAAAAGGACAAAGTTAATTTTCAGTTATTGTCATCCATTGAGGAAAGGGCAGAAGTGGATGCGCTAATTGGTGGGCCAGTGGGTGTTCTGAGTGGTTTGAACTTTGGACTATGATTATAGAGACCAGGATTCAAATCCCTGCTCAGCCATGGAGACCCACTGCATGACCTTGGGCAAATAACACTCTCTCAACCTCACAGGAAGGCAAAGGCAAGCCCCCTCTGAAAAAAAAACTTGGCAAGAAATCCCAACATAGGTTTGTGGTAAGCTAGAAACAACTGGAAGGCACACAACAACATTCACCAAAAAAGGGAAACCATCTTGCTATTCATGAAGACTTAACAGGAACAACCCAAGCCCTCCAGCTGCATGAGATGGAACTTAAAGCATTGTTCCCCCTTGTCCGATGTCCCTACACTGGTGTAAGTAGAGATACAGTTGCAATGCCTGCCGTCCTTAAAAATAAAGAACCACACAGCATGAATGCCACCCACCCACCAGAAAAAAAGAAGATACTGTGACATTCCCCCAAACAAGGTAGCTGTGACATTCTCTTTCCCTTCCATCAGAAGAGTAGAGATGAGTTAGTGACACTGTGAGAAAGCCATGTGAGAAAGAAGAAGGGGACATGGCGACATTACCTGTACCTCTCTCAAAACACAGGAAGAAGACAAAGATGAAACTTCTGCTGCCCCCAAGGAGGAGAAAAAAAGTGGCATTCTCTCTCTCAGAAGGAGGTGGAGGACATGCTCAAGATAGCCATGACACCAATACACTAAAAGGCTGTTCAGATTAAGAACTGGCTATTTCTTTAATGCCTCTTCCATGGTGTAAGTGTCGTGATCAAGTCCTCTGCTGCTTTCTTTTTGGGGAACGGCTGCTGCCACCTTTTTCTTCTGATGGGTGGAGATGCATCATGCTTTTCCTTCTTTGGCATAACACAGCAGGGATGAGAAGAGGAGGACGTGCTCACCATATCCTCCACTTCTACTTTCTGGAGATCTGTGGAGGGTAGACACCGACAGCTCTCTTGTGTGGCAGGTGAGTAGCATCAACTCTTTCCCTCAGGGTGGAATGGGGAGCAGCGGATGCACTACTCCTGACACCCTGCTGCCAGAGGTAGCCACCTCATGCAACCTCATGGCAATGCCTCAACATTAAATTTGGATTCTGAAAACCACCTGTCAAATTCATTAAATGATGACATCGCAAATATATGAATTTTGAGAAAATACTGAAGAAGTTCTGTTGTACATGACTGATGAAAACATACTATTTCCTTCACCTACAGAACACTTGCAAGAACACATATGGATCCTCTCCAAGAATTTAGGTATGTATATATCAGAAGTTGTATCTGTGATCCTTCTTGAATTGTGTCATCTAAGCTGAAATATGTGTAGAAGAAAATGACAAAGATATCACACAATCTGGAAACCAATCCTTATGAAAAATGGTTGAAAGGAGTTAGATTTGTTTAGCTCGGAGAAAATTTAGGGAAAATTTATGGTAATCATCGTCCAGTACTTGAAGAGTCACGGTATTTAAACTGGAGTGAGCTTGTTTTCTGATGCTCTAGAGGACAGGAACGGAATTGCAAGAAAGGGGATTTTGACTAAACATTAGGAGGAATTTCCTATCAGTAAGACAGTATAGGCATACCTCAGTTAACAAAGTCTCTGGTGAAGAAAGTCTGTTTTACAATGTCTTTTCATGTGCACCCACTCCCCTTTTTCCTTCTTGTCCTTTGTCTGTCTGAAAGTTTTTTGGTTTTAGAATTATCAACATTGCGATGGGCTGGAATAATCCATACTTTTGGTATTGGGTTGCAGCAGCATGTTTCCAGCAAACAATTCAATAAAGCTTGAGTTGGGAAAGAATGGGACTTTGCTTTGGCTGATCCTATTGTAGCTGTGTGTGTCTGCCTACAACAAGCAAGGTAAACACAGCAGTTGCCTCTAGAATTCCTTACTGAACAAAACGGAGAGAAAAGAGGAAGTGTATTAGCCTGCATCACCTGCTACCTCCAGAATGCTAAAAAATGTAAAGCTGTAAGGCTGACAACCAAAATGGAAATCACAACCAAAGTGGAAGCTGGTGAAGAAAAAATAATCCCTAGATACCTTTTGGAAAAAGCTTTCAAGTGGCTGCCCTTACCTGGTTGTTTCATTTCACATGTACATATTGTTACTTTTGAAACAAAAAAAGTTTGCTGAAACATATTGAACTATTCCCTTTTTTTGGTAGAAGAACCTATCCCTATTCTTTCCATCTTATTTTTGCATCTGGTACCAAATTGTCTGTTAAAGAATTATGGCCTAAGAACATGACTACTTTATTAACTGAAGTATATATCTTTACAGTGGAATGGATCATCATGAAGTGGGATTCACTGGAGCTTTTTAAAGAAAGGTTTGCATGGTCATCTGTTGATTGAGCCAAGGAAGATATCGCTGTTTAAATGATTAGGATCAGGCTACTGGTTTGTGTTCATATCTGAATCTAGCACCTGGATCCAACACAAAAAATAAGGAAACAAAAATGATCTAGAACAAAATGTCTTAGTGTATCTTCTCCTAGCAGAAGTCCATCTCTCAGTCATCTGTATTCTGATGCAAGATGAAATAAATTATAAGAAACTCAAACAGGCTTTCTTCCCTCCTGCTCTGTGTCATTCTGTTTTAATTTTCCAAGGACCAATCAACATTCTATGACTATTGAAAATCCTCAGTCTTCACTGAGCTTTTGAAAGCTGACTTCAAGGTTTTTTTAGTTCTTTTGCAAATCTTGGGGGTTCCCCTCTTATTTCTTAGCGGCCTCATTCTGGATTCAGTCCAGTTGGCAGCTCATTACCTTAGTTTGTTATTATAGGGAGTGGTGATTTTTACTTATTGTAAGGTTCCTGTGGGAATCTTGACTAAAATTTGTTTAAAGGGTCAGTTCACATGTCATGTTTTGTCCTCTGCTTGGAATGTTAGGATTAAAAATTTCTCATTAATTTTGAACATTGAAAAGAGGGGAATTGAATCATTGGTATTAAAGCTGGGAAGAGAGAAATATAATCTACTGCATTCATGACCAGTAATTTGTTAATTAACTTTTTAGTTTTAAACAAACCATGGGGATTTTCAGTCAGTAATGCTTGGTTATCACTGTTGCTTCCTCCTTACATATTTCATTACTGGCTCTTTTATTGTGTATACACCTTCCTTTAACTGTGTGGCAAAGACATGCCTGCCATCTCTTGAAATCAGTGGAAATGATTTGCAAATAAATTTGGATTGGATTGCAACAATGTCCAAGCAAAGGAGTTGTAATTCGCTTGGTGGTATTTAAATAAGTGCTTTCAGTATAGACAGAGAAACAGTGGGGGAAAAAGCAAATGAAACTAGTAGGTGGGGCACAGGCAAAATTGATCTCCCGCCTCTTTTTCAGGGTCTTTCTGCACTATACTGTTGTAGTGCTATTATTCCACTTTCAACATCCTGTGGAATTCTGGGGTTTGTAGTTTACTGAGGCCAAAGAGCTCTCTGGCTGAAAATTCTCAATGCCCCTCCCTAAACTGCAAACCCCAGGATTCCACAGGATGTTGAAAGTAGAATAATAGCACTATAACAGTGTAGGGTGGCAAGGTTCTTACTCTCTCGCACACACTCCAGCCCAACCATCCAATGTATTTCTCCAGCACTTTGCACTACTCCTACCAGGAGCAACAATAAGCCAGTACTGAGCTGTGTGATCTTCCTCCTCTTCTTCCTCCTGAGATTGCCCTTTGCAATGAATGAACAAAATCCACCTCAAGAATAGTAAATTGATCTTCACTGGCAGCAGGAGAAAATGACAAGGAAATAAGTGGCTATTTCCATGCCCAAATAGTGCCATTAATCAACAAATTAACTCACTGAGCTTCACTGGGAGAAGGAGGACAACTAATTAGTCAGTTGTATTTCAAAGCCTCTTTGCAATTGCATGTTCAGGAACTAACTGGACTGGCAACTGAATCCTGCTTCAACATTCGTGGTGAATTATTGTCCTTTGCCACACCTGAGAGAGTAGGCTAACAGGAGAAAAGGACAAGTCATACAGATTCACCAGCACTGTCTTCCAACAGCTGCCAACTCCCATTGATGTTTCCAGTAACTGAGGCCTGAGTTGATAAAAACTTTTAAAACAAAGTAAAAACACCCGCTTAAAATAATTTTAAACCAGACAGTTAAAAAAAAAATTGCAATTTCAAGGAGCAATGGCCATATGGAAGATCACTGTCTTAACTGCCTGCTGGAAGTTCAGAAGAGATGCGACCAGCGCAATTTCTTTGTGGAACAGTAAGTTCTACAGTCAGGGTGCTGCTTCAGAGAAAATCCTGTGACCCTTTCACTTTCACGAGGGAAAATGGAAAAAAAATAAGTAACTCCCCTGCAATTTCCCTCTCATTCCCTTGCCTTTTGCACACTGGAGCCAGAGGCAAGGAAATGGGAGGGAGGAAGCTCCAGTGTGGAAAAGGAAGATTTCTGAAGTCTTCCTCTCATTCCCTTGCCTTTTGCCTTGCGTGAGTTATCAGTTTTGGAGCCAGAGGCAAGGGAATGGGAGGGAGAGCTCTGGAGAGGAAAATGAAGGTGTGTGCATGCCTTCCTCTCCATTCCCTTGCCTTTTGCCCAGACACTGGCCTTTCTTCTCTGTACCTGGCAAAATATGAGGGAAATGGGAGGAAGAGAGGGGTTGGGGGCAGAAGGCACGTGCATGCCTTAGGAACAATCGGATTCTTAAAGGTCAAACCCATGAATGTGGAAGGAGGACTGTATATGTGGTAATAAAACTTATAGTGGTATGATAAGCTGCCTGCAAGACTTCTTGCTTCTATAGGAACCTGGGCCACCAGGTTTTGTCAGAAAAAGCAGTGCCTGGGTGTGACCATACGCAGATCTTCACAGAAGCATAGAGTTGGAAGGGACTACAAGAGCCATTGAGCCCAATTTCTTGCCATACAGGCATACACAGCTAATGCACTCCTGAGACATGGCTATCCAACTTCTGCTTAAAAACCTCCAAAGAAAGAGAGACACCAACTTCTGAGGTAGTTCTTCTAATTATCCTTTTAAAAAATGCAGTTGAGGGTGGGCTGGACAGTGAATCTGATTTTGAAAATAGTCCCGGAGAAAAGGATTACCAATCCTTTCCTGTAGGCTTTGTTTGCCATCAAAATGGCCTCCTCTTATCTTTCTGGTGATTGGAATAGGAACACATCTGTAAGTGGGAAAAGCAGATTGAGAGGGAGTTTTATAACAAAAATGGTTTTTAGAAGAATAGAAGATAATCATTTTCCTCCACTTGTGTCCCCATCACAGTCTATTCTTCGAAGACACACATAAACACTCATTCTAGAAGATTATAGAGCAAAATGTACAGGTGGAATGCTGTTATGTGATTGGATAAGAAGTATCAATGATTCCTCACAAAATTTGTCCTAGCAGTGCTTATTACAATGCTGAAGCAGACTGGAATACATTAAATTTGATGTAAATTTAATAATAGATTTTAAATTTAAGAAATAATTAAGGGTAATCACATTTTCTTGGACTGTACTAGACCAAGCAGTTGACCTTAAAAACCTGAACACTGCATCATTACGAAGAAATGAAATGTTGTTCTTTCCACTGTATTATCTTATCAATGTAAACACTAAATATAGCTCAACTGCTACATTCTAGATATCTTGGTGTTCCATTTCTATTACATTATGGATAGATACTGCAAACATCTGAATTACTTTGTTTCATAGGGTATGTTTTGGCTGCTCTTTGGAGACCAAGACAAACAATAGATCGCAATGTGTTTTTAGAGAATCATTTGGGAGGTTGTCTTGGATCATGGAGATTTGCTAGCTATTAATGAAAACAAAACCTTCTGGCTTTCAGAGACTTGCCTATCTGAACTTACATGAATCTCTTGCCAAATATTAATTTGTGTCTGATTAGCAAGCATGTTGGCTTTATTACTAAGTTCACTTTGGATATGCTAAGTCATTGTGGTTAAAATAAAAATGAGCCCAACTCAGTGCAGCAAAATATTTTTTCACTCTTGAGAAGCAAATAATTGCTTGTAAAAAATGGTATACGTTTTGTTTCTGCCTATAACAAATGTATTTCCAAAGCTTCCTTGATTCTTTTTCTCTGGCAGATAGTTTTTGCTGTTGTTGTGTGCCTTCAAGTCATTTCTGGCTTATGGAGCCCCTAATCAAATCTATCACAGCAAGATTTGGTCAGAGGGGATTTGCCATTGTCTTCCTTTGAGGCTGAGAGAATATGACTTGTTCAAAGTCACCCAGTGGGTTTCCATGGACAAGCAAGGATTTGTTCTCTGTGCTCCAGAGTTGTACTCCAGTGCTCAAACCACAATACCACACTGGCAGGTAGGTAGAATGTAAATCCAATATAAATTCATGCAGCTTTTCAGATGTTGTTAGACTGCAACTCCCACTGACAGAACAACCAGTAGTAAGGTGTTTGGGGGATTAAAGTCCAATAAAATCTGGAAGGCCACATGATTGCCATCCTTGAAATCAATAAATCATTGTCAACACAACCACCACTCTCAACCATGTTTTATTGCTAAAGAATTAAGAAACTGTTGTCCTGTGAATTACCTATGACCTTTTCACATGGGGTCATACAAGGTTATACTGCCTTCTCATTTGTGTATGTTCAACTGAGCTTTTCAAGAGACCCACAGAGCAATCTGCTTTTCACAGAGTTCTGGGCTGGGTGGATAGTAGCTAATTAATGTACAATTTGTACATGTACAAGACATGCTTAAAGGTCTACTTAATACATGTAGGTTAGGAAAGGGTTAATGGATGCAATCTTGCCCTCTCCATATACATTCCACATATATTCACTACTACATCATGTGGAACGCACTGCCTTGGAGTGCAATGGAGTCTCCTTCTTGTAAGTTTTTAAAAAGAGGCTGGATGGCCATCTGTCAGGAATGCTTTGACTGTGTATTCCTGCATGGCAGGGGGTTGGACCTGGTGGCCCTTGTGGTCTCTTCCAATTCTATAATTCTATGACTCTACGATGTGTTCTAGTAGCATTTACTAAAGCATAGTATACATAAAAAGCTTAGTTAAGTGGTAGTGTGTGAGAAAGCCCTTTTTGCGTTCTGTAGAAAAAATCTTCAGAAATGAATTTCACCAAGATCCTGGCAAGATATTAAACAGACAGCATTCCTCATTTTATTATACCATTTTATTTTTTTAATGGCTTGGTGATAGTTTTGTTTTTGGATGGTTTTATTTTATTTTAGATGTATTGTGTACAGCCCCAATGGCTTTTTAGCTAAAAGCTGCCATAGAAATAAAAGTAATAAAATAGTTTCATTACAGTCACCTGACACACATTTCCTTATTCTTTCACAGGCTGTACATGTTTTCAAATTTGCGAAACAAGAAAGAGCTAATAACCTGAACATCACATCCAATGAATGGATGAAATAAAAGAGGGAACCATAATTAGATTCAGGCTAGTTAATGCAATCCTACAGGCATGGTGTGACATAAACCATTTACTCATACAGAAATTTTCAAGGTAATTCATAAAATGAATAAAAAGGATTTGGTAGAAGTTCTGAAAATATTAATGCTTAAAAATAAATATAAGTTAAATAACATATATAGAGGGAAAACTTCTTCCTGGGTGGCAGTGTCATAGTTTGGCTTCAAATATTCATGTATTTCATTAGTAAAGTTCAGTTTGTTTCACAGCTTGGAAAAGAATCCCTTTCTATGCTGCCACGAGAAAGAGTGTAAAAGGTTCTTATACAGCTCCCACATAAGTGTCCTCTACCCAATATGATCTGTGGAACTACATGGTGAGCTTTCTTAACTGGAAGGACCCAGATATACTCTCCTACCTGCACAGGTTGGTATGGTACAAAGAATGCCTGACATACTTCCAGGAAGAAGAGGAGGGATGAAAGAGTAGGAGTCTCCAAATGTAGGCACGAAAAATGAAGATTCAAGTCCACAAAGTTATCCTACTTTGTGATCCTCTCTGATGTTCTGCTCTATCCAGTAACTGAGCTGGTTTCCCACAAATCTTGCCTGGAATTTGGCATATCTAACTGGCTTTCATCTGGACCATCACCTTACTGCTTGTCATGATTTAGTATTGGGGCTACTATTCCTGCTTGTCACCTTGCCCATCTCAAGGACCAGGTGTCTATCAGTTGCTTTCAGTTTTGATAGTTCCTTCACCTCTCTTAAAATACATGGGGTTCAAGGCCTCAGTTCTCTGCAGATCCTGATGTTTAATGCTTTGAGTAAACCTTAACGTTGAGCTGGAAAAAAACCCCATAAATGTGAATCCTGGATGGCTGAAGGTTGATGATGCTCAGACTCTGGTTGCAAAGCTGAGAGGTGTCCTAGTAGTGATGGGGTGGGACCAAGTTTTTGTCTCCTCTGAAAGAATTCAGTTCAAAAGCCACGTATTCATCTAATAGAGGGTGTGCAAAATGAGGCCTTCCAGATGCTGTTGAGCTTGGAGTCCACCAAAAATGCTTGAGGCCACATTTTGCCCATGATTTATCTTAATAAAACAAAAACAGCTGAGGAGAAAATTGGAACCTTCCCAAAATGACTAAAGCTATTTCCCCATAGTTAGACACTTGAATGTAGCCTAATAGTTCTAGAACTGAATGGTCATGGGATACAATTTTCATACAGTATAAACAAACAGGGGCACCTTAATATGTGATTATGGGTAGATTTGGATAAATGGAGCAATTTATCATGGAAAGTTATTTTTCTAGTGATGTGAAAGGAATTCTGCATCACCAGACCAGACCCTGCCCTCCTTCATCTGGACCCTACATTCACTCCCTAGGGTCAATTCTACCTTCTACAGGCTGCTAGAAACAGTCATCCCTTCCTTTCCTTATCACCCCACTAAGCCATTTGAGAAGACTTGGAATACCTGGGATGTCTGCAGGCCATCCAGATATATCTGATGGTATCAAGAAGCTTCCATTTAACTGACACACTGTCTTTCTTCTGCAGTATTCCACGGGCAAGAAATATCTACCCTGAGTAGGTAGACCAGGGCATTCATCAAAGCCTATTATGTGCCTCTGTGAGTATCCCTACTGAGAAAGATAATAGCTGACTCTACTAGGAGTGCTGACACCTTGGCAGTCCAAGCTACTAATGCTCCTTACAACTCTCCAGTAGATATTTAAGATGGTATAAGCTAGAAGCCAGTGTGGTACAGTGGTTTGAGTGCTAGATTAACACACTGGGAGACCAGGGCTTGAATCCGTGATCAACCATGGAAACCTACAGGGTGATCTTGGGCAAGTCACATACTCTCAGCCTCAGAGGAAGGCAAGGGTGAAGCCCTTCTGAATAAATTCTACCAAGTGAAGTCCATGACAGATTTGCCTTAGGGTTACCATAAGTCAGAAATGAAGAAACACAGCAACAAATAGGCTGGACACACTTTCTTCTGCCAAAGCGCCTTCAGTCAGTGGGTGCTCCAACAAATGGCAGACCAAAAGACCATTCAGAATGCCAGCTCTGCTCACTCTAACCTGGAGAGCTCTCATATGTCCCATATAAGGATATTCTTCTCTTCATTGCTGGGAAAAGTGCCATTGGCTATATGTTCACTTCCAGCGGCGAAGGGTGAAACACCCTACTCACCTAGTGATGACGTTGCTGGCAATGGGAAAGGATATCACAATGAAAACAATTAAGCAAGCCATTTTTTTTTTCCAGATAGGAGGCTAGACTGAGAAAGGAGCAAGTCCTCCTTCTTTCTGCCATCTTGTTCTCTATATTTCATGTTTTAAACCATTACCAAAAACAAAAATAAAACTTCTTGGAGTATTTTTTGACTGCAATATTGACTGATCTTTTTGGGGATAGGTCTTGCTAGGAGCACTCTGAAAAGGTCTGCATCATTTATTTATTTGACTTATTTATATCCTGCCTTTTTCTGAATAGCGGGATTCAAAGTGGCTTATAACATTATGCGTTCCTATTGGATTGACTGGGAAGAGCAACCCATCACAGGAAATTCATCCTCCCACCATTGGAAGTAGTGTTTGTCACAGGTAAGAACCAGTGTTACGTTCTCCAGTATCTTGGTATTACTAGTCAAAAGATGTCAGATTGACAGCCAGCCAGCAATTCAATCAGTCTCCTTGCTTTCCTTAGGAGAGACAGACTACATGGCATGCATCTTCTCTCCATCTCCTTCTCATATTTGACAATATTGTGTGTGTGGTGGGGGAGATGGGGGGGCTTGCCAAGGGAACTGATTTGCCTTTGTGATGGTTGGTGTGGTTGAACAAGAATTAGTGCATGGGACAGGTGAAACCAGGTGGTGTGTAGGGACTAGAGGTGTATCTAGGGTGGGGCAAGTAGGGAACCTGCCCTGGATACCAGTGACGGGGGGGGGAGCTCAAAAAACCTGTGTATGTTGGGTTGTGGGCATGGGTAAGAAGGTGGGGTGCAACTTCCATGCTTGCCCTATGTGCCGTTTACACTATATACACCACTGGTAGCAATGGTGCTTGAAGCGTAGAGGCACCCCCTCCTCAGTCCAATGTGTAACACCTCCCCCGGATTTTGAGGGTCTGAATTCCTGATACCAGAGGCTAGATGCCTTTAAATGCCAACTGTGGTGGGCAATAATGGGACAAGGCGATTAATGGCCTCCTGGAAGGTTCACTGGAAGGATCTGGTTGGCCACTGTGGGAAACAGGATACTAGACTAGAGACAGCTTTGGTCTGATCATCAGCTGTTCATATATTCCTATTCAGACGTCACATATTTCATTTCATAAGGCAAAGTGACAGCCTCTGTTGGTTGTTAAGAATTCTTATTTGATACTACAAACTTCCTGAAAGCAACAGCTGCAGAACTTTCTCACGATAAGGCAAGAGTGAGATATATTTGTAACCTTATCACCTGTGTGACCTTGTCATCTATTTGTTTGAGGTTCTATATAACTTTGAGGCAAAAGACCCCATGGTCTGGTATTTAAGTTGCACTGAGGAACCACTGCTAAGATCCAAATTGGATTTTTATAATGAAGCGAATTTCTAAAGTTTCCAATGGTAGAATCAACGAAACAGTTTCCTCAGAAAATTCCCAGCCGTTGCACTAGTTTGGGAAAAAAAATCTGAAAGCAGGTTAAAAGCTTAACAACTGAAGGAGAAGCACATCTTTTTCTGAAGTGGAAAATCAAGATGGCAGCTGATGTGATAGAGCATGACAGCTCTGAACATATCTATGGATTGCACTGTATTATCTCCTTTCTTTGCTAGCAAACATGAAGTTTTAGCTATAAAAAAAACCTGTAGCATTACTATTTCTCCATCTATTCCAGTGCATTTCATTAATGTCATCACTAATCTAGAGAATGTGTGAAATTTCTCTAGACAATGCATGAAAGACAGTTTCGCTGGAGGAGTATTCCTTCTCATGAACTTATCGAACAATCACAAATGTTTCATGGCTGCATTTTAGCAATGAAGTGCAATAACAAATTATTCAGCAAGTGTACTCATAAAAATACAGTTAGTATGCAATCTGACCTGATTAAAGCTATAAATGAAGGTTCTCTCTGTGTGTGTTTCCCCCATAGAGGAGATAGAACTTTGTATTCCTGAACAACATTTGATCTCCTCCTCTCTCAGTTTGGATATTTTCCAACTATAGAAAAAGGGCAAATAATACAAGTTTGCCTTGGCCTTTTCACCATGATGATTTCAGGTCACAGTGGATTTTATATTTTCAAAAATAGGGGATCAAACATTTCTTTTTCTCTTCCTCTCATCATTCCCAGTGGTAGTTCCAGGTGCAACTAGATACCATCTTGTTACCTGTGTGGGACCTGCGTTTACTGGAGGAACTGGCTTAACAACTGAAACCAGAAGTGGGTAAGTTTGTGTGTCCAGAGATCTGTACCACTCCATTTTGATTCCTCTAGAACTCCAGGGTCCAATAGTATGTTATTGTGGCCACCATTTTGGGTGATTAGAAATGATGATGTGTCTACATTTGACTACCTTTTGGGCCATTTTTGTTTTTTATAATGATTTAGGTTGGAGAACCTTCCCAAACATCATTTTACAGCCCTGCAAAAGAGGTTTTTAACCATTTAAATGTTGCTGGGGATTTTTTGGATTTAAAAAATGGCTTTTTCAGATCCAAAGAAACAAAATTATTGGAGGATTGTTAGAACCTTTGTAAGATCAACGGGGGACCCAAGGGCCTGGTGGGCCCCCAAAGGGTTTTTGCATTAAGGCCATGGGTTACATGATCCTCACCTCTGCAGTTTGGGAATCTAAACAAACCCAGGAAGAAACTGACACAGACACATTTGCTGGAACTTGGTTTCCATTTATTTTCTATATTAACTGAGAAGAAGCAGCACAAAAGAAGTCTCCTGCTTCTCATTCAAATGTGGAGTAATCTTTTTGAGTGACTGGACTGGATCTTCATGGATCTTCAATGAATTAAGAAGATAAAATGTAATCTTGGATTTGAATTCTAAGTCTACCATAATAATACAGGATATCTGTATTTTTAGCTGGAAGCCATTTTGTATCACCTATTAAAGTTGAATAAAATAAAAACAACTTTTCAAAATATATTTTTAAAGTACAAGTTCAGGAAGCAGTAAATGTCTTTCTAACGCTTGGGCATTTAAGACAACTGACTTATCAACTAGGTGCATGCATACCACTTCACAAACTGAATGTTAGAATCATAGAATCACAGAGTTGGAAGATACCACAGGGGCCACCCAGTCCAACCCCTTGCCATGCAGGAACACACATCAAAGCACTCCCAACAGATGGCCATCCAACCTCTGCTTAAAAACTTCCTAAGAAGGAGACTCCACCACACTCTGAGGCAGCATATTCCACTGCCGGACCACTTTGACCATCAGGAAGTTCTTTCTCAAGTTCAGGTGGAATCTCCCTTCCTGAAGCTTGAATCCATTTCTCCTTGTCCTAGTCTCTGGAGCAGCAGAAAACAAGCCCACTCCTCCTCAACATGATATACCTTCAAATATTCAAAAAATAATGTTGTTCACCATATTGTACTTTTTAATACAAGATTTCCAGTATTACAGCACTGAGTATAATGAATACAGTGAGCCAGTTTTACAGGAGATCTTCCCATTACAAGAGGTCCCTTTGGGTCTGATGCTTCTGAACTGAGGACATGTTAGACGGCTTCTACTGGAGAATCCAATCAACATTGTATCTGTTGAACTTAAAATAATTTAAAATGAAGCTTGTAGTTAAATTATAGCAAACATATGTCAAGTTTAGTTATTAGAACCTTTGGGCATTATTATAGTGCTCTTATTTTGTATAGCTTTAGGTAAATCCACCTGAGATACCATTTACCATATGTAGTAAAAAAACACTGACTTTTTAATAAACTGTTTTATTAAAAGAAGGAAACAAAAAGGCTGGAAGGCTTGAGAGAGAGAGAGAGAGAGATGCTAGTTCTGTTCCTACTTGAATGAATACCAAAAGTAGAGAAATAATGGAACAGTAGGTTAGATTTTAACTCCAGCCCTATGGAGGTATTGAACAGGAAGCAGCAACATATGTAAAAGGCACTGCTGATCAATGCTGCTTGTGCCAGCCCTACTCTCTTGGTGTCCTACGTCTCAGAATGATTTAGAAGGTCTGAAGATAGGGCTGCAGGGCCACCACATCCATACTTCCTCAATATAAATATGTGAGGTCGTCTTTATGAGGATGACTGGGGGGGGGGGGGTAGGTGACCTCAGATATTCTCACGAATGGATTTTGAATGTTTTTCAGGTGAGTAAGAGGCAACATGCAGTTCTGGTGGTAAGCAGAGTGAGCCCACCTGGTCTTAAGAAATCTTCTGTCAAACCTTCTAAGGGGTTCTTATGAAGGATCCTCATAAAGCAGCATGGTCAACTGTTCAAATACATCTGCTTGTTTTTCAGAGACTTCATGGCTAAACCTCATTCACACCTTGTAGCTGAGTGCAGAAAGGGCAGGAAAATTAGGAGAGAGCACCATCTTGTGTTCTCTGCACACACTATTGTATCCCTCCCCTCCCAGCAACAACAATAACATCAATATTCTGGTGTTTCTGAGCAACACCACACCATGGGTTTCCTAAGGAACTATTATAAAGAAAAGGTTAAAGTTTAAGTTCAGCTATGGTAAACACTGAAATCATAAATCCAAACTGCTTCTTTTGTGCTGTTGCGTATTTGTAAAATTTATATGACTGGTGTAAATGAATACTGTTGATGGTGAATTTCAGCCTCAGAACCAGAACAATATATCAGTGGTAGGCTGAACTACTTAAGCCTGGAAGGGCAAAGTAGATACTATAAATGGTATGTGTAATGGTTGCTGGAGGATCAGTTTCTCAACAAATTATCTAGAGAGCTGCTAATCCCTGCTGTACATGACTGTCCTGTTTGACCTTCTATTATTATTTTTTAAAATTGCAATGATTATAATAAGTCACTGATGAGAATGTGTGCTTCGGGTGTTCCAACAACTATTATTTAGCACTCTGCTCATTTCCTATGTTGGATGAACATGCCTTCTAATTAAACTACCTGAGATAACAGAGAATGATGCTGGGCCTCTTTACAAGGTAAATAGTGCTTTGCTGAATGAAAAACAAGATGAAATACTGGTGATGAGGGCTTCCTGTGAGAACTTCATTAACTGTAAACCCAAGCCAGATTCTGAGCTAACATAAACGTGTGCTGTTTGCCTTCCGACAAGGACTTACTTGATAGCAAGTGGGTATACTGCCTGCAAAAAGGTCACCCGAGCATCAAGATGTGAAGGATTATTTCATTGTCTAATGTTAGATTATTGCCCTCTTGCAAATGGAATGAAAACAGAACTATTTGTGGGTATTTATATGGTTGAAATGAGTTCTTTTTCAACCAGCTCTGAAGGTACATGATGACCTTACCCTATAATGTCCTGTGCAAAGAATGGATAATTGGGGGACATATTTCTGAGGTAAAAGGTATATAACTGTACCTGTGTAATTCCACAAAAAAGGTTCATCATCATGAAAAGAAAACTCCTTTTCAGCCATTTTCCAGGCATTATTACAAGATATCTATTCAGTTCTAAGTCTGAACATGGAGACTTTACATCAAAAAGAGGAAGGGTAATTTTATGATGACAATGGTAGTTCTGCAACACTGCTTCATTAATGAACTGTGATATTGGTCAACAAAATGCATATGCATGCCTACGTGCAAAAAGCACAACCATACCTATCCATGCACAACAGTATAAACTGTACATGTACAACTATACACCATGTGTAATCATGCACAATGCACAGCTCTACTACTGCAACCGTGAACTGAATATAGTCATTTTAGATTGGAAAAATATGTCCAATTGCTTCTGTAGGGAAACTTTGACCATTTCCACATGGTGTCGCAGTCCCACTATAGGGTCAGGATGGCAGAGGTCCGTGGGTCATGCTTTCACACAATGTTGTTCTGGTCCCACTGCCGTCCCACCCCCCCGTCGCGATTGCAAGATATTCCCTTAACGGCAAAAAATCTGTAGGCACCCACGATCATGTGACACTCCCATCCTTCCCAGCCATGCAGAAGGGCAAGAGGCATGATGGAGGCACTTCCTTCTCCAGTGCAGAATGGGAAAGAGTCTGGCTACCCTTTGGAAGGCAGGCACATGTCATTCATGCTCCTTTCTGCAGGGAACGAGTTGAGTGCAGTGGGGAGCATTCCCATCATGCTCCCTTCCTGGAAAACATGTTGCCATGATCACAATGGGAGGACCACAGGATCAGGTAAAGTGTGGAAATGGTCTTGTGCATATGTAAGACACCAACTGGATTTTTGTCTGTTTGAGTTTTCCTATGTGATCAATACTGAAGGCTGGCTTGGCTCTAACTGGCTTCATTAGACTTCAGCACACAGTTAATTCTAATTGGCTCCATAATATTGTTTCAACATCGTGTCCTGCATGTGATCTCTGATTGGTCCAGATTTGTTGTTGTGTGCCTTCAGACTGCTTCAGGAGAAATGAAGAAAAGTCTGCTGCGTGCATATACAGTAGTAGACCAGGGCCCTTTTTGCAGGATGTTGTCCCGCCATAGGAATGGGAGAAGGATGGGATTGCGACAAGGATTACACATGACATTGGCCCTTTTTGCACGTAGTTTCGATTGTGAGAGGGCCCCTTGAGTGTCGCGTAAATGGAAGCGGCGGTCCGTACGACATACTCCCATTTACGCGACGCTTACGAGCCTAACACATTTTTTATTTTCGGCTTCAAACCGAAGGCCCTTTCTGCATCTGTCTTTTTCGCAGAGGTGGGGGGTGGCATTCGCGCAAGCAGCCTCTTGCATAAGGTGCTCTCTTCGGGGCTCCGTCGTCCCACAGCTGGCTTGCCGGTTGCGCGAGTGCCGCACGAACGCCCCATCCCTTCCTATCGCAGCGCAACCTGGGAATTGCAGGCTAGTGCTGAAGCAGGAAGCGCGACCAGCCCGCTCATCCAATGCACTGCAGGGCAGGTAAATGCGCGAGGGCCCCGGGAGCCTTGTGCGACCGCACAGCATTTTCGGCTTGAAGCCGAAAATAAAAAAATGTGTGCACGGTTCGTGTTAGGTGTTGTACAGACTGCAGCTCCCATTTATGTGACACTCTAGGGGCCCTCTCGCAAAAGAAACCGCATGCAAAAAGGGCCGAAAATGCTGTGCAGTCGCGCAAGGCTCTCGGGGCCCTCACGCATTTACCTGCCCTGCGGTGCATCGGACGAGCGGGCTGGTCGCGCTATCTGCCTCAGCACTAGCCTGCAATTCCCAGGTTGCGCTGCAGTAGGAAGGGGCAGGGCGTTCATGCGGCGCTCGCGCGACCAGCAAGCCAGCTGCGGGACGATGGAGCCCCGAAGAGGGCGTCTCACGCAAGAGGCTGCTCACGCGAACGCCACCCCCAGCTCAGTGAAAAAGACAGATGCAGAAAGGGCCATTGTTGCAGTCCTATCCTTCTACCACCCCTAGATGGGGCAATCACAGATTAAATCATTGACAGGTTTCCCCATCAATGATCCATGATTGCACTGCCATCCTGCACCTACCTGGTGTGCTCCCTGCCCCAGCTCACCCTGGGACAGTACCTGGCTGTGCTGCAGCAGGAAGAGGCAGGGCCATCATGCTTCCTGGATCCTGGAGGCAGCCGTGAAGTGGGGAGCACCCTTCAGGAGGGGAAATCCCTCCTCACAGAGCTGCTGCTGGGATCCCTATAGGATGCTGCCAGAAACAGGTAGGTTGCGGAAAGGGCCTAGGAAAGGAGTGTTTGTGAATAAACACACACTCACACAAATGGATCAAGAACCCTGGTGCAGTTGCTCCCGATTATTACTTATTACTTAGGGATTATATATTTTATGATAAGATCTGTTTTAACTCTTCTTTATATTAACTAGGGATTTTGTTTCTGTACATCCATTTTCATGGTTGTAATTTTATCTCTTGTCGCTAGAGGACTGATGTGGCTTTGACTTTCTTGCTCCAGCTGTCTTTTATTGCCAGTGGTAGTAATGCACTAGAATGAGAATCTCTGCTCTCACCATGTTACATTTTTTTCACTATCTCATGATCCTTAGGTTGCCCTCATTTCCTGCAAATAAATACAGTAGTGACAAATAACTGGAAAGCATATTCTCATGAATCAGCAGCTTTATGAAAAATTATGTTTCCTGTTTCAGAAACATGGGCCTCAGGGACTTTTAATGCATGTATCAATTATGAAACAAGCATTATTATCCCTTAATGATATTCTGGCTTAGATTTCAATGCAAGTTGAGGAAGAATTCAGCTTCTTTCCCACATCACACTGATCCAGCCTGTGACCTATTATCATCCCTGCTATCCACACAATATCCTCCCAGACCCCATTTATTCTTCCACTAGGCTGCTTTCGCTAGTGTTTTGGTAGCAAGAGAACTCTCTTCCTCACGGCCTTCTGGTATTTGATACACTACTTGTGGATGAGTAGAAATGTAAGGAGGCTCACCAGAGATCTGTGGAAAGGAACTGACAACATTGACAAGGATATCTTTGGAACCATGACCCTTTCTGCATAACCCTCCAAACCTGCCATAGGAACGGGAGAAGGATAGGACTGCGATGATGGTTCTGCATGATGTCATTGCAGTCCTGTCCTCCCATCCTCAGGCAGTGCAATCATGGAGTAAATCGTTGACAGATTTTCCCTATCAAGAACCCATGATCATGCTGCTATCCCCCACTTATCCAGTCTGTGGAGGGTCTGGAAGCACAATGGCTGTGCTTCCTGCCCTCAGTGCAGCTTGGGAAAGTACCCAGCTGCGCTGCAGAAGGAAGAGGTGGGACCATCATGCTTCCTTCATCGCAGAGGCAGCCAGTGTGGAGGAGAGCACTCCCATCGAGGTCACCTCCTGGCAGAGCCACTGCTGGGATCCCCATGGGAGGACGTCAGAAGGTAGGGTGCAGAATGGCCTATAGGTTTCTAACTATGTTTTCTGCAGTTTAAGCACATGTATACTACAGTGCCACTTCAATCTTTATAAACTAGATGTTACACTTCTTCTAATACACAACCCAAACTAGTATCTTAAAAAGATGGTTAACATTTCACTTTTTTCTCTCTCAAAATGTCTATCAGGGGTTTCCAATCTTTCACAAAAGTTACTAATGACTTTTCTCTAATAAAGTAGACAATTTATCAGTTTCTTCTAACTCGTTCACTTTTAACATCCAGTTTTAGAAGATATCTATCTTTCATCTCTGGGCAAACAATAGTCTTGCTGCTATAATCATATATTGGATTACGCTCTCATAGTACTTGTCAAAATGTTAATCTGGCAGTCTCAAAAGAAACAGTTCCAGTTTTAACTGTAACTTAATCTTCAAAATTCTCTGAATCAATATGTGTATTTGCACCCAGTACTTTTTGACTTTTTCCCAAGTCTACCACATAGGGTAAAATGTCCCTTCTTGTTTCTCACATTTCCAAGAGGTTCTCTTATACATCTAAGACAATTTTTCAGGTGTCATACACAAACAAGACATCATTTTATAAAAAATCTCTTTAAGATCATAACATAATGTAAATTTTAAATTATTTGGCCACATCCTTTCCCATTGTTCCATTTGAATATTATATCCAAAGTTCTGAGAGCCTATTTTATCACAGCTAGGTTCTGACTATCAAAGTACATTCTTTGCCACCCTTTGCTTCTAATAGAGGGATGATGAGAGGAAGTTCGAAAGCTGAAACAACCATCAAGTACATGTGAGAAAGGGTACAGGAATGTTTTGGAGGCTGATGATTAGGTGTTAAAATCCAAGACACATTTCATAATGAGAAGAATATTCTGGAGTCATGTAAGAGATGACCAGCCTGGGGAAAATAAAAATGTCTGCAACTTCCCTCTGATGAAACCTTGAAATTTTTAAGAAGCCACGCTGTTTTGAAATGGCAGAAGATCTAACACTGAAATGTAATCAGTTCTAAATTTCTAATTTCACAAGAGGAAGATGACCAACATATGTTATTTTATGCCAATGAGACCTGATATGGAGCGGTCATACTATTACTTTACTGAAATATTTTTTTTATTAAAATAGAGTATTTTCATTTTTCAAGTGCGCTTCCTTCAGCCTAATCCTGATTTTTATTTTATTTTTTGCATTTCAATGTGCTACTTCAGCCTTTCATGTGTATTACACATTCTGCAACACAGCCAGTTTAATAATAACCACAACAATGAAGCCGGCTGAAAGAAAAAAAAATAGATCCCCAGCATCTCTCCTAGAACATGATCTCTGGTTATGCTGAAGTTCTGTGTTTCACCTGAGAGATCTATAACATTGTTCAAATGCTTGTTAGAGCTTCTTTCCCACTCGGTACATGCAATGAGGAAGGCGTTACTGTGTAGAATTTCTAGATCAGGACTGCACTAGAGCCTGAGATTTCAGAGATAAAACCCGAGACCTAGGAATGAGCTCTTGCAGAAGCTGCCTCTAGTGATGTTACAAGGATGACGTTACAAGAGATGCCATTAAGCAGAATACATTAAACATCAATGACAGCTGCACTGAGTATGCTATTTTAATTTTTAAAAATCCAAGTTTAACAAATGAGGAGCACATACACACACACACAGAGATACCCCCTACCTTTCAAGGCAGAGTTCTTGCCCTGAGATTCTTTCATCTTGCCCTGAGATCTAGAAACTACTAGCTATCAGGTACATAAAGGACCAGCTTATAAATGACTGAAATTGTAGGTTGTTTAATTCAATGTCATCTACCTTAAAAATGGGCAACACAAAGTGTGCCAGTCCATAAATTACTCTTCATTCTTTTTATGAGGCCCCAAGCCACTAGAATCAGGGTGAGCTGTCAAAATTCATCAGAACATGTGCATAAACTCAGGTAATCTCACCTAATAGAGAGAATTTTTTTTGTTCTTTTATGAGAGAATGATATAAGCAAATATTTTCCTGGACTATAGCCTTTCCTGATGGTAGAGTAACAACTCCTATGTTTATCATATGAACAGATGAAAGGAGGCCAAACATGTACCAAAGAAACATAAGAGATAGAAAGTATACAGATAAATACACACTTTGATGGCTCTATTTCTATATGCATATGCTGGGGCACAGAACACATGGCAGCTACTGCAGTTGGTCAAATGTAACACAAGTAAACAGGAAAATCTGATGTTAAAATCCTACCTGAGTATATAATGACAGAGGAACATATTGGTGGATCTAGGCTTGTGAATGTAGGAAGCCAAATCATAAATAGAAAACGTCACTATTTCATATAATGAGTGAAATATGATATAAACAATAGGAAATGAATGATGTGAAATGAATAAACAGAATTTGTATGTCATTTTTTAAAAAAGAGAGAGGGGCAGAATCAGGCCAGGAACTAGGCAGGACAGTATTTGTATATGCATATATGTATGTATGTATGTATGTTTGCACAGTACTTCCACAGTCACTCAAGTTTGGTTGACTACTTTACAAAGAATCAAGGAACTAGAGAGCTGAAGGGACATAAGGGACATCTGGCTCTACAGATACAGGAAATTCACAGCTAAAACACTCTTGACACATGGTTTTCTGCTTCAAAACCTCCAAAGAAGGAGAACCCATCAGTACCATCAATGTTTAGTCATTATATTCCTTCTTGTATTCAAATTATTGGTTCTGGTCCTATTCCCTGAAGCAACAGAGAAAAAACTTCCTTCATCTTATAGTTGGTGACCCTTCAAATGTTTGAAGACAGCTATCATCTCATCTCTTCTATTGGCTAAACATATCTAGCTCTGTCAGCTGTTGTTTGTAGGACTTTGTGTCCATTCTCCCTGGACACATCCCATCTTGTTGATATTCTTCTTAAGTTATTGCTCAGAATTGTAAATCTCTGGCAACAGCTCCTCATAGGGTGCTGCTTCAAATGGACCCTGACTGATGCTTGTTGGGTGTCTCTGTGAGAGGACTTTCAGAGGAACAGAGAAGACTGCCAAGGGGCAGAAGCAGAAAAATGTTTGTGCTTAAGTGAAAATTATGTTTCTGGTAATGTTTGAAATGCAGAATGGGATTATTTTGTATTCTTTGTGAGAAAATACCTGCTGAAAACATGGGTATGAAAGGTGTGAAGTGGCAAAGATTTTCTTTTTGACAGTAAATTCAATAGTAAACAAGATAATGTTAGTACACAGAAACACTTTCCCTTTGGTTCAAAAATTCTGCTTCTCCTCAAGTACATGACTTTGACCACTAGAGGTCTGTATTTCATACTTTTAAAAAGTTTATTTAAAATAAAAATGTGAATGAAAAACCATTGCTCAGTCAATAACTGTGTTTTTAAAGCATCTCTTAGTAGTTCAGAACTAATAATAGCATGGAAGAGACCAAGGAGAAGGAACTTTAATCCCAGGGCAGATTAAAGGACATAATAGATCTTTTCCCTCTCTAATTGCTGTTATTTTAATATATTCACAATTTGCTGACATTTAACCTAATATTCTGCCCTAATAAATCACGGTCTAAGATTCTGACATCTGTTGGTACAGGGCCACATAGATTAAGCTCTATGTCAGAGAGCCTGCAGTCGGTAAACATCCTGAACCCAATTATAAAAAAAATTGAATCTCTGCCATAATAAGCCCATCTGCCATAATAAAAGCCAAACATTAGGAAAGAGAATATTCCACTGGTGCTGCAAATGAGCAACGCTGTCTCATAAATATTATAGTAAAGGTCTTTTTTTCTTCTTTTTTACAAAAACACCCAGAAGATTTTGATTAATTATATAGCAGAGTTCTGGCACACCTATGCTGGAAGATTTGTTGTTCAGAAAACTGTAGGTCTTATCCATTCATCCATTCATTTTTTCATAGTATCTGACAGGGATATAAATTTGTAAATTTCATTCTCATGCGTTAAGAACAAATAATTTGGCCCTTTTTGTTCCTGCTATAAGTCCTTGAATATTGCAAAGTTTTTGAGGATTAACTGTTGTTTGTTTTTGTGTGTGCAGAAAACAGATCTTTCTTTCTTTCTTTCTTTCTTTCTTTCTTTCTTTCTTTCTTTCTTTCTTTCTTTCCTTCCTTCCTTCCTTCCTTCCTTCCTTCTGGCGGAACATTGGCTGGAAACCTGTATGACAGTTACAAATGCATAAGCTAGACTCAACACACTTGTGACTGCTGCAAATTCACAGTCACTACATAGCTCCAACTTTATTTTAGGAGCTGGGTAGGAACTATGAAAGTCCTCCAATTTCCCCACTTACTGGGCAGCAGGCATTGGGATCAATAGGGAATTGTTCCCCTGTCACTTGGGAAGCTGCTGACTTATGTTCTCATACTCTTACATAAGTGATCTCCAGTGTAATGAGCAGAAATAGGACTCTAGTGCCAATTCCCCTCATGCTGGAAACTGCTCACATGAGAGGGATGGGATCATCAACCAGCTGCTTTCTGATCAACAGGGGAACAGAGCCCTGTCAATTGAAATGGCTGCTGCCTGGTAATTGGGGATTGGGGAGATTGTGCAGTAGTCACTGCACAGCACCATAACTAAATGTGCTTACTCATTATCAACTGTCAAATGGAATTTGGGCTAATGTCTTTTGTGCAGGATACTCATCTTCTGCTCAAAACCCTCATTTTTGTGCAGGAAATGCCTTTTTCTGTGCAAACCCCCCCATATGTTTTTTGTCCCCCCACAACAAATCCTGAACTGCAAAGATTCTTGCTCATCCAAGATTTTTCTTATCATGATGTCCCAACACTCAACACCTTTGTCTTGGATTCAAGTATTTATGAACATTCTTTTCATCCCTAGCATGCATCATTGTTGTTGTTGTTGTTGTTCTTGTGTGCCTCCAAGTCATTTCTGACTTATGGTGACTCGAAGGGGAATCTATCACAGGATTTTCTTAGCAAGATTTGGGCAGAGGGAGTTTGCTTTTGCCTTCCTCTGAGGCTGAGAGAGAGTTTCATATCCAGGGTCACCCAGTGGGTTTCCATAGCCGAACAGGAATTTGAACTGAACCCTGGTGTCCGGAATCATAGTCTTATGTTCAAACCACTACACCATGCTGGCTTTTGCACTATCTGGTATATTTATTACAAACATCTGGATAAAAACTTATTTCAAGTTACTCATCACTGCCACAATTTCTTATATTAAGGATGGTTTCTGATTTTTGATTTTGATATGTTTGTTTTCATTTGTAAGGATTATAATAATGGAAATCCACGTGACTTTTAGGGTGAAGGGCTGCCTGCTTAATTTTCAACCATAAAACAATGGTATATATGACTTTTCTCTTTGTGGAAAAACAACTGAAGAGAAATCATGTACTCTCCGTATCTTGTTAATGTCACTATAATCCAGAGTGTGTCTGACCCATGAAACCTGCCGAACAGCTTTGGGTGTTACTGAGACAATAATGCAAAGTAGAGCCAGAGCTTATATGACCGAAGCATCATGGCTTTTTGATTAACAGCAATGAGGTCAGCTGCCACTCATCACAGGGTTCTCTCTTCCAAGATCAGTCAACACCATCACAGTAGCTTGAGGTGGTGGAATGGGATAAACTTTTTCGGCAACAATATTCTTTATGAATGTAAAAGCACTCCTAGCCACCCCAGAAATCTAGGCTTCCAGGCTCAGTGCTGAATCCAACAGTTCCCCCAAACAATGAACTGCATCCTCAGTGGAAGTGTAATCATATCAGGTTGAATCCTCATCTCCTTATCTACTTTTCAACTGACCTAGAGCACCTCTGTTTTGCATGGAACGAGCTTCAATTTATTAACCTTCATCCAATCCACTACCTATGCCAGATACTGGTTTAAAATCAGAACAGCTGTCTTGGTGTTTTCAGCAATGAAATTTACATTGATCCTAAAATTACTAATAAGATGAACATGCCACATTACCTTTTTTTATTACTGTGCATAATGTCTATTAAAACTGTTAATACTATGAGGTTGTTTTATTCATTCCATTGCTATCTCAGTCTTCCATCAATAAGTTCTTGGTGGAAGACTGCAATGATGAGGTTAGCTAATACACCCTCTCTGCTTCAGGGGTGGGCAAATGTGGCTCTCCAGAGGTTTCCAGCATGCAACTCCCATTATCCTGGTTAGCATAAAATTAGAGAGGGATTATAGAAGCTGCTGTCCAAAACACCTAGAGGGCCATAGCTGCTAGCGGTGCTGATTGTTGTGGGCCTTCAAATCATTTCTGACTTATGGAGGGCAACCTAAGGTTGCCCTGTAATTTATTTTTTTTTTTGCATAAATTGTTCAGACAGGATTTGCCCTTGCCTTCCTCTGAGATTGAGAGAGTGTGACTCCCCCAATATTACCCAGTGGGTTTCTGTGGCTGAGTGGGGATTTGAATTCTGGTCTTCCAGGGTCTCAGTCCAACATTTAAACCAGTACACAGCTCATCACCCCTTTTAAAGATGGTAATATGTAATATTACTCCATGTACTTCATAATGTGGTAAGTCAGCCCTGTTTTGGGCCTTTCCATACTACACAATTGCAGTGTGATGATTCCACTTTAACTACCATTCTCCATCCCATGGAATTCTGGAAATCTGCAGCTTAGAGAAGAGGATTTAGAATTCTCAGCCAAAAATCTCTAATGCCTTATCAAACCTACAAGATCTAGGATTCCATAGAATGCAGCCATGGCCACAAAGTGGAATCATAATGCTATATTTGTGTGGTGTGAAAGAGTCCCCATAGTGCTATAAGTGCCCTTTAATTTCCACATGATTCCCACTCCTTGTCTACTTTTTTATTCCTTGCTCAAATCTGATACTTCTTCAGTAAGCAGATGGTTGTTGAAAGTTATTTTTTCTTAAACGTTGCCCATGCCAACCTCTTCAATGTAGGGGGAAAATATCCTAGTGTTGCAAATAGTATTATGACAGTGTTTATTATTCTTACATGGACTGGAAGAATGCCTAACCTACTAGCTAAGGAACAAAAAGCCATCTGTCAGGAGTGCTTTGAGGGTGTTCCTGCGTGGCAGGGGGTTGGACTGGATGGCCCGTGTGGTCTCTTCCAACTCTACATTTCTATGATTCTATGAAAAGGCCCATAAGTGAATATTGTTAACTCCATGCCGGACAATAAAAGAGATTGATATTTTTATATCCACCTTTATATTAATTGCGGGATCTATTTTGCACCTGCCAATAAATGCCTCTATGTGTGTGTGTGTCTGTGTGTGTCCTCAAGTCAGCTGTTGACTTACAGTGACCCATGGATTTCATAGGGTTTTCTTAGGCAAGAAATACTTAGAGGTGGTTTGCTAATGGTTTTCTTCCTCTGAAATGTACTGAGGGAAAAAATACACATCCCCAAAACATTCTAAATAGTAAGTAGCTCTTTCCCCAGAGCTAGTAAAAACCTGGAATATTTTTTGGGGAAAAAAGCAATTGAAAACTGGGAGAACCATGCATCTGTGGTGTAAGAAATGAATGGGTGTAACCAGGCTCTGGGAAAAAGCAAAAGGAAAAATCCAAGACTCATATATGGACATTTCCCCAGTTTCTAATGAGAAAATGATGGTGAGAAAAGGAAAACATGGATTTCCTGTAGCCCTGCAAAGTGATACTGTTATTTGACAAAAGGCAGCACACTGTTCCAGTGATGATGGCATACATTTTTGTCCATCTTTAGAAGCAGAAATGACTGTAAGGAATTTTCTTTTACTCAACCTCTAATCTTTTCACACTAGAAAATATTTCTGTAAAGATCCAAATCTAGTGTGTGTGTGCATTTGTGGGTGGGTGCACTCAGAACTGAACTTGGGCATTAGACATGAGGGCACCATGACATGTTCTGTAAACATGAGGATACTGTGACAAACCTAACATGGCAGGAAGCCAAACTGTGCTGAAGCACATTTATGTAGACTTTTTTTTTTTTTTATAAGGATGGCATATTACATTAGGAAGAGAGTCTTTAACAGCACCCAAATAGCTCCCAGAGATGAATCTGGCATATAGGACACACAGTTTCCTTTGAGTAAGAATTTGAGATCTATTGAGGTGGGGGGAAAATCAGCTACATAAAGAAAAGATCTAGACAGGAGGGCCAGCCCAAGACATTTTGCTCTCTTGGACAGAGTTGCAAATGATCCACTCTTTCCCATATTACCTTATCAGTCAAACAATTTTGGTAGCTGAGGTAAAAGAAATCTTACTGTGGTTGACAACAGGTTCATGTTCTGTATGTAATCATGCACCTCCATAATGGAAGTAGAAACAACAACTTATATTGAAAACCTGTTAACTGTCCATCTTCAACCACAATATACCATAAAATTCTTTGGCCAGTATTCTGCCTTGGCTACTTAGTTATGTTTGCATAACTAAGTAATATCTCCAGACACAACCCTCTCCCCACAAAGCTACTTTACTGCTAGTACTATGAGATTGTTTTATTCATTCAGCTGTCTTGATAGAATGAGGTCCATGCTGCTTGTGATCAGCACACATGGGTGGACAATGTTTCCACTCCTCTCTTGCCTAGGTGCAGGGGCTGCAACAAGAAATTGAAACAGGGGTCCAACTACTGATTGTTGCAGACTTGCTCGATGGTGGGAGGGAATGTAAAAGTGCTTTCTACTTGCACTCCAATAGCCAGCAGGATGGACCTCTTCTTGGTGTGACTGAGGACTGGTAAAGTAGGTTTGGGAGGGCAGTTATGATGGTAAAAGTGTCCTGACTGTGATTATGTGAGGATCATGAATATGGAACAGTGACAGGTGGGTGACTTTAGCTTATGCATAAATATGTGTGATACTGAATGCCAGCCATCATCTGTAGTAAGTCCTACTACATAACTGTATCTGTTCAGACATGTGAGATAGAAGCATACACTTCAAGTATTTAAATCATACACTTCTAGAAAATATTCACTGAACTAAGTGAAAAAGAAAGGTTCATCAGAAAGGCCAACCTAAGAACAACCTACTACAAGGCAATCCCAGGAAATGATAGAGTACCACTTCATATTCCAGCTACAACCTCCTAAACGTGATCTATGGCTTATCCTAGACCGTGCCATTTCTTTTGTGGCTGTAGGCCTATATTTGGTTACTGAGCCACCAAGCTTTAATAAGTTGGCTGGTATCCTATTAGTGAATTACAATGGTGTAATTTCCATGTCGTTGGAGAGAGGAGGAAGAAGAAGGAACGTGTTCAGCTATTTTAATGTAGCTGCATGTGTTTCAAGGACATGATCAGAGAAAGTTTGCAAAGGCCTCTGAAGGTTTCTGCAGCAGCCTTTTGCAGTGTGCTCAGCTATAGAAAATAGCTGGATGTGTTTCACTCATCCCACCTCCCTGCAACAACACAGAAATGGTTGTGTTGAGTGAAAAGGCTGTGATGCTTTGAAGATTAGGTTTTCAGGGGTAGCTATGGTGATCTCAGCTTATATCCAGCTGCTGCCTACCCTAAATGTGGGGTTTTCAACTCCTTATCCCTCTCTTGGGACTGCCAAACGCAGAGGTCTTTACCCTTAACTCACCAAATGTGAAGCCTTCAATTGTGTTCACTGCAAACACTCAGTGTGAGGCTTTCTCTGATCCCCAGCTCTGTCACACATAGGGACTTCCTTCTGTCCCCCTCTGTGACATCAACTGTGGGGTCAGTCTAAATGCCCTCAATGTTCTTATGAGGATTTATATTACTTTTATTCTCAACAGGACACCACCCTTCCACCTTGAAACCTGCCACCATAGACACCTTGTCTGAAACCCAGCTCTCAAAACTGATAGTGATTCAGAAGGCCAAAAGGGTACAAAGACAAAAACAACATTTTATTTACAGAAGCTAAACATAAAACAGCAAATTACTTATATGTAACATTTGAACATCACTCTCTCTTCTCAAGCTAAATAAGACTCTTAGCAATCACACAAAATGGACTCTTAACAATCACACAACTCAAACACCATTCCCTTAGTCCAATCCTAGGTCCTTTCTGCACGAAGTCGCTGTCTCGTTTCTGCCGCAGGATGGCAGTGGTCGGCAGGTCGTACTTCCGCATGATGTTGTTGCCGTCCTGCTGCCATCCTGTCACGGAGTGCCACGCTTGTGCAGTTTTCACAAAAGAGAAAAGATCAGTTTTGCACCTGTGATCGCATGGCACTCCTGTCACTTCTGGCCATGTGGAAGCACATTGGTGATGCTTCCTTACATAGCACAGCAATGGAAAAAGCCCGGCTGCACTGCAGAAGGAAGACATTCTCTTCTGCATGGACTGAACGGGTGCAGAGGGGAGTGTTGCTGACATGCTCCCTTCTGGACCCAAGACTGCAGCAAGATGACACGGAAGAGCGTTGTCATGCGGAAATGGCCAAAGTCTCATTCGAAACCCTCTGAAAACGCATTTCTAGCTGCACTCTTCTTCAAAGTCCAGGCTAAACTTAGGTCATTTTTGCACTATGCTGTTAATAGTTCTATTATTCCCTTTCAACATCCTGTGGAATTCTGGGGTTTGTAGTTTACTGAGGCCAAAGAGCTCTCTGGTTGAGAATTCTAAATGACTCCCCCCAACTGCAAACCCTAAGATTCCATAGGATGTTGAAAGTGGAACAATAGCACTATAACAATGTAGTGCGGAAATGGCCTGAGATTCCAACTCTAACTGCGATTCATGAACTGTCTCATGCAAATCTCCTAAACATTCCACCAATCAACATCCATTTCAATACTCCATTCTCTCCCTGATCCCAACAGCTACGTATCTCATACTCACACAATAAATCAAACACGATATTTATATACAAACCCATGACATCCCAATAGCATTGAGAAATGTAGCTATGCATATGTAGTTATGTGACACACATACATCTCCTGATGCAGGATATTGGCTGTAACTTTCCACTAATTACAGACTTGCAAAAGAAATCTAGATACAGGAACCAAACCTGTGGCAGACCCAGATGTCAACCATGATCTGAATTCCATTGGTTGGTCTGACTCGGAAAGACCCAAATTTGCCAAAGACAGGCAAATTTTATTGATAAGAGTTTGTGACCTCACATTGGCCATCTTCGAGTGACAACAACAATGAAACAAGTGAACAAGAATTCATTGAGAAGTTGAGCTACATCTCCTGTCGTTTGAATAAGGACTAAGGCTTTTTATTACAGCAGATCAGTATCAATAGGCCTGCCTTACTACCAAACTACAGTTTTATTAATGGCCATTGTCCATGCAAATTTTTCCCAGGAGGATAATCTATACTGGTCTATCTTAGCAAAAACAAAATAAGGTTTATAACAATGTGAAAGCTAACCGTTTCTTTTGGCACTAACATAAGCTTTCCGGAACTGCAACCCACTTCGTCTGATGTATGCATATGAGAAAGTGGGCTGTGGTCTAAAATTTATGCCAGATAAAATGTGTTAGACTTTATGGTGCCACAATACTTGTTGTTCTTGTTGAGGTAACTGTCTCGGTTTGTACTGTCTGTATTCCAATTACATCTGGTCCCACTGATTTTAATTCTACCCACTCCCCCACCCTCTAGTCATGTTACGTGCCAACTGAGGTAACACCTCATTCCTCAAATGAAGTGTGTTGGAGTAGACAAAAAAATTACATTATAATAAACTTGTTAGTCCTTAAGATGCCATAAGACTCACTTTTGGTACTTGGAAACAGGCACCGTAGCAAATCAACTCTTAACGCTTGCAAACTCTGCTAATGGTCCCCTCAGCCAGACACACTGAGAATATGGAATAAACTTTGCTGTGAAAGATACTTTTTGCAGGCATACTTCAACTAACTATGCCCCTCACAAAACAGCTCCTTTTTATGAAGTCATTTCATGCCTTTCCAATCCTTTTTTGCCTTGTCCTCTGTCTGGCTGAAATTTTTTTTTAGTGGCATCTGCAATGGCTAGGATAATGAAGATAGGCCAGAAAAATGCAGACTTTCAGTGCTGGATCGCAGAAGCATGTCTGCAACAAAGCTTTGCTACTCTAGATAATCCTGTTTCAAGAGTGAGCAGGTTTGTTTTCCACTGCTTCAGAAACTAGGGCCCTTTCCGCACCTTACTGGCTTCTGGCGCTGGGGTGCGGGGATTGTGCGAGCAGCCTCCGGCGAGAGGCTCTCGCGTCTTGGGTCCTTCGGCTCCGCATGAGCTGCCTGCTCACGCAAAAGCCCCGCCTCTTCCTTCCGCATCACAGCCTGGGAGTTTCCCAGGCTGCACTGGGGCAGGAAGTGCAACTGGCGCAGCTCCAGAGGCTCTGCACGCCAGGTAAGTGTGCATGGGGCCCAGGAGCAATGCGCAATTGTGCACCATTTTCAGCTTCTAGCCGAAAATGAAAAGGTGCAGAATCGGCACCTGCTGGCCCCTGGAGCGTCGCGCGATTGTGAGTACTTCGTGCAGATTGCTCTTCACAATTGCGCAATGCTCCAGGCCCTCTTTTGCATGGAAAATGCCATGTGAAAAGGGCCAAGGACAAGGAACAATGGATTCAAACTACAGGACAAGAGATTCCACCTGAATCTCAGGAAGAGCTTCCTGATGGTCAGACCTGTCTGGCAGTTGAATATGTTGCCTTGGAGTGAGTTGGAGTCCCCTTCTTTGGATGTTTTTAAACAGAGGCTGGATGGCCATCTGTTGGGAGTGCTTTGAGTGTGTGTTTCTGCATGGCAGGTGGTTAGATTGGATGGCCCTGGTGGCCTCTACCAAATCTATTCTTCTATGATTCTATTACGGCTCTGTGTGCTTGCCAATTACAGGTAAGATAAACTGCTGCTGCTTCCCTCACTGAGCACAGGTGCAGCAAAAGAGAAAGGAAAAGAGAGAGCAGATAGGGCTGCCTCACCTACTACCCCCAACACATTAAAAAAAAAAGGTCCATAATTTCAGTCATCAAAAATGTAAGTCGTAAACAAAGAGGAGGCTGGTGCAAGAAAAAATAATCCCTGGATGCATTTTGGAAGAAGTTTTGCAGTGGTCTTCAGAAGTTACAAAACTTGACCTGGTTGTTTTATTTCTGATGTGTATATTGCTAGTTTTTATGTGCTAAAACACATTTAACTGCTCTTCCTTTTTTCTGGTATAGGAAACTATCCTTATTCTCTCCATGATTTTCTGTCTCTGGGACCAAGTAGAAGTAATGCCCTGGAACACATCTATTTCATTAACGAGGTAGTCTTGTACTGTCAACATTTGGGCTAGGCAAAGCAAGTTTGGGGATGGAAACAATTGCTCTTCACCAGGAGTGGGCAGTTGCTCCAGACCAGGAATGCAGGTTTCCAGATCTTGTTGGATTGTAAGTCCTAGCAGCCCTAGCGACATAGCCACGTGTGAGGAATGCTGGCAACAGCACTCCAACAACTCTGGCTTGCATTTTGACCACCTTTGCTTTGCATCCTCGATTATTACAAACCCCCTGCTGAAGAGCATCAGCTTCTGTTTCAGAGAGTGAATGAGAGAAAAGAGAGAAAAAGAGAAATAGAGAATAGAATGGCTTTGACCTCTCTTTGCAGGGAGTTCAGTGGAATTCCTAAGTAGTGTCAATGCAGAAATGTGTCCTTCTTCCGACTCATTTACTTTCACTTGCATTCAACAGTGTAGATGGAAAGGAGCTGAGCATGAGCTCAGCACAGGGCAATTTATGGGGACTTAATGCACTTGATGACAAAGTACCCCTAGAAATGGGTGTAGCTAGGAACAATAGTAAGGAGAAAACTGCCAGCAGCCTAGTGATTCAGAGAAGAAAAAGCCATAATTACAAATCCTTTCACCTTCCTTCCCTCCTTCCTACCATGTTCTATGACTTGATATAGTGCTATTCCTTCCATTGGCTTTTAACACAAGACAATCCAAGAAATGTGCTTTCCCTCCGTATAGAAATGGAATGGTTTGGGGGGAAATCCAACATCTTGTTGCAATTACAATCAACAATAACAATTTCATTATGCCTTTGTGTATCATTAAGAATGCCAATTTGCCAAGTTTCCAGCACTGCTGAATTGAAATCTACAGTGTCGTAATTTCAACTGTAGAAATTAAGTCACTAGTAAGGGGGAAAACGAGGGGAGGGGGGAATTGTGTACTATCCACTCCAGTCCTCCCTCTTCATGTTCTCCTTTGTGTTGAGCAATGTAGCAAATATGTAATGCAGTGAATGGAAATTTCCCATTGCTCTTCAGTGTATTACTGTCAGTTTTTTGGACTCCTGATACACGGCATTGCTTGAAGTTGTGTTCATGTATAAAAGCAGTACCCCACCCCAAATTGAGAAATATCTTAGCTTCCTATGTAGGAAGACAAAGTGATTTTAGAATAAGATCCTAAACAGATATACACAAAACTAAATCCAACTGATATAATGGGCAATCTTATATATGTTTATGAAATGTGAAGTCTTGCTGTGTTCACTGGTGCTTAAACCAGAGAAAGTATGAACAGGACTTCAGCCTTCGATTTCACTTTGAAGCATGCATTCAGATGCTGGGTTAAATGTTCAATGAAGCACACTGCATACTTTATAGTTTCTCCAGGTTTTGTATCATCTCAGATCCAAATTACATGTTATTTTAAAGATGTGGTCAGCTGGTACTTATTTTTACACAAAAGCAAGTGGAGTAGAACCCAAGCTGGACTGAAACCCTACCTGTCACACAGTGCAATGGCAATCTGGATTGGGCATCTGCTGTACCTACAATATGCATTTAAAAAGGCGATCATTTCCCTGAATAGATTGTTTTGGAACAATGTAAATTACATGTGTAGGGCTCTTGACCTGGAGTAGCAACACAACAATGAGAAAGTTGACATCTCAGTTCAGATCACTTTTTGTTTTTGAATAATTCTCCTTAAAATAGGCACTGTAGCTGCAACTTTCAAGTAATTTGTCATAAGGCCCTTGAAGGCTGCAGCAAGGTGAGTGGTGAGAGATGTATGAACATGTTCTATCACTACTTAAAAAAAAATACAAGGAAAGGAGGGAAACTGAATTCTCCCCCACAGCTATTTCCTAATTCATCTCCCAAAGTTGCCATTTGGCCTTTGAGGTCAGTTTCAAATTCCTCTTTATCTTTCTCAAGTTGTACCATTGTCATTTTGCAATTCCTCTTGGAATGCTGACACATGCTCATGCTCATTTCTGAACTGGATGCTCATCATATCATTCTAGAATCTAGAGCAATCCTTTGGCTTCTGAGGTTCAGATTACTAGACACTCAGAACTTCTACAGTACCACATGCAGAAAGACGATTATCTTCTGTCTGCCTTCTCCCTTGAGTTATAAAAGTTCCTATGGGGCCTTGGAGTAGGTGGCGATGTTTTAAGTCTTTTCAACCTCCCATGGTCATGACAAAAATTATTCCTGCAGAATTGCTAGCTATATATTTTACAGAAAATTCCCGCTGGCAACCTTGAAATACAAACAGTATTTTTTTTCCAAAACCACAGAAGATAGAGAAAGAGTTAAATCTTCTCTTTCTACCTCCCACAGCTGCTATATCATGTACTTTTGATACACAATACAGCATTAGTGAGCCAGTGTGCTCTATCAGTCAGAATGATGGACTAGGTTTAGGGAAACTCAGGTTCAAATCTCCATTCCACTCATGAAGCTCACTGGATGATTTTGGTCCCATTACTACTTCTCAGCTTGATTAAACAGGAGTGGGGAGAGGATAACATCTTTCCTCCCTTGGAGTAAAGTTGTAAACCAATTTTTATTTAAAATGAAAATAATTCTGTAGAAGAATACAGGTAAACCATAAATAAAATAGCATGTAACCAAGAGACAAATGATGTTTCCTAAGATGTACAGAGGGAAGAGAAAATGAAACAGCTTCACTAATTTATTCTAAGATTCCCTTATACCCCTGTTTTACTCAACTGAGCACAAATGTAAATTTAATTTAAATTCAAAGCTCTCCTCTTTTAAGGTCTCTATTACACCACACTGTTATAGCACTATTATTCCACTTTAACTAAGTTATATCTAAAGACCTCTGGCTGCACCCTTTGGAATTCTGGGGCTTGTAGTTTGGTGACTAGAGCTCTCTGGCTGAGAATTCTCAATGCCTCTCCCTAAACTGCAAATCCCATGATTCCATCCAACACTGCCATGGCAGTTAAAGTGGAATAACAGCACTATAACAGTGTAGTGTGATAAGACCCTCAGTCAATTGACTGGGACTATTAACTAACAGTATGGCCAATGTAGAAATCAAATAGTCTATCTAATTGGAAGCAGAAGATGGAGAAAGTCCATTCCCTCTTCAAAAACAAAACCAAGAGCAGATTGCAGCACAGACCATGAACAGCTAATGCATAATGCAACCTGAACATCCCCATAAAATTTAAAGACAATATAAAGATGAATTTGTACTATTAAATGGGAACCAGAAGAACTCTGGACTGAAGCCAGGGACATTGTCAGGGAGGAATGCAAAAAGGCACTATCTGTAGCCAAAAAGAAAGATAAGCCTCAGTGGATGACAGATGAAACTCTTCAAGCAGTTAAGGGCAGACAAGAAGCAAAAGTAAAAGATGATAGAAATATAGTCACAACCATGAATGCAACTGTTCAGCAACTTGTGCACAGGGACAAGGAGAACTAGCATAACAGTGAATGCAGAGAAATAGAAGATGGCAACAAAAAAGGAACAAGAGATCTCTTCCATAAGATCCAGGAAATCAAAAGGAAATTTAAGAATGGGGATGCTCTATGACCAGCAGGGGGACACATTACATAACCAAGCAGAAATAACACAACTATGGAAACAATTCACTGAAGAAATACATAAAAGAGATTAAAGGTTGACATTCAAAGAAGAACCATATGAAGATGAATTTCCAATTTTTGAAGTGAAAGTTGTACTCAGAGCATTTGGAAAAAATCACCAGGAACAGATGGCGTACCAATAGAACTGCTTCAGGCTACAGAGACAGAATCTACTCTAGTTACAACTAAAATCTGTCAACAAATATGGAAAACAAAACAATGACCTACTGATTAGAAATGCTCAATATAGGCCCTTTTCGCACCTTACCTTCATCGGGCGGTGAGGGCGGCGCTTGCGCGAGCAGCCATTTATGCAAGCCATTCACGGCAGCCCTTCTGCCTCCCGCAGCTGTTTGTCGGTCGCGCGAGCATCGCGCGAACGCCCCACCCCTTCCTTCTGCAGCGCAGTCTGGGAGCTGAAGGCTGCGCTGGGGGAGGAAGCGCGACCCGCCCGGCTCGTTCGATGCACCACATGCAGGTAAGTGTGCGAGGGCCCCAGGAGCATTGCACGACTGCACAATATTTTCGGCTTAGAGCTGAAAATAAGAAAATGCACGCGCTTCCCGCTTTAGGCTCGTGAGCGTCACGTGAATGGGAGTGCGTCATATGGACCGACACTCCCATTTACGTGATGCTCAAGGGGCCATCGCACTACAGAAACTGCATGCGAAAAGGATCATAGATTCCAATCTCCAAGAAAGAGGACACCAGGGATTGCAGCAACCATAGGATCATTGCATTAATTCCCCATATAAGCAAAGAGGTGCTCAAAGTTCTACAACAAAGACTGTTACTGTAAATCAGTGGTTCTCAACCTGTGGGTCCCCAGATGTTTTTGGACTTCAGCTCCCAGGAGCCCTGAGCATTGACCATAGTGGCTGGGGCTTCTGGGAGCTGAAGTCCACAAACATCTGGAGACCCACAGGTTGAGAACCACTGCAATGGACTGATGAAGGCCAGATGTCCAAGTTGAAATCAGGAAAGAAAGAGTCACTAGGGATCATATTGCAAATACCCATTGGATAATGGAGAACACCAACAAATTTCAGAAGAAAATCAGCCTATGCTTTCTAGATTGTAGCAAAGCCTTTGATTGTATAGATTATGAAAAACTTTGGATCACTCTTAAAGAAATGGGTGTGCCACAACATTGACTGTCCTGATTTTTAACCTGTACTCAGGACAAGATCAGGAAAGAATGTGGAGAAATAGAATACTTTCCAATTGACAAGGGGGTCAGGCAAGGTTGCATGTCATCACCCTTTCTGTTTAACTTGTATGCTGAACACATCATATGTAAAGCAGGATTAGACTCGGAGAAAGGAGACATGAAAATTAAAAGAAGAAACATCAGTAATTTAAGATATGCAGATGACACTGTACTACTAGCAGAAAATAGCAAAACTTGGAATGTTTACTTAAGAAAGACAAGGAAGAAAGTGCAAAGGCAGATTTACAGCTGAATATTAAGAAAACTAAAATAATTACCACAAGTGATTTACATAACTTTAAAGCAGACAATGAATGCATTGAAATAGTTTAAGATTTTCCATCAGTCATTAATTCATTAACGAGAATGGAGATTGCAGGATGGATTCCATCGGATGTTGAAAGTGGAATAATTGCAATATAACAGTCTAGTGTGGAAATGGCCTAGGACTTGGATGGACAGCTATGAAGGAACTAGAAGAGATCTTGAAGTGTAAAGAGACATCATTGAATACTAAAATTAGGGTTGCTCATGCCATCATATTTCCAATTTCTATGTATGATTGCAAAAGCTAAAAGGAAGAAAATCAACTCATTTGTAATAATGTGCTGGAGAGATGTTTTGTGGAAAACCATGGACTGTTAAAAAAGACAAATAAATGAGTCCTAGAGCAAATCAAGCCTGAACTCTCCCTAGAAGCCAGGATGACTAAATTGAGACTGTCATGCTGTGGACACATCAAGAGGAGGCATCTTACTAGAAAAGACAATAATGCTTGACATGGTGCAATGCAGCACGAAAAGAGGAAAACCACATCACAGATGGATAGACTGAATCGAGGAAGCCATGGCCCTGAGCAGGGCTGTTGATAACGAGGTGACTTCAAGATCTCTCATTCATAGGACCACCATATGTCAAGTCAACTTGACAGCAGTTAACAACAAACCAGACGCTCTCATCCAGTTGGCAAAAACTTTAGGATTTTGTGGGAACTGTGTCTGCAGTGATCAGGATTTTTTCAATATCCAAAGAATATACCTGCTGTCCTGTTTTCATTAATTTTGCATTTATTTTTGGAATGACTTTTTTTATCCCAGCCCAGGAAATAGCATTCTTTTTTTCCTTCAATCCCAGTGCAGGCAGCAGGAAGTTGCTCCTATACTTCCTGGACAGTCCTAATAATGATGGGCTGAATGGGGGTGTGACCTTTCCCATGAAGGTTCTCCTCTGACCTTTCTAGTCAGTCATTTCCTCGTCATTTCAAAGAAGGGGGAGGGAACCTCACCCATACCGTACTTCAAACAGGAAAAAATGGAGGAGGCAACCCCATTGTATTTCAGGAATGATTGAACAACCCCAGGGTATTTCTGGCACAGCATCAAACATTCATGTGACTCAGGAATAGACCAGCCTGACATTTACTGGGACTTTTGGCCATCTAGAGACGTTCTCAGTCTTTTTTTATGGAGGGCAGAAGCACTCAGAAAAGAAAATAAACAAAATACTCCTCATTTTGTCTTGGCATGGCTTCATATCATGATGCACTCCTATGGCACAGTTTCAAGATCTCTAGTAATTCAAGCCATCAAAGCCAGTTTCAGTGACAATTGGTCTGACTCTCTTTGCCACTACACCCTCCCAAACCCACTGTCATAATTTTGTGGAACTGTATGTGTTTTATGCGTGCATATGTATCTTTGTGTGCACACGGATCAGAAAGAGCATGCAGGATGAGTACATGGTACCAGCAATCTAGAATATTTGAGGTAAGTGATATTCTCCCTTCATTTAGTATTGTAAGGCTTTTGTATAGATGCTCATCAGAAAGACAGGACAAACTGCACTTCTAAGCTGGAGCAGCCATTTGGATGGTCCTCTCTGGGCCTTTGTCTCAGCACACCCTTGCACTTTCTGTGTAGCTTTGGTCTATCCTCTTAAGATGTACAGTCCTTCCTCCACGTTCACAAGTTTGACCTTCACAAATTTGATTATTCATGAGGTGAGCACATGCTTCCCCACCCATTCTCCTCCTTCCATTCCTTTGCCTTTTGCTGGGCATGAAGAATGAAGGCAAGCCTGCCTGGGCAAAAGGCAAGGGAATAGGGGAGGCATGCATTTGCCTTCCTTCTCCCTTTTGGAGCTTCCCCTCCCATTCCCTTGCCTTTAGCCCTTGCATGGAGAATGCATACCAAGGCAAAAGGTAAGGGAATGGGGTGGAGGCACGAGTGCACCTTCCTTCTCCCCTCCTGAGCTCCTCTCTCTCATTCCCTTGCCTTTGGTCCCAGTGCTGAGCATGTGTGCTGAAGCAAAAGGCAAGGGAATGGGGCCAAGGGCACGGAGGCACCTTCCTTCTCCCTTCCAGAGCTCCCTCTCCCATTCCTTTGCCTCTGGCCCTGGTGTGGAGAAAGAAGACTCATGTACAAGGGCAAAAAGCAAGGGAATGGGAGGGGGATTGTGGGGAGAAGTTTTTTGCAGTTTTTCCACTTTCCTGAGGGTTCTGCATTCCAAACTCTTGCAAAAGTGGAGAGTCCACTATATATCTCCAGTCAAATGGTTGTTTTTCACTGTATTTGGAACAGAAATCTTGAGGGGTGATACATACTGCTCCAGACTTTTTCTGTTTAAATCCATCAATTGTCGCAATGGTTCCAGCATTAAATGTCTCTCAGCTGATATAAAAATAGATAGACAAACTGCAAACTCATTTTCTTTCCAGCCCATAAGAGGAACTCAATTTGAGTTCTTGAGTTGATGTTTATGTCACTGATATAGAGAAAACAATTTTTTTCTCTTGTGGGAATGAATATAGAGGAATGTTGATTAAGCCTTGTGAAACTTCTGACTTGCAAAGTACTGCTTATTATTTTTTGGTGCAGAAAGTTATTACTGCTATATATTCATAGACAGATCCTCTTCCCATAAATGTGTAAACAAACAGTAAAGTGAAAAATCCCCCTCCTACTCACCCTTGATCATTTCTTTCAGTTGTGTGATCACTAACATGTCTGCTTTAATTCTATACCATGATGGCCTTAGCTTGCTTTCATGCCAAACCCTACACAAATACTATAATGTACATGCTATCATAATATATAAATAAGGTTGATAGAGAAATCCGTTTGGTTCACATTTTATTTGAACTTAATTTATTTATTCAATTTATAACCTTCCTTTTCCTCCTAACTGGGACTCAACATGGGTCATAAGATTTAAAAAAACCAGATATGAATAAAGGTATAGTAAATTATAGTATCACTGTGCAATTGAAGAAATTATAACAATAAAACACAGTTTAAAACTGTACAATTTATAAGTACAAAAAGTAGAGAAATCCCCAATTAAAAAAGAAAAAAAAATTCATCAGAAGCCAGTCAATTGCCAAAATTGCACTTGAATAATAGACCCAGTGGATGAATTGTCTTAATATATATTTCTTGGACTAAAACATGGATCACAGTAATTCTTCTCTGAGTCCTTGTCCCTGTTTTGTGATCCAGCTCTTGGTAGAGATGGTATTTTTCACTACTTTATAGCACTGTAACAGTGTCGTACGGAAATGGCCATAGGCTGGGAAGATGGCAGTGCATCTGATGTCCAATTCTAGAGTATGACCAGGCAATCCTTTATATGTCACCCTGTGGATCAGACTGAAGTCTATGCTTTGTGACAGCCAATTCAGAAAGGTCTGTTTTCCTTGGCCACACACTGGTTCACTACCCAGAGGCCAGTGAAAACAGACTGTGGGCCTCTGGAGAAAAGACCAATACTAAGGGAAAAGGCATCTCCCTGACGCAAATTTGCCTGCAGCCTCACAAATAGGCCACCCCATTAAGTCTTATGCTTATGGTTAGGCATGGCTGCTGGCAACAAATCCATGAATCTTATGTTCCTGTCAGATCAAAGCATTTTGACTGGATCCTATAAAGTCAATATAAAATGCACTACATTGGACCAAAACAAGGTAACTGTGCCCCTACCATATTTTCAAAGGGCTCATGACAACAACCCCCCCCATAACAATTTAAATTGCCAACATTATATTGGTTGTGTGCCTGCAGATAACTAACTCTTGGTAGGAAGAATTTTGGTACTTTGGTCGTCATTGCATAAAATAGCATTGAATAGTACAGAATATATTGAATTGCACTTAGAGAATATATCCTTATCATGGTTAAAGGACTACCTTTAAGCAGCAAACTACTTTGCCCACTGGCTTCAAATTAGAGTTGTTAACATTTTTCGTAATTAGTAGAGGATTCATTCAATCTTCCTGAAGTACTGAAAGAAAGAATGAGAGATTTCTGAAGTCACACTGCACAGTCTCTCACTCTGCTTCTGACTTCCACAAAGTCCCACTGGTCATGTATTCATTGGCTACATAAATCGCCCCTCCAGAACACTGATGTACATATACAGAACTTCTTTATGGAAGAGGAAATCCTCTTCATTCTGTGTGTGTGTGTGTGTGTGTGTGAGAGAGAGAGAGGTGGGAGGAGACACAGAGAGAGCGAGTGAGCAAGCGAGAGAAACAGATCTTCACACCACTTCTAGGGAGGATAGCCAGCCCACATAATTTGGCTATATAGTAAGACCATAAGACCCCTCACAAATTATTTCAAAATGCAAAGGAGATGTAGTGAAACCCACCTACCCTCATTCTAGCAATGCCAGTTAAGCTCAGAGAAAGCTGCTGCTCTGGGTGTAATTAGAAATGAGATGTACTGCAGAATTCTATATGCTTCTCTCTTAAAAAGTGAAATGTGCTTTACAGGGTGGGGCATGCAAGTTCTTTGGCTTTTCTCCTAGATATTTGTTGGATTCCAGCAAGAAATATTTGTACTGATTGATCTAGTGTCATACAAATGTCTACCTCTATAAACAACCAGAATGTGTAATTTTAATAGACAGCTGTTATAAAATCTTCCACATGCCACTCTGTGAAATGTCTCACTCTCAGCATTTGTTAGCTGCAGCGGAATCAGTGATTAAGGAAACCTTTGTATCTTGTGCTGAATCGTAAAGCATATCAGATCTATTAAGCCTGGACTAAAGTCTCATGTATCCATGTGACGTTATTTTGAATCATAGTATGATGAAAGATGAAGACACTGTCTGGTGAAAATAGTTTTCTTGCAATCTAAATGACCACAAAAGAATTAAGGAATATAGATAACCAAAATGGACACAAGGTATCTCATTTGAGCCATATTATTTCATGCTTTGATTACTGAATTTTAAAGAACAATGTATCTGTATTACATCATAGTTGTTGAGTTAGTGGAATACAGAATATTCACAAAAACTTCAAATCTTCTCGGGGAAGAGAATGTTTTCCCTGCTACATCACTTCTGTAAGGAAAAAAGAAAATCAACTGATACTTATCATTCTTGCATTTTTTCATATCTCTCCCTCCTGGTGGCCTCAAATACTATTTAACTCCCCAAATGATGTTTAGAAACATATTTTTTGTTGGGTATTTTGCAATTATATAATTAAGATATATCACCATAATCCTTTTCATGTCAGTTTACTGGCAACAATGTAACAATCCTTCCAAATCAAACACTCCTATATAAAAACTAGTGGTAGAAGAAAGTCTAGGCACAAGTCTTAGATTTATTGTCTGATTTTATCTGCAGCAGTAGGAATCACATGTGTAATTCTACAATGGAGAATTAAACGCAATTGAGCCAATTCAGTATAAAACCTATATGAATCTCTGTGGCTTCACAGTGCTTTGCCAATATGCAGTCCTCCAAAGGAATAAAGAAAATCCCCATAAATGTCAAGAATGTTTGTCAGTGTTCCTTCTGGAGTACTGAGCCTGGGCCAAAGATGAGTGTATGCCTCTATATGAAATGAGTTGAATTTTGAGGACCTCAGGGAAGGGTTTCTCTCACTCTCATCTCAGTCACAGGCATATTTGTGGAGGACACAGGAGGGGGCTTCTTTGTGGCTGCTCCTAGATTGTGGAACTCCTTCCCATGAGAAGCCTAGGTGGCTTCCGCTGAACAATCTTGAAATGAAAATCTTGAATCTTGAAATGAAAATCACTGAAAATCACTTATGATGCCATAAGTCATAAACCACATGAAATACAATAGCAATTTGGATATGTAGACTCACATTCAGAAATAATTAACATACTTCAGACAGAAATACATCTCACCATAGTGTGACTCCTGCTTCCCTTTCTTTTGGTTTGTTATCTTTGACTATGATTTGGACAAAATAGCCTTTCAAACATAGGATACTTTCAAATAAGACGGCAATCTTCTGTAAACCAAGACTCATGGCCATTCTGTATGTGGACCATATTGTCTGTTGGATCTTGATTGCTCATTTGAGTTCCATACAGTTGGTGGAAACATTTATTGAACAAGGTATATACAGCTTCCTTGCAGGATTCTGAATGAAGGCTTATGTCAGGATTTCTCCTCAGCCAAGAGTAGGAAACTTGTGATATTCCAGACTGCAGCTTCCATTATATCTCACCATTGGCTGCACTAGCTAGGGCTGTTGGGAATTATGATCCAACAATATCTGGAGGGGTACACGTTCCCCACCTATGACTTAGTCCAAAGGGAGATAGGAAGGAGGATGTCTGAACTGTGCTGTATAGAACAGGGAAGGTCCAATTAATTCCATGTGCCTGAAGACTATATATTGTCAGTGTCATATGTAACATGTTTGATTAATTTGAATCCCATCTTTTGGGAAAACTGGGACGTAAGTTCAATAGACAGACAGACAGACAGACAGACAGACAGACAGACAGACAGACAGACAGACAGATGGATAGGTGACGTTGTATCAAACTGTGACTTTTTATTTCAGCTCTCCAAAAAGGACATCCAGTATTTGTTGAACTCAACACCTACTGCTAACCTCTGGACTCTTCCATACTGTTCCAGAGGATTCCTCCAAACCTCAAGACTTGAGAACTTACAGCTGGCAAAAGGTAAGTGCCTCTCGCATACTGCATACAGAAGTGAAATCTGCTATCTCTGGCAAAGCCATCATCAGATACAAGCCACAGAATATTTCATACAGAACATCAAGCAGTACGTGCATCTGGAAAGTTTTTAAAAATACCTTTGTTCCAGGTTTTACAAGTGAATTCACCACCAACAGAATATTATACATTTCATTAAATGTTAAACAATAAACATATCAACAACGGGGAGAATATATAGCAGTATGCATTAAAATTTTATAAAACAGAGCTGCTGTTCTAAACTCTACTTTTTAACTTAGCAGACCTTACTTCTGAGTAAGTGCACACCATGGATATTTGGCACTGTGGATTTCATGGTTTAATCTTGCCTCTGATTTTTGTTGATAGCATATGTAGCTTATCCTATTTTAAAATGTGGTAAATGAGCCATGCTCTCTTTGGGACCCCCTTGCTCATTTTGCAGTACTTAAAGACAATCACAAAACTTCTCCCTAGCTCTCTGACAAAAGCATAGTCTAATTCCTTATTAAGATTGGAGACAACTGGTACTGGCATTTAAATGTGGGTTGTGTACAGGGCAGCTATAGGCTCTGATGTGTGAGGCACTTAGCATTTTACTGTGACTCCAGTACACTGAAAAACAAAGTTATACATAAGTAACTAACAGACTTTTCAAAGAACTGTATCTTCATTTATGAAGACTGGGATGACCATCTGCAAAAAACTAAGCAAATAGTGAACATTCATAATAATGGATCCTTTGAGTTTTTCTCTTTTTTAAAAAAATAAATCCAAAGGGCTGGATTCAGATTAATCCACGCACAAATGAGCTAGAAGCCAACTTCACAACCCTCTCTTCCCCACAGCAGCCCTGCTACTTACACTGCCAATTCATTAGGCAGTGATATATAAGAGAAGAAAAGGGGGCATCCTCCTAAGCAGGGAAAAAATAACTTCTGTAAGCAAAGCTTTACTTATAGAAAGTGCACCCAACCGTTTTTTTAAAGAAAATGTTGGATGGTATCCACAGGAGGCAGCAGAAAGCCTGTTCTTAAAATTGGACCCAATCTGATGGAGATCTTGGGAATGTCACATCTTTGGCCCTTTCCGCACCTTACCTCTTTCTGGCACGGGGGCACAGGGATCACGCAAGCAGCCTCTTGCAAGAGGCTGTGTTCCTGCTGCTTTGGCTCCGCAGGAGCTGCTGGCCAGCCGGCAGGAAGCGTAAGGGCTCCGCCTCTTCCTTCCGCAGTGCAGCTGGGTATTTTCCCAGGCTGTGCTGGGGGAGGAAGCACGAGGGCCATGGGTCCAGAGTTCTGCATGCAAGTTAAGTGCGCATGGGGCCCTGGAGCAATGTGCAATCATGCACCATTTTTGGCTACAAGCCGAAAATGAAATAGTGCGTGATCGGCACCTGCGGGCCCCAGCAGCATTGCACGATTGCGAGGATGTCATCTGAAATGCTCCTCGCAATTGCGCAAAGCTCCGGAGGCCCTTTTGCAAGGCAAATTCCATGTGAAAGGCCATGCGAAAAGGGCCTTGGTATTACAACACACAACACCTCTGCTATCTCAGTCCTACCACCATTACAGGCACATTTGATGAGGACACAAGAGAGAACCTTCTTCCTGAGAGGTTCACCCCTCCGCCCCAGTTGTCAGGCATATACCTTTTTATTTGGCAAGGCCTTTGGTTCTTGGCTCAATGTAGCAAAAGGGTCTTGGGTATTCTGTGCTTTTATCTCTTCTGTGTATGTGCTTTGAAGTTGCTTGTTGACTTCTGGTGACCCCACAAATTTCATAGGGGTTTCTTAGGCAAGGAGTACTCAGAGGTGGTTTTGCCAGTTCCTTCCTCTGAAATCTAGCCTACAGCACCTGGTACTCGGCAGTCTCCTACCCAAATACTATCCAAGGCTGGCCTTCCTTAGCTTCCAAGATCAGAAGGGATCTAGTGCCTTCAAGGTATTTAGGCCTTTATATTTTTTATTGTGTTTTAAACCATGTTGACCCTGTACTTTTAGGAGAATAGATAATTTAACTGCTTTTTAGCTTTGTATTAATAAGATTTTAGCTGTACTTTGTCTTCATTGCTATAAGCTACTTTGGGTCTCAGGCTGGAAGAAAAGTAGGCTATAAATTAAACAGTTAAATAACTAAATCATAAGTACTTACCCTTGATTAAGTCTCATTGGTTAAATTCCAGTTGCTTGTTTCAACAGAATAAAAGTGTTGAACTGACTGCTGAATGATAAGTCAACATTTCTCCAAATTCCAAATGTGATTGATTCAATGGGTCTGCTCTAGTTGAGACTATCAATTAGATTTAGGACACTGAATTTGGTGTCAGTCATTTCTGAATATCACACAGGAGTGATCTCAGCAGCTGCTGTGCATGCACACTTACTTGAGAGTTAAGAGCCAGTAAATTTCATGAGATTTAACTTGAGTTGTAAGTATATTATTTGTGGAAACAACATTAACACACTGCATACCTAGAAGGATGCCAGCTCATTTCTCCCTCTCTCTCCTCTCTCTGAGATATAGCAGGCATGCTTTTAAAGCCAAGGAATACTCAGCATTACATTCTTGACAATTTAGTTAAAAAACTGTCAGCTTTCCTATTGGAATGTACTATCAATCATACATGATCAGCAGGGTCAAATTATGTAACTTGTAGTATCTTTTTAAGAAAGACAGATTGTGCTCGAAGAATTAGAACTGGAAATAAAACTATCAACTATAAATTCTGAAATTACAGAACAATTTTTTTAAAAAAACAGAACAGCCCATTCAACTTACTTTATCTTTGAAGGCCTCTTTATTGTTGCTCTTCACCCCCCCTTTTTTTTAAAAAAAAATCTTTAAAAAAATAACTGGTTAGAACAAAAGTGTAGTTCAATTTCATGGCAACAAAGTCCTTAGCATAATTTCATTAGACAGCCACACTACTGGGGGAAGGGGGATCTTTCTAAAATATAGTACTTAAAAAAGTGGGAGGGGGGAGAAAATAGAGATGATAAAAATAAGGATGTTAGGAACTGCCTGAAGCAAAAAGGCAAAAGATTAAGAGCCAAGGAGTCAGCATGGAGGTTTGCTAATGACTCCCTTGTTATGATCATAGAAGGAAGCCGAAGATTAGAAAGAAAGAAAAGCAGCAGTCCAGTTAAATGGAAAAATACAAGATACTCTCTCCAAACGCTGAATGCCAACAGCCATCAGGCATAAAGCAACCAGAGAGTGTGCCTGATTTGTGGTGGAGCCTCCTCTTTTCTGTAATGCTCTCCTTGGACAGGTAGAGGCAACACTGATGCTTTTATCATTCCTACTACAGATTTAGACCTCTTTCTTTCTTTAAAAAAAAATCCAAGTTTTGTTAACTTTGTTGTAGCTTTTATGAAATTTTTATGAATAATTTTCAGACTTCTGGAATTTAATGCTACCTTAACTCTGTGATGTGCCCACTGAGATCAAATGATAAATTGCTCCTTGTATTTAAATTGTAATCCACCTTGAATTTTTTGGAAGTAGAAAAGTGGCATAATAACAACAATGATTATAAAGTAGGTCTAAATCCAATTGCTAGTCTCAATTATTCCAAAGAATATTTGGGAATTTTCTTTTTCTCAGTGTGAAAGGGTGTTTCAATCCACTGAGATATCTCAATGGGGAGAAACAGCACCATAGGTTTTCAAGACATCTTTACAGATATTTTGTAAAAGCACTTTTTTCCCCATGAAAATGCCTTCACAAAATTTTCACGAGAAAGACCTGAAATGTGAAAAATTACAAAAAAAATGTACAAAAAGTTCTTGTAAGCTCAACCAGCAAGGACCAACATTTGTCATTTCTGTCATTTCTAAGTGAAGATTTACTTCTCTAGTCTCAGCTAGAGCAAACTGATTGTATCCATATAATTTGCTTAAGTATTAACTCAACAAGCATTGAATCAGCAAGTGGTTTGATGAGACTGTTCAAGCTGGGGCTTGTACTCAGATTGAGGCCACCACTACTACCACCAAACAACTTGTAACTTGGGACGGGCTTTGTTTTTTGTGAAAAATTCATTTGTTTTTGAGTAGCTTTTGTTGTGTGAAATGTATATTTTTCTCCCTTGGCCTGTGGATTCAATCGTATCCTTTATGCTATTTAACAACTGTATAAAACTACTGGGAGATGTTGTCTGGTGTTTAGGGGCTAGGTATCAAAAGTATGCTAATGATACACAGGTCTATCACTCTGTTCCACTTAATTCCAAGGAAGCGGTTCCTATGCTAAACTGGTGGCTGGCAGCTGTAACAGACTGGTTGAGGGCAAACAAATGGAAGCTTAATCAAGACAAGACAGAGGTGCTCTTGGTCAATTGAAAGAGAGATCTTGGAATAGGGCTCCAGCCTGTGTTAGATGGGTTTACATTCCCCCTGAAAATACAAGTTTGCTGTTTGGGGATACTCCTCCATTAAGTTCTGAACATGGAGACCCATGTTTCAGCAGTGACCAAGAGTGATTTGCACAGTTAAGGTAGTGAACCAACTGTGCTTGTTCCTGAAGAAGTTGTACCTGGTCATGATGGTACATGCGTTGGTTACATCTCATTTGATTACTATAATGTACTCTATAGGAGGCTGTCTTTGAAAAGTGCTTAGAAGCTTCAGTTCGCCCAAAGGGCTGCAGCCAGGTTGTTAATTGGGGATGGCTACAGGGAACATACGAGCCTCCTGTTGCAACAGCTCCACTGGATACCAGTTCACTTCCAGCACAATTCAAAGTGCAGTTTTTAGCCTATACAGTCCTACACCGCTTGGGCCCAGGTAATTTGAAGGCTCGTATCTCCCTTTATGAGTACCTTAGAGCTCTGCCTGGAGAGGCCCTTCTCTCTATCCCATCACCCTCTTAGTCTCCTTTAGTGTGAAGAAGTGAGAGGGCCTTCTCGGTGGCTGCTGCCAGACTTTGGAACTTTCTCCCTAAAGAGGCAAGGATAGCTCCATCCTTGCTTGCCTTCAGTCAGCAAGTCAAAACATTTTTGTGCCATCAGACATTTACAAGGTGACTCGGGTTGCATTTTTAATGCTGTGTGGTTCTGTTTTTAAGGTTTGTATAGTCTTCTAATGCAGTTTAACATTTTTAATATGCAATTTTTTTAACATCATAAATTGTTTACTTGTTTTTAAACCTTATATTTATACCTTCATGGTTTTTTGTATTGTTTTTAATATGTATTATTTTAAATATGTTGTTAGCCACCTTGAGTCCCGTTATTGGGAGAAAGGGCTGGCCTAAAATGTTCAGGTAACATGAATACAGATTTATTTATTTCATAATTGCTAATTTTGCTTTTTTTCCTCTCTTGCTATTCAAGATTTCTCTCAGCTATTTCTTGGACTTAGTGAGAGTGGACAACTGTGGAAGGCTGGGGGCTGAATTAGGCCTTTGGGAGGCCTTGCAGAGCTACAACCCCTGCTGAACCTGCTCCACCCCCCCACCATTTTAGCCCCAAATGCCCCCAAACCCCTCCTAGGAGACAGGGAGTCATGTTCTGGAGCCTTCCTGGGTCTCTAGCAGCCATTTGGGACATTTTCAAGCAAAAGGAATTTTGAAAAAAATCCACAAAATGTTATTTTCATCCCCAAGGGATCCAAACATGGTGGAAATGTCCTCTACATCTCCTAGAGGTCTCTTATTTTGACATTTCTGAGCAAAACATTGATCCTCTAGGGAGCCCTTGGGGCCAGAAAAATGGTCATGTGACTTTGCTCATCCCAGGACTAAATGAACAATCTTTTTAAAAAAATTGGTTAAAATGACTTGCCACAACCTACCATTGGAATGGTGAAGACTAGGGTGTGAGAATTTCTGTAAAGCCCCTAGGTACAAAATATATGATCAATGAAATATATTGCAAAATTTGGACGCAGTTATCAAACTGCAGGAAAAAGTTTAGGAAACAACCTTCTCTAAGATTTTCTCCAAGAAAGTAAGATTTTTTGCCACTACCATGCAACTACTAACCAAGAAGAAAATAAAGCATTTAAATGTCATGTGATGAAGTCTTCCATAAAATTAACATTTACTTCCTACTTGACATCAGAATGATTTTCACAGCTAGCTAAAGCTGCCCTGGAATGGAGACTAATTTCCTTCTGCTTTGTGTTTCCATGGAATTAAATAAAACAGTAATCCCATCTGACCTTTTGGTTTGTAAACCTGGGATATGCTGTGAAGAATAAACATATCTTGTACCTTAGTGTCAAGTTGTGGCTGACAAAGCCTCATGTGAGTTGCCCCTGTACACACCAGATTGGAAATTTGCTGTAGTTCATCACTGAATCTTGACTACATAAAATCTGTAAAACCAATTTTCTAATTTGTTCATTGACACTTTGATATTTTAATGGCACTTTCAAATGCTATGAAATAATCTAATAGCAAGATAGTTGGTATTTCTACCCAGTGATATAAAAAGATTACTCTGGAACTACCTAAATGTAATTTGTTATTTCTTGTTATATACTAAGTAATATATGTTGCTCCTTTTTCCTCCTGCCAACAACATTGTGAGTTGGATCACCTGACAGAAAATGATAGGTCCAAGTTCAACCAGTGATTTTCATGGTTCAGGGAGACTAGAACAGGAGTTGCCAGTTGCCAAAGGCTGGGAGACCCACCCAGTTTTCATTTCCCGTCTCTGGAATCTTTTGGGCTGAATCCACCCATTCTTGAAAGATCAAAAGTGAGTTCATGGTCAATTCTAGGTCTGGACAAAAAAGGAGCTAATTCAGGTTCCCAGAGTTGTGTTTAACAAAATAGTTTTAAAATGGAACTTCTGAAGACTTCTGAGGTGCAATTCTCAATTTTGACACCCCCCCCCCCGAAATATAGATTCTTGGGTGGAGACAGGTGGCAGGCTGGGATCCTTGGCAAGTCACACAATTGCCAGCCCCAGCCTACAGTCTGACTATCTGAAGCCCCCATCCATCACTGTAACCATTTCACATGGTAGCTCTCTTAGAACTTGCTATATTAAGTTGTGCCTCTGTAGAAGATTTCAATTCAAAATGCACTGAACTTAATCATGCCCACCAAAAAATTCTTTTACTCTTTTGTTTCTCATGTTGGTGCCTCTGTTTCTTTCTCTATTGTTCAAGCTACGTAAGGCTTTTGGCTTGGATATTTGGACTTCCTACTCAGTGAAAACTGTAACGTGGTTCTCATGCTTCAGTTTAAGAGTCTATTTTTTAAAATTAAGAAAAATGTAATGGTTGAGTTGCTTCAGAGCTGAGAAAAAAAGTAGCTGCTATATGTTAAAAGTAAATAAAATAGGGCTCACAGTAGAGTGAGACCTCTTAGGAATCCAGCAGATGACGTAGTATTCTTTATTGTGGTGGTAGGCCTGGATAAGGTCTTCTATTGAGGTGCTTTTCTAGGCGTGACACTTAAGAGTAAACTAGGGCCCTTTCCACACGGGGGATGGGGGAACGGGGCAGCGCACACAGGGACGGATCTTACCTGAAAACGGGTTGCTCCGTCCCTGCGGGGAGCGCGCGTTCGCCGCTCCACACGCTGGCGAGTTTCGGCGGTGTTTGGCGGCGCCCAAAATGGTGGCCGGCGACTTCCGGCGGCGCTCCGCCAATCAGGGCAGCGCGCCAGCCGGAAGCCCGCCCCTGGGCAGCTCTGCAGGGACGCGCTAGCGCGTCCCTGCAGTTTCACACGGGGTGCTGTAATGGGTTAGCGCGCTCGCGTTTCGTAAAAACCACATAAAATGTGGTTTTTAAAAAATGCGCCACGCCACCCCTTGCGTCCGCGCTAGCGCGGTTTGAGGTGTGGAACCTCCACTATTCAAACCGCTCTAGCGCGCTCCACGGTGTGGATGACCTCCGGATGAGTCGCCCTAAGCCGTTTTTTTTTCCCCGTGTGGAAAGGGCCTAGGTGGCAAATGGAGAAACAACTATTGTCATTGTGGTGCCCACATTGGCTTATGGACTGCTATTCACAGGAGATATTGTTTGGTACTACTCTACTATTGGTTGAACAAGGAACTGGGTTTTTAACTTCCAATACTGCAACTGGTAGCTTCTAATACTGCAACTGGTAGCCAGCAGATCTCTCCAACAAATAGCTACAATCTCTCTCTCTCTCTCTCTCTCTCTATCAATCACAGGATTACTAGACTGAACCTGGTGAGAAAAGCTAAATACCATCTTAAAGTGCTATTCCTAAACACATTTCTTTTTTTCCCTTCCCCTTTTTTCCTCCTTTTTATGCTGTGAGAGCTACTTCGTAAACTATGATCCTCTTGAATGTTGGCTGAACACTGAACTCTACCAACACACTTATGTTAGAGGTCCATCCAACATGATTGATGTCTGAAGGATGATGGCTGCTGGAAGAGCAACAGCCATTAAGGGAGCTTTCCCATGACCAAGTAGCAGCTGTTAGGGCCAAGGAGAGTGGAACTGTGCTGAGCAGCCAACTGACTACCATTGTGCAGGCAGGAAGAAATTGTTGTGCAAACATGTACTGGATACGTCCTTATACAATGGTGTAAATGGAGTTAATCTTTCCTACCCCCATTTACGGAAACTGTAAGTCAACAAGAGGTTTCCTGCTTCAGTATTTGGATGATGTCTCACCTCCTCTCTAAAAACTTCAACCTACGTACCCTGTGTAACACTGAAGTCCAAAACTTCTTTTCCTCTTTTGGCACAATAGTGGGATTTATTTCCAATGTTGCTATGTTTCATTGTTGTTGTTGTTGTTGTTGTTGTTGTTGTTGTTGTTGTTGTTGTTTAATAGTTGCAACTGTTGTCAGAGATTGTTTATATTTCTGTCATCCACTGTGAGAGTGATAATACTGAAGACTCATGACACAAACTTTCTACAAAAAAATGATAATGGACCAGTTGCTTGCTTAACTAAATTGATAGGCTTTTGAACACACCTCTGTACCCTAATAGCAATCATAACAATATTAACTCTAAGAGCCTTCCCATTAACCTGATATAAAAAAATGCCAAGTCAAGAGATCTTGTTTCAACTTGGAATCCTTTTATTTCTTTCAGCTCATTTCTGCATTCAGCTGATCCCTTATACAGGCGTGAGAATGTCAGCTAAGCTGTAGAGTTGTTATGATGTCACAATCAAAGGCCTGGTCTTTAGGAATTGTTTCCTCCCTTCTTGAAGGAAGGGCCAGCAGGAGGAAAATGCACTGTTGGGTATACCCAAAAGTCCCACCCACTTTGTCTTGCATGAGAAGGCACAGAAGTCTATGCTGCAAGCAGACATCAGAAAAGTTACATTTTTTAAATATAGCACCTGTAATTTTGCAGGCAGCATAGCCAAAGACTGAGAGGTTTTAAACACTTACTTAAAAGAGGGTTATGTTCTGAGCTCTGTATAAAAAGCAGTTGTAAGACCTTTGTTGAGGAAACCTTTATTGGCCTCTACCTTCTTAGGTAGCTATCAACCAATTTTATCCCACCTTCTTAAGTAAGTTCTTAGAGTGAGTCATGGCAGTTCCACAAAAAGAGGCTTTCTTGGATCTAAGGGATTACCTTAATCCATTCCAATCAAGGTTCCAGCCTCATTATGGGATAGAAACAGCCTCAATTGCCCTGGCAGATGATCTATTCTACAAAGTGCATGGGGAGAATATTTCCCTGTTGGTTGTTCTGGCAGCTCAGCAGCATTTGATACCATTGATCATGGGAACCTTTTGAGACATTTGGCTGATATAGGACTTGGGGGCATTACTCTACAGTAATTTGAGTCTTTCGTGGCTGACTATTCCCAGAAAGTAGTACTGAGGGATTGTGGTTCAGCCTTTCAAGCATTAGCCGTTGGGCTTCCACATGACTCAGTACTGTCTACAGTCATCCCTCCACATTCACTAGGGTCGGGGCACAGGGCTGCCGTGAAAGTCGAAAAATCACAAATATCAAAATGTGTATGGCCATTTCCACACTGTTATAATGCTATTATTCCACCTTCAACATCTTGCAGAATTCTGAGGTTTGTAGTTTATTGAGGCCGAAGAGCTTTCTGGCTGAGAATTCTAAATGCCCCTCCCTAAACCAGGATTCCATAGGATGTTGAAAGTGGAATAATAGCACTATAACAGTGTACTGCAGCAATGGCCTTTGTATTGGTGAGAAGAGGGCCAAGGCATACTGAGGAGAATAGGCACCAAACCAGGCCAGGAAAAAGACAGAGAAAGGGGTTGGTTTGGCATGGTGGCCCTATACTTCCTGTCTGTTGCTCTTCTCCTTCCTTGGGTGTGAAGTGTATTGGGAGAAGGTTTGTGGTGCTGAAAAATTGTGGTTTGATCTGTCCTTAGCAGGCCAGGCAGTGGCTTGTGGAGGAGGACCAGAGGCAGGTTTTTAAAGGGCTGTGCATCCTGGTTGGAGCCACAAAGAGGAAATGTTACCCTGGAAAAGAAGCGCTTGAAGTGGGGCGGGGGGCAGGGATTTAAGAAACCTGCAAGTAATCAGATCCTTGACAGTCAAAGCCCCAAACGTTGAAGGCCAACAGTACATGAAACTGTTGGGAAGACTATTTGGAACTTTAAGGTTGGGTCTCATCAGAATGCTGGTGGTATTCAGCTTCATTTCTTTTACAGCTGATGCCAAGTAGGTTGTGGAAGTACCGAATAATTGTCTAGAAATAGTGAAGGACTGGATCTGGGTGAATAAATTGAGGATCAGTCTAGACAAGAGAGAAGTGCTATTGGTTAAAAGGAAAGCCAATCCAGGGTTGGAATCACAGCCTGTTCTGGATTGGGTTGTACTCCCTATGAAATAATCAGGTTTGTCTCATGGGCTGCTCTTAGATCTAGCACTTCTGAAAGTTCAGCTTGCTGTGGTTGCCAGATTTGACTGGTGCGCTAGCTGTGCCGTCTCCTGGGGAAGTTAGATCTGGTCACAACGGATCATGCCTCAATTCCTTCCAGATTAGATTATTGTAATCTGCTGCTTCCTCCCATGTGAGCCTGCTCAAAATTTGAGATTCTCTGTGGAAGTGCTGTTGTACATCTCAACACCTCACAAGAGCACTTTTTGCATGGCATTTCTTAAGCGAAAGGGCCCTTGAGCATTGCGTAAATGTGAAGAGTGGTCTGCATGACACACTCACATTTACGCGACACTCAAGGGCCGGATGCAGAGTGCACACGGATTTTTTCATTTTTGGCTTCAAGCTGAAAATGCTCTGCGCTCATGCGTTGGTCCAGCGCCCCACGCACACTTACCTGGTGTGTGGTGCGTTGGGAGCCAGGCCAGTCACGCTTCCTGGGCAGTGCAGGCTGGGAAAGGTCCCAGGCTGCACTGCGAAAGGAAGAGGTGGGGCGCTCGTGCGAGAGGAAGGAGCTGCGGAGGCCGAGCAGCAGGGAAGCAGCAGAGAAGCGGGAGCGTTCCTCCCAAGCCTTCGTGTGCGAGCTGAACAGCCCAGCACTGGTAAAAGGTAAGGTGCGGAAAGGGCCAAAGTTAGGTTGGTAAGCAAATGTAACAGGACTTTCTTTGTAACAGCACCTTGTCTATGGAATTCCATGCTGAAGGAAGCTATGCTTGTTCCATCTGTCTTCAGCTGCTGGTGGGCAGCTAAACGAGTGTTGTTCTGCATGGCCTTTGAAATTTGAAACTGTGCTAAATGTTTTAAAACTATATTTTAGGATATTTGGACTGTTTTTAAAGGTTTTAAAAAGTTTTACAATGTGTTCCTAAAGGGTCTGGTTTTTTTTTTTAAAGAAAATCTCTGTATTGTTTTAAATATTTTTATTTGTTGTGCGCTGACTCAGGAGCTCTTGTGGGTTGAGAGGTGATTTAAACGAACAAACAAAGAAACAGAATTTCTCTGGATACTGTTGCTGAAAAAAAGCTCCTTGCATCTTTGGGTAATCATGCTCATTGGTCATCACCGTTTGATCTTTCCTGAGGGAAAGGGTGTGCCTTGTACACTGTTGCACTTTACTTGTAAAAACAGAAAATGGCATCAAATACTCCCACTCATCCAATCTTTGTCAGAGTAAAGGCTACAAGAAAAACAACACTGGTGGGGAATATTCTGAAGATGCATGGAAATGTCTTTCAAGTAGCAACCCCCAACCCTTCCTACTTGTTTATCCTTCCTATGAGACAGGATGGAGACATGCATTTTGGGCACATCTTACCAGATGCACATGGAGCATTTTCAGGTGACTGTGCCTCAAGCTGCAAGATCTGAAATAAGAAAGGTCAGCAGAGGGATGTACTGAAAATTTGGCTCTGCATGGTTAATGCTCACAGATCATCTTTGCTATAAAGATGCCAAACAATACCCAGTTTTCCTCCTAGATGTGGAACTTAAAAGGAGGTTGGGATTGCTGCATGACTCTCTAAATCATGAGTAAAGATCATATGCTCTCTAATGTTGCTGGACTGCAACTCCCAACATTCTCTACCAGTGAGTTTGCTGGGCAGGGCTGCTGGGACTTGTAGTCCAGCAATGTCTTCAGGGCTGCATGGTTCTCATACTGTTTGAGATAATCTTTCCCACCTCTGTAGCAGTAAAACTAAAATCAAACTTGCCTGGTCAGCCCTCTTGCCACCATCCCAGTTGGCATCACACTCACCATGCCCAGTCTATTTGCTGAAGCTTCTTAACGGAGAATTCTTCTTAGTCTTCATTACATGTTATTTATGCGAAAACAACAGAAAAAGCAGTGATCTTTTAACAAAACAATGTAGCAAGCATGTCTGTAATCTTTTCAGCGTCGTACCTTCTAACCCTTTGGGCTGCCATCATTTCTATTAAACCAACAAAGTGCATATTTTTTTCTGTTTAGTTTTGGCACTGGCAGGTATAAAATGCCAGGCACTCTTCCAAAACAAGTCACACTGTTTATTGCTTGACTTTTACACCAGTATGCAGTATCAGGCATCACCTCAGTCAGATTTCTTTACACGGAAAGAAGAATAGACTAGCTATTTATTCAAATCCCCAACATTCTGAAAAGACATTCGACTCTCCTTTTCAGTCCAGCAGCTCAGGAGATACACAGGCTTTTGGACTGTGGGAGGTAAGAGAATATTGTTCAAACTCTGTGAAGATGTGCTAATACAATGCTAATGCTCTCTTGGCTCTTCTCAGAAGCCATGCCAGGACAATCATAAAAAGATTTTATTGTTGTGCACAAGAGCAATTATCCTATACAAGTCCTGATTATTAAAATATGTAAGGGGAAACATCAAATAAAATGGATTATACAGACCTAAAATATGAAATGTATGTTGTGAGGGTAGTGAAGAATGTTGTTTCCACATTGGTCCCAAAGTCACAAAGACAAAAGCCACAAGCACCAAAAGCTGACTCCTACGTTTACTGCTACGATGATTTCTTTATTAAAAGTTGATATACACTGCTTTTCTGCCCACCAGGGCTCTAAGAGCAATGTATAAATACACAAAATCCAATAAAAGTACACAACCTATTTTTAAAGGCAATTTTAAAAAAGATATGGATTCCCTATGTGCCCCAAATATGGTGTTCCTTATAACAAGAAGAATTTGGTTTTAGACAACAGAACATGGTATACATAGAGTCGATCAGCTGGTACTGCCTGGTGGCCCTCTAGATGATAATGCCCTGCATGCCTTATGAGCCCAACCAGTGCAGCCCATTGTGAGTAATGATGGGAGCTGCATTCAAGTAAGAACTGCAGGACCACAAGCTGTGCCCTCTGACCGAGTGTATGTGGAATGGTATTCTTCCTGCTGAATCACAGTCCTCTCTTTCCAGGTCAGTTTTCTCACCCTCCAAATATTATGGCCATGTCAGTACCATGGGACTGGTGGGAATCACAAGCAAAACACCTGCAGAGCGTCATGTTGGGAAGGTTGCTCTAAGTGTTAAAAGGTCTCAATAGTATAATATCATAGGATGATGCCCTATACTAGATCAGTTTGACTATCCATCTTGCCTGGTATTGTTTACTCTGACTGAAGTGAACTCATAGGAAGATGTTTTGTTACCGGAATTAGAAAATGCTGCATGCAATTCATGTAGTCTAGCAAGTGACAGTCCCTTTGCATAATGAGAACCACTAATATTGCTTTTGTCTTATTAGTCTAGGACAGAGCAATGTTAAACTGTTAGTTTTAGAATAAAACTGGTCCAACACAGGGAATCACATCCTGTCTTGACATGTTTCCAATGCAATCCTGTAAATGTTCCATTGAGTTTAACATGCCTCATTTCTAGGTAAGGGTGCAGACGATTACAGCTTCAGATACTGCAATGATCTGCCAGTGCAATTAGATACACAGTATCTAGCTCTTGGATTTATTTGTTCTGAATGTTTGTAGACTGGGCCAGAAGTGTTCTGTATGGTGCAGCTATGGAGCTGCAGGGGAAGTACAAGCTTTGTTTGTCTCTGAAGTAACCATTGCAGGAGAGAAAGAAAAGTAATCAATGTTTGGAGTAGGGGGAGAGAGAGAATGGGAATCCAGGTTCAAAGATAACATGCTACAGAGTGTTGCCTTGAAACCAGTTGTGGGCAAGATGGCTGGAACTGGGCTCTGTCAGAGCTAAGGAAAGTTACTTTTTAGGACAGCTACTACCAGGATCCCCCAGCAACACTGCTAATAGCTAGGGGATTCTAGGCACTGCAGTCTAAAAGTAACTTCCCCAGCTTTGATCTTAGAAATATTGCGCTAATGTTTCTAAGCTCAATTTCTCTAGCCCAGCCTTCACCTTATGGTTCCTTAGGCAGTCCTGGGAGACACTGGCCTCTCCCTGCTTCCAAACCAAAGGAAGAAGAGAATTGAGAGACACATCCTGTGTTGGAAGCACTTCCTTCTCAGTCAACTGGCAGAATTTCCCCAACCCACTTAGACTGAGGGACAGTATGTACATGTTGCTTCCTATTGCCAGAAACATTACAGCTCCTGAGGGATGGTTTGAGGGTTTGGGAGGAGACCTTTACTGTTTTTGTAAGCACAGAGTTTCTCTACCCTTGCTGTCTCTTAGTTTGCCATGACTCCCTCATTTAGACCCTTGGGATAGCACCTGACTGAGACTCTACAAATTGTAGAAGCGATCATCTGATTTTTGGGAAGAACATTTTAGAATTTCACCATGACCTTTACATTAGTTTTGCAGCTGTTGCCCCACTTCCCCCTCTCCGTCAAAAAGCAAACACATATTGGCTTTTTGTGGAGCCTCAAAATTATATATGAAAGGTCATGGGACCAGACTTGCTGCCAACTGTGCTAGCATAACAATATGAATTTCAGATGAAGTGCAGAAGCATCAAGAACTACTGTTTGATTGTTTTATGCATCTTTATTTGTAGACATCACAAATCCACCAGTGTTTATTCCAGTCTGCATTACACATAGCAAAGAGTATGCTTACATCATCTGATGGAGCGAGCTGTAGTCCATGAAGGCTTGTGTCATAACAAATATATGAGCCTTTAGTGCCACAGTCCAGAGCTTGGAAAGGTTACTTTTTAGACTAAAATTCCCAAAATTCCCAGCCAACATAGCTATTGGTTATGCTTTGAAGGATTTTGGGAACTGTAGTCTAAACAGTTTTTTTCCCCAAGTTCTGAAACACATTATTTTGCAATATGCAGAACTGATGCTTACCTTACTTCTGTAGTATGAATGTTACTTATGTTAGGATCCACAGTGCATACTGAAATATGCAATTGCCTTGTAACTTGTCCCTCTCTCACATGATTTCAGAAATTATCAGTGCAAGATGGTGGGGTGTGACCAGTGGCAACCACATCACAAGATGATTATACCCTTGTTAAATGCCTTTAAGTCAACTGTGACTTACACTGACCCTTTGATAGGGTTTTCTTGGTAAGGTTTATTCAGAGAAGTTTGCCATTGCCTTCCTTTAAGGATGAGAATATGTGACTTGCCCATGATCAGTGGATTTTCATGGCTAAGCAGACATTTGAACCCTGGGTTCCTGGAGTCCTTGTCCAAAGGTCAAATCACTGCACAATGCTGGCTCACATTACATGCTAGCTTTTTCTAAATGTACTTCGAGATTTCATATATTTAATTTCTGATACGTATTACAGGCACATCTGCTGATATATGGGAATAAGTGTAAACATTATACAGTACATACACCAGACTCAAGCAAGGTCCTCAACGGTAGTCCTAAACTGCAAGGAATGATTGTTTACATCTAGCCCTCACCCTACAACAAAAACCTTTTTGTGGAGACCACAGCAATAGCATACCTGAAGAAGAGTAAAATGCCTATGGAACAAATGTGTTTGGATGAATTAAGCAAGCAAAATAGTTTGGAGGAAGACGTCTGATTTTTCTGCCTCGGAGAATGCAAAATCTGAACTCTAAGCCTACAAGTAGCTTTTCAGGTTCAGAGTGCATTAGAATGTGGGTCTATGTTAGCCCAACATTCCATATTCAGCTATAGCAGGAGACCCCCAGAACAAAATATCAGGAGTCTAAAATAAAACAACTGGGTTAGGAGGAACCTGCAATCCTGTGCACAGTTTGGTTAGTTATATCTCATTGATTTCAACTGACTTTAGTAGCTTAACCACATAGAGGACGGTAGTGTTTGACTGTAAAGCAACATAGAAATCATTTATTTTTCTTATTAGCTACATGTCTCATTTTATCCTGTTCTTTCTCACTTTATTCTATGATGCGCTTACGATGACACTTTAAGATAAATTAGACTGAAAGAAAAAGTCCCCAGTTCCAGGTCACCCTGTGAATCTCAAACTGAGGAAGGGCTTGAACCTGGATCCTCCAAATCCTAATCCAACTCTTTAACCAATAGTTCTTAAGGCCTCTGATTCTAGTATATTTGATCATTACTCTAATGAAGGAAGATGGAACCTCCTAAACTGAGAAACAGCTTTGACTACACATAATCCTGATAGGAAAGTTATTCTGAGCTTTGTGAAAACAGGGCATCTCATGCCAGTTGTTCCCCCTTTACTGTCAATTTTCAAGTCAAATTTAGAACTGAGAATTTGGCCTGCAGCTGTAATAAGCTGGAGACATTGCCACAGAGCATAGATCTGTCACTTATGCTGTTAAGTGGTGCCTCGGACCTGCTGATGAGAAATATGAGAGGACTCACATGATGTGGCCATGAGCGCACAAGTGCTTTATCTTTCACATGCAGATAAATTTGTGGCAGAGTTTCAAGGAGCTGGCCTTGGGGGTGATGGAGCTGCCTTTGTTGGGGGGAGGGGGGCTCTGGCTGTTAAACTACTGCTGTACCAATGAGGGGAATGCCTCTTCCAACATGGCAAAACAGAACACAAATCTCCACTGTAAAAGTTTGGAAACCCCCAGATACACTTCCTTCTCTCTTTCAGAGAAGCAAACATATGAAACAAACTACAAGTATCTGGGGAAGGTGCAAATGAGAAACATTTAAATGACTGGAATGAATATTTTACCATATGACAAGAACTTGGGAAAGTTACATTTTTGGTCTACAACTCCCAGAATCCCTCAATAGTAATGCAGGCTTGGGGATTCTGGGAGTTTTTGTCCAAGAAAGTAACTATTCCAAGCTCTGTGGATGATCCTAGACACATCTAAGTACCTTTACAGGCATTAATAATTTTAGGTCTCACTGCCTTCAATAGATGGACTTACACATAAAAAGGGAGAGGAAGAAATAAAGTTTACACTTTAAAAAGTTTAGACTGAGAGCTGAAAATGCCAAGTTTTCAAACACACATTCGCACATACATGAAAACCACAGGCATGCAAACTATAAATGCCAAGCAGGGAAGAAAGTCAAGTTTGGTTACAAAGAAATATTCTGTGGTTCCCCACCGCCACAGCCCTATTATATTGCCCAAAGGTTTAGCCGAGGAGGAAGGCAACTGGTTGGAGTAAAGAAACTTTCAGATTTTTCATGAAATAGGGAGGAGGAGGAGGCAGCGAGAAATAACGAATTCTACAGGCGTAAGCATTTTACTCCGCCACCACATCCTCATCGTCATCACCATCATCAATAATAGTAGTAGTAGTAGTAATTTGTAATGCCATTACCTGACCTCATAAGTTCATCCCACGCTCAGGGAGAAGCAATGCCAGTGCATGCACGACGTGTGTGTGTGTGTTTTAAGGTCGCTGTAAAGGTAGAAGAAACTTACAGAGGAGCCGACGAGAAACTTCAAGGCAGCCGGTGCGCGGCGGACAAGCCAGCCGGAGGGGCGGCGGCGCAACTGCGGGCGTCCTTCTCTCTCGCCGGGGCTGGGTGGTGGCCCCTGGACTAGGCGAAGAAGCCCCAAGCCTCAAGCTTGGCTCCGCCACTTCCTGCGTGCGTCGCTGCCGCCGCCGTTGTCCGCTTGAGCCGAAGCCCTCGGGCGAGGTGCCGGAGAAGAGTGTTGTCCGAAGGCGTGGATCCGCCTGTTTTCCTCCTCTGGATTTATAGCCGAGAGCACTGCAGGCTGCGCGGCTCGTTTCCCATCGAGCTTCCTCCACCCGCCCCGCTCCCTCCTGGGAGACCCCCTTCTGGCCATCACCTCCTCGCCTCTGTTCCCCCGCCCCATTTCCCCTCCCAGCCCCACGATTCAGCCCTCATCCCACCCCTCCCCTCGGTGCCCTGCCCTCGCCGCTCTCCCGCCCCCCATCGCCGAGCTCCTCAGAATGACATTGCTGCCGGAGATTGACACCCGCGGGTCGCGTTCGCGCGTCGCCCGGAGCTCCTCCCGCTTCTTTTCTTCGGGGCTGGAACGGCAGCGGGCATCGGTCACAGCCTCCCGCATTGTGGCACGTCGGGGCTGCGGATCTTCCCTTTCGATCTCCCGTGTGTGGCGCACGGAACGTCGGGTTCTGCTTGTCGTGAAGTTATAGGAAGGCGTGTGGCTGTCTGAGCCCAGGGATGAGAGCGAAGACCCGAGGCGGAAGGCCCCTTCAGAAGTTTGGAGTTCTGACTCCAGAGGGCCGGATGGAGCGTCGACTCGTGCGCTCACGCTGGCGCGCAGCGGGCAGACGTGGCGCGGCTCACCTTCTCCCTGCTGACAGAGAACGGACGAGGGCTGCAGACCTGGCCTCAGCAGAAAAAGGAGGGGGACCCGTTCACTCCCCGCCTTCAGTGGAGTCCAAAAGAGGTGCTGCTGAATTTCCCACGCGAGGACAACCTGGTCCCCGGGGCAGAAGGAAGCTCTTCCCGCGCCCTCAAGGAACAGAGCAGGGCTTTCCACGAGGACTGCGCGCTCTTTCCCTTCCCTGTCAGCCCCCGAAGATCCGGCGCAACACGTGGACTATGAACGCGCCCGAAGGGACGGAATCAAGTGTCTCCTATCTCCTCTTTCGCTAGAGCTATTTCTGCACTATCCTGTTATAGTGCTTTTATTCCACTTTCAACATCCTGTGGAATTCTGTAGTTTACTGAGGCCAAAGATGCCCCTCCCTAAACTGCAAACTTCAGAGTACCATAGGGTGATGAAGGTGGAATAATAGCACTATAACAGTGTAGTGGGGAAATGGCCTAGTAGAGAATGTTAATGGAGTGTATAGATTTAAAATGTGTGTCTAGTGTTTTACAATTTAGATTCTTTTATGCAGCTGCCACAAGCAATAAAATAGAAATTACTGCATATAATAACAATGTGTGATGTGATAAATATTGTGTCCTAATCCCAACCAAACTATGCCTGTTCAAATCAGTGAGATTTGCTTTTGATTCCTCCTTCAGGAAATTATTCAGTGGTTCTTAAACTACTGTATCTGCTACCCTATAAGACTCACTTTTTTCCCCTGAAAAATACTGTTTGAAAATGGGGTGAATCTTATATGCAGGTGTGTCGTATATGCTGGCAAATAGTATTTGCCAGTATATAAATAGGGTGCATCTTATATATGGGTGCATCTTATACACCAGCAAATATGGTAGTTAAAAAAAATAATTGCACTTAAACGATAATATCTACACATGGATATTAGTTAAATTGTTTAGTTGCCTATTTTGCTCTCTGACTGAAGTACAGTGCTGGGCAGTAGATGGAACTGGATCTACTGGTAGATCCTTGGGGAATCTAGATCACTGCTATTCAAAGTGGTGGTCCCTGGGCTGGTGCCAGTCCTCAAGCCGTTGGCTGCCAGTCTCTGGTGAGTTTCCACAAAGTAAAGAAACAGTTGTGGCCAATGGGTGCAAACACAATGCTGGTCCCTGTCACACTGGGAAAAAGTCATTCTGGCCCCTGACATCAGATAGCCTGAAAAGCACTGATGTAGATTGCATTAACCAGGATCTGTTGAGCCCTTGTTTGTTTGTTTTTAATTTTTTATTAATAAGGCAATGGGAAAATAACTTTCCACCCACTATATACTATATGACTGACTGTGGAAAAACAAGAGTGGATTTCGCTGTAGAAGGACTGTGAGCAATGCCTAGTACATTGGTTATGCTCAAATTCTTTGATTCAGGTTTTACGTCTTTTGCATCAGATTCCAGTTGGTGGGTCTACAGCAGGTGTGGAAACTGTCTGGTGTTCCAGATGTAGTTGTCCTTCTTATGCCATATGCCTCAAGCCTGAAATTTGCCCACCCTTGCTGTAATATACAGGATCTCAAACAGCACTTTCTTTTTCAGAGACATAATACTAGCTTCCTGGGACAAATAGAATACTGCCTTCTTTTGGATGTTGCATTTCAGGCATTCAGACTAAGGCAAACCTGCCATAGGGTTTTATTGGCAAGATTTGTTTGGAGCGGATTTGTCTTTGCTTTCCTCTGAGGCTGAAATAGAATGACTTGATCAAGGTTACCTGTAGGTTTTCATGACCAAGCAAAGATTCAGACCCTGGTCTCCAGAGTCAATGGCCTTTTCTGCATGGGGTTTTTAAAACAGTGCAGAGCGTCCTCCAGAGAGAACGTCTACACCTGGGAGCGGACTGGGTCCGGACTACTCTGTGTAGTTCCGGACCTCAGCCCGCTCCGGAACGACCCAAAGTGGTCGTTCAGCGTGCTTCTGAAAAACCGCTTAAAACAGGTCTTTCAAAAGCACAGAGCACGCCACTCCGTGGCTGCGCTCCGGTGCAGATTTGCAGGCTCACACCAGTGTGAGCCTGCAGATCTGCTGGGGGTGGGCTTTAGTCTGGCGAGCTTCACCAGTTGGTGGAGAGCCTCCACCAACCGGAAGCCGCCATTTTCATCCCCAGAGCAGTGCAAAGCGTGACCACGCACTGCTCCGGACCAGCCTGGACCCGCGCAAGGAGCACACAGGTCTGGTGAGTACCGGTACAGGGCGATTCCCTCGCTCTGTGCAGAAAAGGCCATAGTCCAACACTCAAGCAACTACATCACGCTTCTAAAGTGCCTAGAGAGGTAGCCATTGTCAGGTAGATGGATCTCAGACTGTTGGATGGCTGATCCAACAAAGTAATTCCTATCTTTCACATTTTATCTTATGAATGGTTTACATGGAATAATGGTAAATTATTGTTCACCTTTACTCCCCCTCTTATAGACAATATTTTATGGTTCAAATACGATCAGGCAGTCTCAGACAAAAGCCAATAACAGAAACAGACCAAGATGCTTACCATGATAGCTTCCAAAACACTGTTAAGTTTTGACAGTAGGCAATGCTCAGAATTTACCTGCAGTGTATCTGTTTTACATGGGTAGCATATGATTTTTAAAGTCTTTTTAGATATTTTTCCTCTAGCAAAATGAATTTTAAATGTTAATTTTTCTGGTGAAAGAAGGGTCTAAGCTGAATCTAGCCGTCAGCAGATGGATAAACTTTCAGATTCTTCCATGTCCTTGCTATCTCTATTCTTGCCACATAGATATAAGATCTTTGCATAAGAAATTTTCATTTGCTTTATCATAAGCTGATAGATTTGTTATTTCATTAATCCAATTTAAAATCTCTAACCAAAAGGGAATTATTTTGGGACAACTGACCATTGTGTGCTCCATTGTGCCAACAGTGTTACACACACTTTTCGTCATTTATCTGCCAAGTCATTTCTATGTATCTGACAAATCATTCTTATGTAATCTTAAGGGGCACAGATACCAATGATATATCCCTTTAATGGTGACTTCCTTTATGTTCTGAACAACAGTTTATATTGTAGAGTTCTCCAAATTCTATCGTATTCATTTACTTTTCTTTGTACCCCGAACTCAGCAGGGTACATATGCCCCCTTAGATTATTTGGTGGACCTATCTCAATAATTACTATATGAAATCCTTGAGCATATAAACACCTTTATTTTTCCAGGAAGTAAACTGACTGTAATTTTCACTCTGCTGAACACATTTTTGTTCTGTTCCTTCAATGACTTTAAGATGAACTTCTAATGAGGTTTTCTTGGTGAGATTTGTTCAAATGGGGCTTGCCATTGCCTTCCTTTGAAGCTGTGAGTATATGACTGGTTTCCCAGAGTCCTAGTCCAGTGCTGAAATCACTATACAATAGAAAATGGCATAATGGACACTGGGGTGGATCAAGTAATGTAATACATTTAGAGCATATCCTGAACATCTTAGAGACAAAAGTGTTCTCAATCTGCTTAGCTTTTCCCTTCAAACATGGAAGAAAGATAAAGGAAATAGCTAAGCCTGGAATAACATCCCTTTCCATTTGAACCTATGCTACTGTTCTGATTGATTTGAAATACTTAATAAGCTGCATCAACTGAAATGTCAAATATTTTTCTAAATTAAGAATTGCCAGCTCCACCATTTAAACTTGATTATATTTCATCCCACTGTCATTTTTTCCTCCCATGATAAACTTTTTAATTGCTATCTTCTAATTTTTCAGATGTTTTGGCCCAGAATTTAAGGGAATAGTCTGAAACAGGAACACAAAACATAAAGAAAACAGTTTTTATGACATATATTTCAACCAAAGTAGATGTTACATCTGAATGTGAAATACAGAAAATGGATGGACACCCACAATTTTAGCATCACATGGTATGAATTAAGTTCACAATGCAGTACCAATCTACTCAGTATGAAATCCCTTTGAACACTGTGGCATTTTCTTCTGAGTAGACATGGCCAGGATTGTATTGTAAGGAAGTTAATCATACAGACAAAAGATCTTTCTGTACTTGGTTTGGCTTTGTTTAATGTTTTCTTGGGAATAGGGTATTATTGTGCTAGCCCCATTGCAGGAAAAGTCTAGCAAAGAGTCTTGTGGAACCTTAAAGATTAAAGAGTTTTATTTGGCACAAGTTTTCATGGACAGGAGCCCATTTCACCAGATGTATTTTGTTTAGTAGTGGACAAAAGTTCTTAAATCAGCCTTAAAGATCTAGTAGCTGAATCTGCTGTCCTGAGATGAAGAGGCAGGAAACCTTTATATGGAACTTAGGCTAAGGATCTGTTGAGAGACAACGTAGCATAACATTACACTGGTATAACTTGGTAAGGGAAATGTGGAACTTTGCCCACTCATATTTTTGGGAATTTGCCACAAAATGTTTTGAAACTCAAGGACCTCATTATGCAAGCTAGTAAAAATTGGAGACATTGGAGAAATTGGAGAAAAAATTGGAGACATATCTGAAGATGCTCAATAAATGAATGATTTATTGATAAAAAGCTCAACACATTTTGGCCTGTATATACTTTCAAAGACCTTTTTCAGGGGCTATTGGAAATTTAACCACAGAAGTTTTTGGAGCTAAAACTCTCACATCATTAACTGGACAAAAAGAAGAAACTTCATATTCATCCCCATCGTGCTGCTATGAGTCTGAGAGATAGTGCAGTATTCATGACCAAGAGTATCCAGGAGATGTAGGGAGGAGGTCAGAAAGGCTAAAGCACAGAACGAACTTAGGCTGGCCAGAGACATTAAAAACAATAAAAAGGGCTTTTTTAAATATGTCCGCAGCAAAAGGAAAAAGAAGGAGACGATAGGGTCGCTGCGCAGAGAAGATGGCGAACTACTCACAGAGGGAAGAGCAAAGGCAGAACTGCTTAACATCTTCTTTGCCTCAGTTTTTTTCCCAGAAAGATACAAACACTCAACCTGGTGGTTGGGGAGCAGGTGAGGATGCAGGGGAAATAAAGCACATAATAGGTAGAGGGGTGGTACAGGAATACCTGACCACACTGGATGAATTCAAGTCTTCAGGGCCAGATGAATTGCATCCTAGGATATTAAAAGAGCTGGCAGAGGTCATTTCAGAACCGCTTGCTATAACCTTTGAGAAATCTTGGAGGACAGGAGAAGTTCCAGCAGACTGGAAGAGAGCAAATGTTGTCCCCATCTTCAAGAAGGGAGAAAAAGAGAACCCAAATAATTATCGCCCAGTCAGCCTGACATCAGTACCCGGAAAGATCCTGGAGCAGATCATTAAGCAGTCAGTTTCTAATCACTTAGAAAGCAAGGCGGTAATCACGAGAAGTCAACATGGATTTCTCAAAAATAAGTCATGCCAGACTAATCTTATCTCTTTTTATGACAGAATTACTAGCTTGATAGATGAAGGGAATGCTGTGGATGTAGCATATCTCGATTTCAGTAAGGCCTTTGACAAAGTTCCCCATGACATTCTTGCAAAGAAGCTGGTAAAATGCGGGCTGGACAGGGCTACTGTTAGTTGGATTTGTAATTGGTTGACCGACCGAACCCAAAGAGTAATCACTAATGGCTGCTTTTCATCCTGGAGAGAAGTGACTAGCGGGGTGCCACAGGGTTCTGTCCTGGGCCCAGTGCTGTTCAATATTTTTATCAACGACTTGGGTGAAGGAATAGAGGGCATGCTCATCAAATTTGCAAATGACCAAATTGGGAGGGGTTGCTAATACGCCAGAGGACAGGATCAAAATTCAGCATGACCTGGATAGATTGGAGAGCTGGGCCAAGCCTAACAAAATGAAATTCAACAGAGAGAAGTGTAAGGTCCTACACTTAGGTAGAAAAAATGGAATACAGAAATATAGGATGGGGGACATGTGGTTGGATAGCAGTACGTGCGAAAGGGATCTAAGAGTATTCATAGACCACAAGCTGAACATGAGTCGGCAGTGTAATGCGGCAGCCAAGAAAGCCAATGCAATTCTCGGCTGCATCAATAGGAATATGGTGTCTAGATCGAGGGAGGTACTAGTACCACTCTACTCTGCTTTGGTTAGACCTCATCTTGAATACTGTGTCCAGTTCTGGGCACCCCAATTCAAGAAGGACATGGTCATGCTGGAGCAAGTCCAGAGGAGGGCGACCAAAATGGTGAGGGGCCTGGAAGCCATGCCCTGTGAGGATAGACTTAGAGAGCTGAGTATGTTTAGTCTGTAGAAGAGAAGGTTAAGAGGGGACATGATAGCCATGTTTAAATATTTGAAGGGATGCCATGTAGAGGAAGGAGAGGGCTTGTTTTCCGCTGCTCCAGAGACCAGGACAAGGAGCAATGGATTCAAGCTGCAGGAAAGGAGATTCCACCTGAACCTCAGGAAGAACTTCCTGACAGTCAGGGCTGTCTGGCAGTGGAATCTGCTGCCTTGGAGTGTAGTGGAGTCTCCTTCCTTGGAGGTTTTTAAGCAGAGGCTAGATGGCCATCAGTCGGGAGTGCTTTGAGGGTGTTCCTGCATGGCAGGGGGTTGGACTGGATGGCCCGTGTGGTCTCTTCCAACTCTATATTTCTATGATTCTATGATTCTATGAGTTATTCTGCCTTATATCCCACACTAATATAGTCAAATGTTATCCATGATGTTTTTTTAAATAAAAATCACAGTGAATTCAACATAGTTTAATCCTGTTGCAGGATTCTGGTCACTAAAGCATACTATGTTAGGTAAAGTATTTTTGAACAATATCTAATTTGTTTGTAAAACAAACAAATTAGATATTGTTATAAAAATTAGATATTGTTTATAAAACAAACAAACAAACAAATGATGGTGATGGTGGTGGTGGTGATGATGATGGCAAAAATAATGAAGCTAGATGGTGTCATTAAAGTTTGTATTAGTACACTTGATCAGTTCTGCCTTGATGTTGAAACTAGAGCAACATATGTTATTCAACAGCTGCTCATATATATTCAGTGGGGAGTACTCTGGCAGCATATGTTTGCACATCTGTTTGCTAAGTCAGAAATCTGAAGGCACTTTAGAACTTCTTCCAAGGAGTATCATACGTCTTTTTCTCCAGAAGTAAATATGATGCTTGTAGACTCAAAAATAAGAGTATTGTTATGGCCACTTTACCTTCATTTCATTTCTTTATGTATTTAAAACAGAAACGAGCAACCGGTTGCCCTCTAGATATTGTTGGACTGCAGTTTTCTATGCTCATAGGCTAAGCATAGGTGGAATTCTGATAGGCAGCTAATGCAATTTTCTACTACACTAGCAGGACCTGGTTTCAGTTCCATAAATTAGATAGATTATGTTGTTGTTTGTCTTCAAGTCATTTCCACTTTATGATGACCTTCAGGCCAATCTATCACACAGTTTTCTGGGGCTGAACATGTGTGATGTGCCCAAATGGGATTCCATGACCTAGTGCCAAAACACATTCAGGTCTCCAAGGTTGAAGTCTAATATTCAAACTACTACACCATGCTGTGTCTGATAGATTGCTTACAGAACCTACACCATTCTCCTCTATGTCCATGTCTAAGTTTGTCTCACTAAAACTGCAGTGCCTTCTTTTCCCATAGACACCTTGCCTGTCTCCTGGTGGGGCGGGGGATGCTGTGATGCTTGAAGATCATTGCTTCTGTACCTCACATAACATTTAAATATCTTGAACTATCAAAACTCCTTTGTCACATCCTTGTATTGACTCAGAGGAACCCACAGTGGGATGCCTATTAGAGATTATAAAATTATTCTTATTCTTATTATTAGTGTAGCTCCTGGGAAACTCTAGCCAATGCATCCTTAAATGTTACAAAAAGTAACTTTTCCAAGCTGTTTACAGAAACTGTAACAGTAAAATAGATTTTTTTTGGTTCTTAGTCTTCAGATACTGGGCTTCTCTCTCTCTCTCCACCAGCTCAAGAGGAAGTTTTTGACACTTTGATATTCTTGAAAGTGGGAATGCATCATGGGTTTATCTGCACGGGTTTCTCTGCAAACAGTGATTCAGTCCATAGTGTACACACCCAGTACTTTGTGCAATGTTGTGTTGATGTAATATTTTTCACTTCATATAAAGGCATGAAAGCATCAAATTTCTACTAGAATTATTTATACTAAGAAAAATCTATCTGCTTGAAATATGGTTATGTGAAATGCCATCTTTTATGATTAACTAGTTGGGCAAAGAAGTAATTTGTGTATATTAAAGTGGAAGTATTTTTCCAAAAGTTGCAGATATAGTTTAACTTATTAGAGATATCACTGGAATGAGAAAGAAATGCCAACATTCCTTTTCCTTACAGACTGCAAGGTCAGCGTTCTCAAATTAAAGGCAAGTTTCATGTATGAAGGAGGGGAGGAGGCTCATGATTCACTATCTTTTCATCTGGGATTTTTCTCTTTCCAACAAGATGAGTGGAAGACTAGCAACCAAGGCCAGAGTACAGGATCTCAAGCCCATTGGCTTAATCCAATCCATGAAGGGACTGAAAGTGGCCTTCTGGAAATCCCAGATGATGCTTCCTCCATGAAGGCTAGTGATTTTAGCTTGTGGGATTAGAATCTGACCTGACATCTCAAAACATTTTTAAAATCTGACCTATTAAGATGTTGAGAGAGAGGTATGGCTCTATTTTTCATTCCTGGAATGTCCTCTTTGGTTGCCCAGTAAAACACATTTTTCTTAACAAAACAAAACAGCTTGCATCTAGGTTATGTGAAGGACTGTATCTCCATTTATGAGCCTAGTAGAGCTCTAAGATCTTCTGGAAAGACCCCTCTCTCTGTCCTACCACCTTGTTATGCTTGTTTGGTGGGAACACCAGAGAGAACCTTCCTTGCGGGCTGCTCCCAGACTTTGGAACTCCCTAAGGAGGTCAGAATGGCCCCGTCCTTGCTTTCTCTTGTCACCAAGTTAAAACATTTCTATTTCACTGGTCTTTTAGAAACTGACGGGGTGGGCTTTTAATGCTATGTTGTGCTATTTTTAAGTTTTACATATAGTTTTTTTAATGAATTCTGATGTTTTTAATGTTTAATGTTTTAACTGTATAGATTATTTAGTTGTTTGTGAAATAATTTATATTTGTACTTTTATCCTAATTCATAGAGGTCAGTTTTGGGGAGCAGGACACAGATAAAATAATGAAGGCAGTTTGCCATGGCTTCACCACAGAGGTCCAGAAGGCCCTGAGGATTTGTGTGGCTCTCCCCATGAGCAAAATCATGGGCCTTGAATTGTGGCCATGAGAATCTTCTTTCCAAATTTTATGAATTTCAGTGACATAATTTTGTAAGCCTACAGAAGAATGATTTGGAGCTTTCCCTTTTTTTTCCTTTCAAACAGTAAAAACAAAGAAGAACAAAACAAAGAGGAACCAAGTGCAGAAACTGTAATTGGGAGAGCCACCAAGTCCAGATCACATACCCTGGGACTGGGAAACGTTGGCTCTCTTGATATGTTAGAATAGAATTTCCACAAGTTCTTAACCATTGGCCATACTGGCTAGGGCTGCTGGGAGTTTAAGGCTACAGTTTCCTGACTTCAGCCACAGATAGAGGGTCAAATTACACATTATAATAAGTATATATCAGTCATTGCTGTGACATGATTCCTTAAAGAAATAAACAATTATTCGGCATAGGAGGGAAGATACTATCTGTGCTATTGTCAGCACAAGTTGGGGGAACGTTACGGTCCCTTTCATTACGGTCTCACATAGATTGTACCTTTCACCGCAGCTGTTAAGGGTTTAAAAGGGGTTGTACCTAACATATCATCTGGTTTGCCCTTGAAGGTGTATCTTGATCATGGGGAACTGTCTACTCCATATCACAATGGTTAAGTCTCAGTCTCCTGTTTGTAAAATGGTGATAAGTTCCCACTCAGTCGCTGACAAACAATTGAGCTGAAAAAATGAGGCATATATGAGTACTGTATGGTCATATATTGCAGCTGACAGTTTCTTGTTCTTTTGTCTTCTACTTCCTCCTTGTGCATACCCTTCTTTTCAAACACTTACTAGAATACACAGAACTTGGATAAAGTTACTTTTTCAGACTATAGCTCCTAAAATGTCCCAGCCAGTGTGGCAAATTGGCATGCTAAAGGGGATATTCTGGAAAATGCAGTCCCAATGGTAACATTTCCAAGGTCTGAGAGCACCTCTCTCTTTAGAACTTGATGTTTGCCTCAGGAATTGTCACGTAGACCAATTAATCCATTAATCTATGATGATGATGATGATGATGATGATGATTTAGTACCATTGCTGTCCATCGTGCTTTACAAGTTCAAGAACAATGAAACAGTTTTAACTAGGGTTTATTTAGATTTTATCAATGTTCTTGAGCACATAATTGGCAATTTCATTTTTAAAGTAAGAGAGGTTTCATTCAGTGGCATAATTCTTCATTGCTGGGTTCACAAGACCATGCTAGAGCTGTAAGTCCTCACTAATTTTGTTAGTGAATGTTATTTTCTGCACAGAAAATATGTTTCCTGTATTAAAAAAGTGCTATAGTTTGAGGCATATTTTGCATGTGGCTTTCTTTCTTCTTTTTTGGTATAGAAAACAGCATTTACAGAATGTGCAGAAAATATAGTTTCTTCAGCAAAAATACCACGTACAGATTTTGCACAGAATAACTCTCAAATTGTGAAGATTTCTGTTTTGTTAGGCTTTTCTGATAATCAAGAGGTAACATTTTGGAATATTTTGGAATATTATTTCCAACCCTAGACCATGCTCATGAAGACCAACAAAACTGAGATATATCCATATATGAACTCTTTTGGGACAAATCCTGTTTGAAATTGGAGCTCATTTGAGCTTACTTGAGGAATTTAGGAAGCTGACTTGTACCAGGTTGAACTGTTTGTCCTACTGGTTAAACAATGCCTTCTGTAAATATCAGCAGCTCTCTGGAAGAAGTCTTAATTGCTTGATGCCTGGTCTGTTAACTAGAGATGCCAGGGATTCTGGGAATCCTGCAGGGATTCTAAAAGAGAGAGATTGAGAGAGAGAGAGAGAGAGATGTGGGAAGAGAGATTCACAAAAATATCCTGCCATCATAAATTTGATCCAATATAAAACACAAATGGCACAAACCAGCCAAAGCTGTATACATATAAGTTCCACTGATCTGAACAGGAAAGAACAATGCATATGCTTAGCTCTCCCATTAAAATCAATGGGACAAATATATTTAAATTTGGCAAGATCACCTCCTACATTTATAACACCTTTTCTTTTTTTAAAGTACACTTTTGTTGTGCCTTATTAATTAATATGTTCTCCTGAATTTTCTTCCAGCTGAATTTTCTGTTCATTACTTGGAGTATTTTTTCCTAGTATTAGTATTAACTCAACTTGGTGATAATTTCTTCAACCTTTATTTTAGCACATCTTGAGGATGGCAGTGATTGCAGTAATTGTTTCCTTGTACCTCACTGTGGTTGGTCTAGTTCATTCTGTTATTTTGCTGTTGAATTTGGATTAAATAGGACATCCATCATTTGTAAACACTTATAGGCTAAATTAATCCTGGACAAACTCTATTGGAGCAAATGGATTTACTGACATTCTATCTCTGCTCTGTTATATTTTACCAATCAGACAGCTCACTGAAACAATGCTAATCATAGATTTCCACTGAAAAAGTTCCTATTTCCCTTTAAATTATCCCAAATATCTTCCAAGATAACAGTAAAGAAAAACCTATACTTTAATTTTTCGTCCTAGCACTTCAGTTCAGAAGGTATGATGAGAATGTTCTTCAATGGGAAACAGTTTCTACAAGTTTGCCATTGTTCCATATATTTTTATTCTATAATTTTACAAAGCTTTGACACAAGGAAGAACTTGATGGACCAGTGAGAAATTGTAGATGCCTACTGTGCTGGACTGTGCTTGGAAAACCAGCCCAAGGCCAGTTCTACCATTAGGCATGTTAAAGCATGTGTTTTAGCCTTCCAGTTGGGAATCTCATGCAAGGGCAGCAAATTATTAATTTAATCTATCGTTATAGTATTTTCTTATTCTTAGGGAAAGCTCTCTCTCTCTCTCTCTCGTGCGTGTGTGTGTGTGTGCGCGCCCTAGGGGCAATACAGCTCTGCTATTATGTACCATGGCCTGGGAAGTGGGAATGAGGAATGCCTTCTGTTGCTTTGCCTCAAGCAATGAAAATTCTTGGACTGGTCTTCACATCATCCGTTGTTTTTAGTTCTAGCATGCTAAAATCTTTTTGGAAATGATCTGATCCAGGTATTGTTTAGGACTCAACCTCTTTTCTGTGTTCAAGCCACACTTGTTGAGGAAGCAATAAAAGCCATAAAAGATTACAGGAATTCTCGGTCTAAGTACATACTTGAAACTGGAATTTTTGTCATCAAACCATACTTTGCTTAGACTCCTTCTCTGTATTGTTCTGGGTTTCTCAAGACTCCTACTTAAAATGGAGAAAACTTAAATGGAGAAAACTGCATCCAAACCACTGCTTAGCCTCCTGTGGTAGTTGGTGGTTTTAATGTCAAAGAAGTGGTGAATCTGCTCATGGTTTTGGTTTGCACTTTAAAATTCTGCTACACCAATTTGGGGGATGGAGTCAGCACCCTGAAGTGCCTCTTTATAATTTGGGCAAAAACCAGGAGTGGATTCCACTGACATGAAGTCAGACTTTCAGCTTCAGAGTTTCTCAGGTGATTTTTGGAAATTCACTGCCTTTGTACCTAAGATTTTCTCCTTTGTAAAAAACAAAAACTTACATCTAAAAGCAGAGTAAGCAAAGTTACCAAGCAAACAGAGCATACAGCAAATAATAACACTTCTAGATATTAATTATTTTCCATGTCTAACTCTCTGCAATGCTAGTAATTAGGAAATTGAAGGAAAAAATCACTTGGGGGAAGGAGGAGAAAGGAAGATTTGCTTTCCCCTATAGCTGCGCGCCAGGCAGAAGGTGGAGTTTATTCCTTCTGGAAAAAACAAAACAAAACATTTTGAGGTAAATATTCAGATCTCTACAGTAGAGTAAATTTATGAAAGGAAGTCTATATTTCAAACTTAACTACCTTAATAGTAATCTCTAAAATCTTCTAGCTAACATCCATGTTAGTAGGATTCAGTCTGAATATTTGTTTATTTTAACCCATTCTACAGAACAGAAAAAAGTTGTGATCTTCAGTTAAGTATTTAAAACTGTACTGATTTTTTTTAAAGGTGAAATAACTGAACCCTATACTTCTCTCTACAATATTCTCCACTTCTAACTCTTATGGTGGCAACCTGCCTTGCATATTTAGCTTTGCATAGTTTCCCCTTTTTTTCAGTATCAGGTTGAGACATTGTAGGATAATATAGTTATGAGAAAAGTGTAGAGAAAGGCTGGAAACTGGTGACACAGTTGGGGCACCATCTGTGATGCAGACATGGACTTAAAATGAAGATGACAAGCAGCTTTATTATCTGTGCTTTTATCTAGAAGCAGAGTTCAGAGAATTAACTTTAAGAGGACTTGCAATGACATGCTGATTAGCAATCAGTACCTGAGTCATGATAGGATGATGCACTGAGTCTTAGGGAATTATCCTACCATGTTGCCATTAGGGATGGCTTCAACATATTATGGAAACCTTTGGCATTCTGTGAACCATGGGTATCCCCTGAGTCTGTGCATATCTTTGTATGTAATCAATGACACTCAGCCTTGACCATCAGAAGTAAAAGGAATGATAGATGACTAGAAGCTATACAGAATCTATTTATTTATTTACAGCCTGTCCTATATCATGTGATCTCATGGTGGCACTCAGTTCAAACTAAGAAATAGTTTAAATGGATTAAAAGCATATTAAACAACTTGATAAATTTAAATAAAACAATTAAATGAAAGTGAATGAGAAGGCATGCTGGAGCAGATCTAAAGTCTACCTACAGTCCACAGTTCAGGAAATATTACTTTCTTAGACTACTGTGGGGGCTGGGCAGGGCTGGTGAGGAAGACCTACTGAATTCATGTCCAATTGTGGACTTTGTAGAATGATCTGGATTACCACTGTGGGAAACATAGTGTTGTTCTAGGCACTCAATTACACTATACAATTATAGCACTGTGATTCCACTTTAATTGCCAGAGCTGGAGGCCTGGGGTCTGTAGTTTGGTGAGGCACTAGAACTCTCTAGTTGAGGATTCCAAACATTTCTCCCCAAACTGTAGATCCCAGGATTCCACAGGATGTTTCCTTGACAGATAAAGTGGAGTCACAGTGTTAACATTGTGTAGTCTGAAAGGGCACAGATCACAACTTGGAGAGGTTACTTTTAGACTTCAGGTTCCAGAATCCCAAAGCCAGTCACTGTGATGGTAAGCATGCTGGGAATTGTGATTCTAAAAAGTAAATTTTCTGAGCTCTGGATTCTGGATTTCTCTCTGTATTTGAAGCCTAAGGTCTAATTCTAACTGTCAGTCTCTAATTTTAACTATAAATACAGCAGACCCACTGAGGCTATGGCAACTTAAGCTTACCTGATTTCAGTGGATCTGGTTTGATTGGGACCAATATTAGGGTGCAGGCTTAAGAACACACAACATTCACCATACTCTTATGGGTTTCCTACTATGTTTCTGTAAGCAGAAGTCAGAGCTTGGATATGGATATATTCTTAGGTTGCATCCACCTCTACTGAATACTTTCATATAGACATTACCAAGGTATTTATATAATATTTTCCATGTTTGAGAAGTCCCATGAAACTATGTTTCTGTCCTTTTTCTCTTAAAGCTGACTGCAATTTAAAAGCTTTTATTGCTGTTCTCTCTGAACTCCCTTGAAACTCATCTACCATGTCAGTTTCCTCTTTGAAGGCAATTAGCCCCAGATTGGCACAGTACTTCAACCCTGATCTGAATTGTGCTACGAATATTGGAAAAAATTACTTCCCTTCCCCTGGACACTGTGCTTTGGTTAATGCAACACAATATGACACTTGCTTCCATGTTTCAATGTGTAGCGATGGCAACAGTGCATTACTGCTTAATTGGGATTTGATTTAACAAATATGGAAGCATAATATAGTCTCAGTGCTGGCTGATAGCATCCATGTCAGTGGAGTCATGAATCCACCCTAGGCTTTAGTTTGTACCTTAAAAGAAGCATCCAAGGTGCTGAACCTATTTTGAGGATAGACTTTGGAATCTTGGATAGCTCCTTTGAAACAACAATGAAAATCCAGGGTGATTTCAAAGCTCCACTGACATGGATATAATCAGCCATTGCTGTATACTTCCTACTACCACACTCACTTCCACAAGGCCATTCATTCCTGATGTAAGAGGGCATTTTCAGGGGCCTATAGTTAGTCTCAATGAGAAAAAAACATTGAAATCATGGAATTCAGTGGGAAAACAGTTCCAATGCATCTACTGGAGTTGAGATTAACATAGGGCAATTGCTTTTGGTATTTGTGGGTATGTGAGAGAAAAAGAGATAGGGAGAAAAGAGATAAGAAGGATAAATCATTTTGTTTTTCCTTATGGGAGCTTATTATTGGTTTTGTCTTTCCTCCATTTCCTCCTCCTCCTCCTCCTTTGATTTTATTAATATACAACCTAAGAACAAAAAACAGAAAGGAAAAGTTAAACATATTAAGGAAAGAAATCCACTCTCAGGAAAGCACTCAACCAGATTCCTCAATGGCATGTTGGAAGCTCTGATGGTGATGAAGTGTGTCACTGATACAATCAATAAAAGGAAGCCATTTTTTTTCAAAGTTGTCTTGTGTGATACATCTTTTTATTACCCTCTCATTGTGTGCAAGCTTTTCCATTAGCCATGTGTCCCAGATCCTTTTCCAACATCTTTCAATGGAAAAATTACATGTTTTCCAATGGGAAGTGATTTCCAATCCTGCATTTATGAGAAGAAAGTTAATGAGGTCCTTGTTTACATTGTGAGTCATATATTGAAAGCAATTGAAGGGCAGGACAAAGATCAATTGTTTGCTTTGTAATAACACTGATGGTTTTCAAAACCTCAGACCAAAATTGGATTACAACAGGGCAGAATAACCACATATGAAGGTACGTACCCTTGGAGCTACAGCCCTCCAGCAGTTGAGTGATATGGTTTTTGTGATGTGAGTCAATTGAACAGGTGTAAGATACCGCATAGGAATCGATTTGAGGGTGCATTCTTTAAATTTAGTCAGGCAGGGTTTGTTTGGGAGTGATATCTAAATTTTCAACCAATTCATATTCAATACCTGAGCTCCAAGGTCAGCTTCTCAGCCTGGTTTACTATTTCCTCCATTTTCTTAGATAAGAGGGGGAAAAAATCTGAAGCCACTTCAAGACAGTGCCCTTGGTGCTCTCTTTAGAATGTCCAGGCCATTGGAAAGGAACTAGCAAAATTGCCTGTGGGTATTCCTTGCCTAAGATAACCCTGTGAAATTCCTGGGGTCGCCATAAGTTGACAGATGACTTGAAAGCGCGCGCACACACATAATGGAAACAAACTTAAAAAGAAAACACAAATAATTTTGCACACCCTTTTTATATCTATAGGGAAGAAACGTTCTTGCAAACCTTCTTTTGCAGATTCAGTGCTGTCTTCCCCTTTGACAATCCCACTCATCTACCGCATTAGATCTAAGTGTTTGGATGAAATGTGTTCCATGTCTAACTCTTCTTGGAAGTAATCCACTTGCCCTCTTGAAAATTAAAGTCTTGGCCATTTCTTCCTCCATTCTGGGTAGTGACTCTGATGTCACTGGGGCAAAGAAGCTGTGCTGCTTTTGGTGTAACAGAGTTATTTCCAACGTTTTCTTCTTTAAAATTTGGATGAAACCTGGCACCAGATTTCACTGCCCCACTGTCATCAGAGCCACCATTGCCACTGATTCCTGTATACCACCATAACTCTTTCTCTTCCCTTTTGCCTTTTATTCATTATTTCATGCATTCATTCTTTCACAGTTTACAAATAGCTCATTTGACAGTACTCTTCCCTCAAGATATAATACACAACAAAAAGCGAGTGGTGGCCGTGTGTGTGTGTGTGTGAGTTTAGCAGGAGCTGCAACTCTTCTTCTCCTTAGACACCCAAGCAATGGCAGTTTGAATCTGGAGGGAGGACTTTTCACTAGCCAGGCCATTTCCGCACTATACTATTATAGTGCTATAATTCTGCTTTCAACATCCTATGGAATCTTGGAGTTTGCAGTTTAGGGAGGGGTATTCAGAATTCTCAGCCAGAGAGCTCTTTGGCCTCAGTCAACTACAATCCCCAGAATTCCACAGGATGTTGAAAGTGGAATAATAGCACTATAATAAATCAGGTGGATTTGTAACTGGTTGGCTGACCGTACCCAAAGGGTGGTCACCAATGGCAGATTCTCATCCTGGAGAGAAGTGACTAGCGGGGTGCCACAGGGTTCTGTCCTGGGCCCGGTGCTGTTCAATATCTTCATTAATGACTTGGATGAATAGAGGGCATGCTGATCAAATTTGCAGATGACACCAAATTGGGAGGGCTTGCTAATACGCCTGATGACAGGATCAAAATTCAAAAGGACCTGGACAGATTGGAGAGCTGGGCCAAGGCTAACAAAATGAATTTCAACAGAGAGAAATGTAAGGTCCTACACTTAGGCAGAAAAAATGGTATGCAGAAATATAGGATGGGGGACACGTGGCTGGATAGCAGTACGTGTGAAAGGGATCTAGGAGTCTTAATAGACTACAAGCTGAACATGAGTCAGCAGTGTGATGCGGCAGCCAAGAAAGCCAATGCAATTCTTGGTTGCATCAATAGGAGTATGGTGTCTAGATCGAGGGAGGTATTGGTACCACTTTATTCTGCTTTGGTTAGACCTCATCTTGAATACTGCGTCCAATTCTGGGCACCCCAACTCAAGAAGGATATGGATAAGCTGGAGCAGGTCCAGAGGAGGGCAACCAAAATGGTGAGGGGCCTGGAAGCCATGCCCTATGAGGACAGACTTAGAGAGCTGGGTATGTTTAGTCTGCAGAAGAGAAGGTTGAGAGGGGACATGGTAGCCATGTTTAAATATTTGAAGGGATGGTATGTCGAGGAGGGAGTGGGTTTGTTTTCTCCTGCTCTTGAGACCAGGACAAGGAGCAATGGATACAAGCTGCAGGAGGGGAGATTCCACCTGAACTTCAGGAAGAATTTCCTGACGGTCAGGGCTGTCCGACAGTGGAATGTGCTGCCACAGAGTGTGGTGGAGTCTCCTTCGTTGGAGGTTTTTAAGCGGAGGCTGGATGGCCACTTGTCGGGAGTGCTTTGAGGGTTTTCCTGCATGGCAGGGGGTTGGACTGGATGGCCCTTGTGGTCTCTTCCAACTCTACATTTCTATGATTCTATGATTCTATAACAGTGTAGGATAGAAATGGCCTCACTGGGGTCCAGGCATGGTGGAGGTATTCCTGGCTATTCTTTCTCTCCCTCAGAGGTCAGTGCATGTTATTTCTGCTGTGGTTTTAAGACTGTAAATCAGGAGTTCTCAGCCTTTATTGTACCAAGTGTTTAAAATCTTAGTTCCCAGAAGCCTCAACCAACTAGTCATTCTGGTTGAGGCTTCAGGAATCACTGCCCAAAACTGCTATAGTCCAAAGATACATAACTTCCAAGCCAAATCCCAGCTCGCCACTTTTGTAGGGTGGCTTTCATGGTGCCTGACCAGCCATAACTATGTCTGCAGGGCTTGGCCATGCAAATCAAATCACATGCAAACATAAAATCCCTGGCGGTTTATTAAGCCCCTGATGCTCTCCCATATATTACTGTGTTCACCATGGTGCATTACAGTTGCAAAGCCCTACAGCATGGCTAGGCTTGCCTAGGTGATGTCCAGTTGCCATCGGGAAATGTTAATTGACTGCCAGACTTCTGACCTCTGGACATGGATAAAGAAACCTCTGGATTTCAAAGGAAAGCTTCAGAGACCAGAAACAACTGGTGTATTTTTTGTAAACAGCACTGCAATCATGATCTTACAATTGTTGCTATTTGGCCTATTTGAAAGACATGATTGTTCTAAATTGGATATAATACAGCTTGTTGCTTTGTGGTAAAGGAAAAGGAGCTGATTGGTGATGTGTGCTGGTTGTAAAATGCTGTGAAGTCTAGCCAGATGTCATTTTCATTTCTTTCAGGTTTTTCTTCCCCCATACCTATTAGTTATCAGATATCTGTCAGGCTTCACAGAGACGTACAGAGTTGTTTTACAAATTGAAAATCACTTCACTGTGTGCTAGTAATAATCTGATTGATTCTCAGTGATGGGAAATGCAATTTTTCTGTGGAGTCAAGATTGCTCTAAAACAATGATCTTCAACTGTTTCAGACCTGGGACTCACCTTTTAACTGCACTCTGCAATGTGGTAAACATACTTAATTATACATAAGACACTGTGAACCTATTCTGATTTTACCTCAGCATATTTCTTTTCTGGTATGAAAAATGATGGAAGAAGGAGGAACAAACTCTGGAAGCTACTCAAGGAAGACAAAGGCATCTGAAACATATTTAAAATTCTTCATTAAGGCAGGGAGACTGAAGAATTAAAATCTCATCTTGAATACCGTGAAGGCACCAGATCCCATCTGATTCTGGAAGCTAAAAAGGCTCAGTGTTGGTTTGTACTTGAATGGAAGACCTCCAACAAATATCAGGTGTGAAGAATATATTTCAGAGGAGGGAACTGGCAAAACCATCTCTGAGTATTACTTGCCTAAGAAAACCCTATGAAATCCATGGGGTCGCCATGTCAACAGGCAATTCGAAGGCATGTACTGTCATGCCCTGCTTCCAGAGCATGGACTCTGACTCAGAGTCTGAAACAGAGGGCATGCCAGAGGCTGAGACAGGGACCATGCTGGAGGCTGAAACAGGAGACATGCCAGAACCTGCTGTGCAGAGAGAGGTTACAGTGCCAGAAACAACAGGGGGTGGTGCCAGCTCCAACAGAGAGTCCTGCCTCTTTAGATATAGAAGAACACTCACCGACACCCAGCTTTGAAGAGCACAGACAGCAAAGAGAGACCCAGTGTCACTCTTTCAGGATTTATAACAGGCAATAATCAATCAAGTCACAGCTGTGCTAGACTTCAGACTTATTTAGTTGACATCCTCCCCCTCCAGGAGTTGTCAGAGCTTATCTGACCTTCTACTCTGCTGGATGCCTTGACAAATGCTTGGATTGACCTTGGACGCTTCCTTGCAGTGGAACCCTGTTGGACTTTGTTTATGTTGGATTTTATTTATGACTCTGTGCTTACTGCCTGGAAGTAAGTAACAAGTTGGGAGTTATTCAGTTTGTTTTGTTTTGTTTTATCGGCAGTGCCAGGACTGAGATAGGGCACATACACACACATACTTGAAGCACATGCAATTCAAGTGTGGTAAGGCAATGGAGGGATGGATTAAAACAAAACTTGGGGAAGCAGTATTTCATTTAGTATAGGCTAGTCATCTGGAATCCATTCTTTAATGGTTGAATTTATCTAAAAATTCATTGGATATCTGTTTGATATCCTACTATCTCAACTGTTTTGACCTTCATTACCAGGGTTTGTTTCTCTGCTTGGCCATGGAAGCCCACTGGGTGACCTTGGGCATGTCATACACTCTCAGGTCCCAGAAAACCCCATGGTTCGCCTTATGGTTGCCATAAGTTGGTAATGACTTGAAAGTACACAACAACAGTAACAACAACTTCAAAAATAAAGCAGCAAGCATCTAGCAACAAGGGCTTTCCAGTATTAGTATTCATTCTTTGACAAATATCATTATTTGATAGTTAATTTGGTCAACTGAATGAGGAGTTGATTAGTGGGCTACACTGCAGCAGGGAGGAGAGAAGGAGGAAGTCCTGTTGCTCATGGAGTGGTCCACTTATATGATGTTGGATTTCACCTATAGATTCAAAAAGGGAGTACATCATGTAGTGGATATATGAACTTAACACTACTGCGGTTGACAACTCTTTTCAAACAATCTAGCTCTGAAAACACTGGCTCTGGTAATAACTGTTAAGAAGTCCAGCACTCTTGAAAGATTACTTTAAAAACTGGCCTCATTAATTTCTTAAGAAGAAGTTTTGGAGGAGTGCAGTGGCTGGTGTGGAATGGATAAGTTGGGCCCCATCATTTCATTATTCCAAATCACCTGATTCTAATGTGATTTTATAGAAACAAGTGGCTCTTAAGAATTTTGACAGGCCTTAAAACAGTATTTTATCTTTGTATGTCTTTTTTTTTAAGGCGGGAACAAAGGGTACGTGGTGAAAAATCTATTTCCTAATTCACTTTGAGATATTCATGACTTTTTAGTAATTACTAGCAAGATGGACAGAGCTTATGCTTGCTGCCAGTAAGCAATGAATGTGAAAGAAGAGGTGGAGATGCAGAGTTGTATAAACACAAACTGAGGGAAATAATGGTTAGAATGGATCTAACTTAACAGGAGGGATGTAACTGTCTGCTAAGTTTCTTTTCAAAAGTAGCAGTGAGTAATTTTTCAGCAATTTTCTTCCCACTGCAAGAATATCTTCAAAAACTATGCAGTTTTCAAAGTCTCTTTGCAATTTTGGATTTCTTCTGTGCAAAATTCACACCTTGTACAAATAACAGCATTTTTCTTTGCACAGGAGATAGCGTTCTCTGTGCAAAATCCAGCATTTTCTGCACAGAAAATAGTATTTCAATGCAGAAGTATTCATTTCTGTGCAGAGAATGCTATTTTCTATGAAAATCAACAATCTGCAAATTTTATGCAAAATAAATCCCCCAATTACAGCATTTTCTGCATAGAAAACAGTACTTTCTGTGCAGGAATTAATGTTTCCTTTCAGAAAATGCTGTTTCATGTGCAGAAATCCTGTTTTATACGCAAAACTACCATGTATGAATTCTGTGCAGAAGAGGTCCTGAACTGTGAAGATTCTCATTTGGGTTTCTCAACACTCAAAAAATGTTTTTAATCATTTTTTAATTTTTTTTTCAAGTATTCTTACCATTCCCGCTTAATGACTGTTGACTAGCACTGTCTCATTCAGCCACCAACTTGACACTTCTGAGTATTGTTTGAAACAAAGTAAGTGAAATGTGTACAACCATTTGGGTCACATTTCATTGTTCAGAATTCAGTCATATAAAATTTCTGGGAAGTAATGTTAGAAGGAAATAAGGGAACAAGGCCTCAGAACATCGCTAAAAAGAAATGTAAAAAAATATACTGGAAGCATATCAGATTTATGAAAGTTATATTGCATAACCTCATGTTCCATAAGAAAAAGAAATACACACACGTGCATGTACAATCCTGAACTGAACAACAAAAACAAAAGATGTTTCTTTTCTCCTTTGCTTTCCTTTCTATTCCTTTCCGTCCTGTCCAGTCCTCTTCTGTTCTGTCTCATATTTTGAGTAAATAGAGCACAACAGCACAGACTGAAAATATAATTGCTTATTCCATTTAAGCGTATCACTATTTTGCAGCTTGCTCCTGCAAGAGCTGCCAAATTTCTGGTACTGCAAAATGTGAGAGTCAAAGGAAAGGGCTAGGTTATATAATAAGGGACTCAGCTCACAGAAAATGAGGAATGTCTAGCACTGACTGACATCAGAGGCTGATATCTGCAAGTGATGCTCTTCAGACATTGTTTTCAGGAGAACTAAGGGTTAGTGTGCACAAGCAACATCACTTGTACTTTGTGGGCTATTGGCCCAATGCAAAACCGTTCTGGAAGCTCCCACATGCCTCCTGATAAGGTAATTACTGTGAGACTTGGCTTCACATTCATACCTTTATTAATTTCATTATTTGATTATTTTATGTCCCGCCTTATCTCTAGAGATTTCGGGGTGGGATAAAGATCATAAGAGACTGCTAAAACATGGAGAAAAACTCAATGAGCTAAAACAAGTATGCAGACCCACAGCTCAGTAGTTCAGAGTCAAGTCATTACCCTGGGCCTTCAAAGCTTGGATGAAGAACCAGATATTAACTTGGTACCAAAACAAGACCAATGTTCATGTGAATCAGGGAGCGAATTTCAGTTGGGGAGGCCATCCAACATGATAGAATTCCATAATTAGAGCACCATAGGAAATAAGTGTTCTTTCATGTCTCTACTTAATCCAGGGCTCCCACTGGCAGGAAGACACCCTGGCAGATCTCAGTGCTCAGGCAGGTGTACACATTTACTTCATCCTTTATCATTTACCTTTGTCTCTCAAGTCTTTTTCCTGTCTTTCTTCCTAGTCCTTATAATAGGCAGCACGTTTATTTGTGAGCAGTAGACTATTGTGTACTGTCTCCTCAAGAAGTAAGCTCAGAAGGCCTCAGTGTTAGCAAACCTTATAAATGAAAGAGAAGAAAATACTCTTAGTTTTGACTAAAAGACGGGAGTAGTTGGAGAGATGCATCCAGGGGTGTAGTTATGGGAGTGGGCAAAATAAGGGTATTGCCTGTTCAAAAAGAATTCTGTTTGTCTCCATGAACTTTTTCTTCAGTTTCCCACTTTCAGAGGCTATTTCTGCACCTGACCAGGTCCTGCCAATGTCCCGTCATGATCCTGGCAGCACCTTTGCTGGGAAGGGAGAGTGATGGGAATGCTCCCCTCTGCACCTGGCCAGCTCCCTGTGAAAGGGAGCATGAGAAACATGTGCCTGCCTTCTGCAGTGCAGCCAGCCTCTTTCCTGTGCTATGCTGGGGAAGGAAGCACGTGATTGTGTTTCCATCCCTTCCACATGGCCAGGGGTGAAGGGAGCGTCGCACGATCGCGAGTGGTTAATGGATTTTTTCTGTTAAGTGAATATCCCACAATCATGATGTGTGGGGACATGTGAAAGTGTGATCTGTGGACTGCTGCCATCACATCCTCATCACAGGACTGAGATGCCATGTGGAAATGGCCAAAGGCACAAAATCATTTACACCTAGAACTGTGTTATTTGCTGTGTTCTCATTCTCTTGGCAACTATGCCTGTTCCTTTTTTTGGATACCTGAACTTTATTTCTGAATATTCAAGTGAAGTTTTAACTTACTGCAATGCTGGAAATTTGGATACTGAATGAATAATTCATGTGGAGATCAGAATTCTTTTTGGCTCCCCCCATAACTATATGCTGGCCATGCATCTCTACTTCAGGGACCAAATTAGCCATTGTCCCATTTTAGTTAAGATCCTGTGTTATTTTAAACTCAAATGTTGTGCAGGGTCCCTAAAAGTCTTTGTATATGATGTTAGCATATATAACTATGCTCCTGTGTAGCAGAGAAATTGCTCTGTGTATTGCTTTAGCACCTCAAGACTAACAGGCCAGCTTCTTGACATACTTGTATTACCTTAGATAACTCTTTGAAGGTTTATAGCTGGTGTCACAATTTGCATCATTCTGATTCTGCCCCCACAGCCATGCAATTACTTAAACCTTGTGGCATTAATATTGTGCTCTACCAGTACATTTGAAGAAGTGGAGTGAAACCCACAAAAGCGAATGCTAAAATAAATTGGTTAGTCTTAAAGGTGCTGCTAGATATCTTCTTTCCCATGTTTTCTTCCCCCCTCCCATGTATCATTCTTTCCTATATACAAATATAGCCACTTAAAGCTCTCTCTCTCTCTCTCTCTCCTTCTCCCTCCTCCCTCCCCCCCCCCACATTAATGTAGAAGATATGGTAAAGGTGGCAGACAGGAAGCACAGCCATTTGGTGGGGCAGGCAGCCAGCTGGAAAATTGGTGGCAACAGCTGCTAGTAAGGAAATAATGAGCACAGAAATGGCATTCCTGCTAGTTTTGCAGAAGCTCCCAAGTTCTTGTAAGTTGCAACCTTTATGAATATTGTCATTCATGCACTGTCAGAGTGTAAATGTTTAGTGTCCTTGTTTGTAACTTTCTTTTTTCCAAATCAGCTTCTTTATGGAAGAGAAGAGAACAAGTGCACCAGGACATAATGACATAGGATTTAAAACAACAACAAAACCAGACTCTGGGCAATTACCAGAAATGGGAAGTTGCGTAATTTAAATGCTCTTAGTCTGCTTCCAGTAGCATTCAGTTCATTACACACAACTGGGGCTGTTATTAACCATTACCTGCATGAGAGTGACAAACATCCCAAACTAAAGCTAGGTTGGCTTTTGCTTTTATGATATGTTTCTATGGAGCCTGCTGCATTTTAAATGCCATGGAAAGAGCAAGGCTTAGATCTTGTTGTCCGTAGATAAACCCATTCCAGGAAAGTGATAAGCTTCTCATTAATGCAGCTATAGAGTGCATCTCCAAAAATAATTCTTTCTGTAGTGATCTTGTGGAAGTTTGAGCTTGCTGTAAGATATATTAAACGGGTAGCAAAAGTTCTTGATTTTTAAAATCCTTACCATGGAAGCGAAAAACTGCAGTGATCTTGTTTGGTTTAGCAGAAGCCTTGAGTAGTCTCCTTCATTTTCTTCCTCTACAAAAGTTATGAAAAACATACCAGAACTTTTTGCTTCTGTATTCAGTTAATCACAGTTTAACATTACATCAGAATCCTAAACTGTAGCTAATCTTAATTATGGTTTATTGAACTAAGACAGTTTACTAATCCATGGTTTGGAAATGATTTGTTTCAGTAAACCATATGAAACAAATTAATGCCAAACCATGGATTAGCAGACTTAGTTCAATAAACCATACCTACATAGAGAGACAGTGTAATGTAGTGGTTTGAGCATTGGGCCCTGGATACCAGAGTTTGATTCCCCATTTGGCCATGAAAACCCACTGCGTGACCTTGGGCACATCACACACTCTCAGCCTCAGAAAACCCCATGATAGGATCCCCTTAGGGTCACTGTAAGTTGGAAACAACTTGAAGGCATACAACAACAAGAAACCATACATGAAATTAGGAAAGCGCACTGACTGTAAGATCGAATTCATACTCTGAACTAGTACTCTTTTCAGTTTCCATTTAGAACCAATCCAGTTTGATTTGGGTCCTAAAACTGAGTCAAGATTCAGATATCTGAAAGCTGATGCCTCCCAAAAATTATCACAAAAATCTAAAACTGATTATAACTTATTTTCTTTCTGTCATAATTGAATGAAATTTGTTGGCATAGTACAATGGATTATGTGTACTAAATTTTACAGTAGTAGGTGTTAGAGGGTACTATTATTTTTTTTTAAAAAAGAAAAAACATGAAAAACAGAATTCCATTATTTCCTACCCCTGGCCTAACATTGACACAAAGATAATAAAGAACATTTTTTTTAACTCCCAGTTGCTTTTGGCTCTGAGCGTCCCCTTTCTGAAACTAAGATAAAGCTTTGATTGTTGTAAATGAAAGGTGATTAAGCTGTAGCCCTCCAAATATGGTTAGACTGCAACTCCCACCAGCTCCAACCAGCATAGTCAATACTCATGGAATAAGGTGAGTTGAAATCCAGCAACACCTGAAGATCCACCATTTTCCTTACTTATTTTCCAAAGTTTGGCCCAATGGTACAACATATTAAAATATATACACACCTCTTTTCCCACAAGGAAATTTCTCTTGTGAATCCATCCCTAGCCTTGCTACCACAGCTGGAAGTAAAGATTCTGAAACAGAAGGAAGCTTCTCTCATTCCTTAGCTGCATAGTACATCTTAATTTGATAGGGGCATTTAGTTTGACTTCAGGAAAATTCCTTTACTCTGCAGGCACTGTGGACAGGAATGCCTTACTCTTCTATGATAATCATTCAGAGCACAGTACCAAATGTTGACTGTTTCTATTCTGGGTATGTTAAGTGGAATGCCAGAAAGAAGGCAACATAAAACAAGCAACTGGTGCTGTAGGGTCAGACTGCTTGTTTGAAAGCTTTGTAATAATTTAGGCATTTTCAATTTTCCATTCCTTTTAATGTTAGTGTCACGATTTGTTCCCATGGAAATGATTACTTAAAAATATAATGCTAATGAGTACGTGGTTGTATTTTCTCTGTAGCTAAGGCATGCAAGTTGCTTTCTCTGTTTTTCATAAAAAGGAATGTCCCACTTATGCGCCCCCCACCGCCCACGTGACAACGGGTGGAGGGGGGAGGGCGCTCTTTGACATCCTCCCGCGAGAGGAGAGCACCGGTGGGAGGAGGTGGGGCTTTAAGGCACTATTTAGGGCTGCCCCGCCTCCCCCTCGGCCTCTTTTCTCCGGATCGTTGCGAGCAGGAGAGAGGACGCTGCCCTGCGGATCTAGGCCGACCACATGGTTGGCCTGGAAAGCCATGGTTCGGCGGCCGGGGAAGCAACCGGTCGCGATTTTGTTGCGTGCCTCCTACTCCTCCGCCTCCGCTCCTTCCTCCTGCTCGCCTTTCCTCCGGTGGCGATGTCGACGGGCGCTGTGGCTGGCTCGTAGGCTGGCCACGTGGCGCGGTCGGGAGGCCTTCGTTTGTGGGTAGCTGCTGGTGGCCGCCTCAGCGGCCGGCCAGCTCCATTCCTCCCACCCGCCGGCCTCCTTCTCTTGGGCGGGCTCTGACGGTGGACGCAGCTGGCCCTGAGGCCGGCCACGTGGCAGGGCCACGAGGCCTTTGTCCATAGTGGTTAGCGGCCGCCTCAGCGGCTGCCGAGGTAAGGGGTCGTCTTTTGGCTCGCCGGGGGGCGGGAGGTCCACGCGAGGCCGGGGCGGCCGATGGGGACTAGCCTCGGGGTTGCGAGTTGGGCCACGCCCCGGGCGAGCTTCAGTTGGGGTGCTGCTCCACTGCTCCGCCGCTCTGGGCCGACCATGTGGTCGGCCTGGGGATCCTTGGTAAAAAGGGGGCATCTGGGGAACTAGTGGGGGACAGTTACTGTGGACATACCACCCTGAACGCACCCGATCTCGGCTGTCTTCGGATGCTAAGCGGGGTCGGGCCTGGTTGGGACTTGGGTGGGAGGCCGCCGGGGAATACCGGGTGCTCTAGGCATCCATCTATTACTTGGGATATATTAGACTGGGAAAGGGTGTCATTTCCTTCACTTTCTGCTATTCTTAGCAGCCAGTGGGCTTTGGGGTGGCCAGACAGTAGGGGTTCATGGTAGGGCTGGAGGCAACTTCTCCGGTTCGCTGGGCTGGGCTGGGCGGAGGGGTGCCCGCTGTCCATGTAGAGATCTTTCCCCCCTCCGCCCCCACCTCTCGCTGGCTCTCTCACCCTCTACCTCCATTCCCAAAAAAAAAAAAAAAAAACCAAACTGGATGGCTTTGAGCATTATGGAACTTGAATGGCCATGGGGCCAGGTAACTTAATTCTCCTACTGTTAGAGGTAGTGGGAGCAATGCCTGATCCTCTGAATGGCCACGGTAAGGCTTCAAACGCTAGGTGAAGAGATATTATTTACGTACAGGGGTTTGGGGCTGCAATGCGGCTCATAAAAACCAAGGAGGCATTGGCTATTAACTTGAATCATTGACATTTAACGAGTTCTGATAACACTGGGTTTTTTCCCTTTTTAGCTTATGACTTTCTGGTCTACAGTTACTGGAATGCTGATAGGAGTGGGGGAGTATGAGAGTTGTAGTTCGAATAAACAACCTCTCCAAGTCCCACTGTAGATTGAGGTATACTTACTCCCCAACTTGATGCCCCCGATGTTATTAGACTGCAATTCCTATTATCCCCAAATAAAAGGTGCACATCTGTAGAGGGTTGTGAGCACCTCTCTCTCCTTTTTAAACTAATACTTGTTTGAATGGAGAAGTTTTTATGGATTGTGGGGCTATTTGAGCAATCAAATTCATTGTTGTTTGTTCCTAACTCTATCTCTTTTAGTTTTCAGCGTTAACTGTTCCCAAATAAGCTATTGGAGGAAGGAAGAAGGAACTACAGACCAACACGGTACCCGTGTGGCCTAGGAGCCATTTCTTCCCCACCTTGATGTCTGGTGCAAGAGGATGTGACTGGCTGGGAGGCGGATTTTAAAACTGCAGTGGGAGTGGAGTTAAACCAGAAGTAATTCAAGGCTGCAAAGGCCCTCTAGTCATTTTAAGTTGGCTTGGAGGAGCTGATATATTCTCCATGGTTGATGTCCAGGGAGCTGGACCTAGTCCTTCAAGTTGCTGGCATTTCCACAACATCCTACATCCATAGATTGTTGTGGTTGTGTGCCTTCGGGTTGTTTTGGCTGGCAGCGACCCTGGGGTGAGTGAACCTTGGCAGTGGAAGCCCTGGTCTTCCATTGTCCCAGTCCCGTGCTCACAGAGGTTGTAGCGTTGGTGTGGAGACCGGGGTTTGAATTGCCATTAAGCCGTGGAGGCCCATTGGGTGACCATGGCCGACAATCTCTCTTAGCCCTTATGAGGGCAGGGGCAAATCCCCCCCAAAAATCCTAAAATCCTAAAAACCTTGCCGTAACATAACAAGCCCATGGGGGGTTTTCGCCCCTAGGTCGCCATGGGTCGGGGGCAGTCTGAGGACATGCAGGAGCAACCTGCAGATATGAAAATGGGTGGTTCATAAATACAGCAAAAGAATCAATTTCTTTATGATTTTCTTTCGTCTCATCTTCATACAGAGCGTTACGGTTCCAGTTCTGTGAGAGGCTGTATCCTCCAAGCACCATTTTTTGTATTAGATCCCTTCTGGTAGCAATATTTTTAATAACAGGACAGTAAGTTAATTTATATTTTAAAACCCGTATGCCATGATTTTCTCCTTCTTAGCTTTTCCATTGTTCATAATGTGTTCCTTGTTAACTCTCTACTGACAGACTTCAGTAAGTATATTAGCTGTCCTTTCATTGCAAGTAATTTATAACACTTGAAGAACTTATCTCAGAGCGAAAGAGCGGGTTCTGGGGGTTAGATTATACCCTATTTTCTTTATATTGTTACCTATATCGGCTCAATTCCTGTCTAGTTCTCAGCTGTCTACTTGAAATCAGCCGTATCCACCTTACATTTCCTTCACGAAGCGGTGGAAATAGATAATTGGTTCTGGCGTTGTGAAGTATGATGGCACAAGAACAAGGCCTTGCATAATGTTCAAGGTGGATCTATGAAATGCTGCTACAAAATGAGAGGAATTAGTCGAGCGTTTGCTATTTCCAGTTTTTGCTTTTGCTTCTCATGAATAGTCCGAGCTGCAGAACAATTTGTTACTAGTACTTCGGCTTTGGTCGACTTAACTTGCGAAGCGTAGTTTTATTGATAGTTTTATTACAGTCCTCCTTCCACATCTGTAGGCTTGACCTTTATGAATCTGATTAATGCAAGTTGTGTGGGTGCCTTTCTCCCAGTCTCCCCCTCCCATTGGCTTGCCTGGGCTCCAGTTACAGTACTGGACAAGACAGATTGGGAAATTAAGGTTACAACATCTCATATCCTTTTGATGAGGATTACCTATGAGAAAATAAATTCTTGGGCGCTGGCGGTTATATATTAGTCATTTATATTTTCTCTGTGTTCGGGGAATGCCTCACATCAGTTTGAAAATGTTGAACTTTCTTCTTGACTTCTCCTAGGACAATACAAACAGTCTTGTTTGGTTAATTGTAGTGTGATTGGTCGGGGGGGAAATTAGCATAACATGGAGAGTCTCGTGCTCCTCTGCATGTGAGGCACTGTTCCTCACCCAGTAGCTTTCGCTGCAATTTTGGCGCATTGAGGGTGAGTTGGTGGTTCAGAGCAAGGGGGACAGGCCTGGGACTTACCTGGGGTGAATGGCAGTTAACGCCTTCACATAAAAGATTGGAGTCTGATCGGGCCAAGTGGGGCGCGGGGGTTATGTGGTGCAAATTTTCTGATGCCGCTTTACGCTCTGTCGGGGAGCTGAGGGCTTACAACATATTAAATTTGATACACATTCATTTCGTGCAGGCCGAGCTTCCATTGCAGCTTTGATGGTAGATGGAAATGGAAGACCACGACGTGCTGGCACTTTGTCAGGCCGGCTCATCAGTTACACTGTCAGGCCGACTCACCAGTTACAATGTGTTTGGTTTCATTTCAGATTATTCTGTCCTGAATGTGAGGAGACAAGTGCGGAGCTGCGGTCACAGTTTCATCTTTTGGGCAGAGCGGCAGGCTCGTGATGGCCAATTTGGCATGCATGTGGGATTCGGTGACCAAGCCTCGCTCCGATGGAGTGGCAAGAGAGGCCTTCACTAGTATGGCCTGTTGCCTACACTGTTTGGGGGAGAGCCGGGGGCCTCTGCAGAGGTGTTGGTCATTCGGTGGCCCAGCCTCGCCCAATGGATTGGCAAAAGAGGCCTTTGTTGGCATGGCTTGTTGCCTACGCTGTTTGGGGAGAGCCGTTGGCTTCCGCCGATGTGTTGGTCATTCACCTGGGTAGTAATGACCTTGGTCAAAGGCTTAATCTTTTGGACGAGCGGCAGGCTCATGATTGCCAGGTTGGCACGCATTGAGATACAGTGGCCAAGCCTCGCTCCAATGGATTGGCAAAAGAGGCCTTTGTTGGCATGGCTTGTTGCCTACGCTGTTTGGGGAGAGCCGTTGGCCTCTGCCGATGTGTTGGTTATTCACCTGGATGATAAGGACCTGGGGCTTTTAAAAAGGGCAGGCCTTATCATATAGGCCATTCGTGATATGTGGATTTAAAATTAAAAATTAATTAAAATAAGTAAAAAATTAAACTAAAATTAAATTAAACATGGATGGATAAATAAAGAAGTGAATACATTGCAGTTCGCTCGTAGGCGAGTGAACAAGGAAACCTCCAATGTTGGTGACAGGGCTTGGGTTGATACATTCATCACTGTGACATTGTCTTTGATAAACCTGAGCTGTATAGATCACAGTGGGGTTCACTGGGACCTGAGGGCAATGAAATCTTTCTGTGGCATTTGCAGCAGGAGCTGGAAGCCATCCCGTGTGGGGGTTGGGGGGATAAGGATGAGCGGACGCTTGCCCTTATCCATGGCTGGTAAGGGGGGTGGTCTATGGGTTCGGTGTGTACCTATGGCACCCTTTGGTGTAGGATAATGTCTACCCTTGAGGAGGACCCGGGGCTAGCCCTCACTGGCTTGAGCCCGGGGGACTCGGACTTTGGGCTCACCTTCCAGACAAGGGCTGGCCAAAGTCTTGATCCACCTTCTGCGATTGGCTTTGGGGCCCGGTATCTCGCCCTATGGGCTAGGGAAGATGGGCGGGAGCTGACTCTTGCCCTAGTCCACCCATGCTGTTGACCCCCCTTTTAGGATAGAAGTTCAAGACCAAGTTCAAGTTCAAGTTCAAGTTAATTACCATTGTATGTTAATTAGGCATATTAATAAATTGCCCTAGTTCAACCCAAGCCCTGTGTGTGGTCTCCTCATTTTGTGGGTTGGGCGGCAAAATAACATAGATCCTATCTTTCCTTCGAAGAGCTCAGAATTATGTATACACTTTGCCATTTTGCCCTAAAAATGACCCCATGAGATAAGTGAAGATGAGAGATAACAACTGTCCCAAAGTCAAACTTTGAGCTTCACAGCTCAATGGGGATTCATACCCAAGTCTCTGGCCCTAGTAGTGTGACACACTAACCACTGTTTCATAGGCCATTTTTGCATGGGGCGAGGGAATCGCCCCGCACTGCTACTTACTGAATCTTCTGGCTCCCTGGTCCAGTCCAGGCTGCTCCAGAGCAGTGCGTGGTCATCAATCCGCTCTGCTCCAGCATCCAAAATGGCAGTTTCTGGTTGGTTGTGGGTCTTGACCAACCTCTGAAGCTTGCCAGCCTAAAGCCTGCCCTCGGCAGATTGCAGGCTCACATTGGTGCGAGCCTGCGAATCTGCACAAGGGAGCAGGCTTGCAGTGGTGCACTCCATGCTTTTGAAAGACCAGAAAAATCAGGTCTTTCAAAAGCACACTGGAGGACCACTTGGGGCCGTTCCGGAGTGGACTGAGGTGCGGATTTACACTGAGTAGTCCGGACCCAGTCCGCTCCAAAGTGCAGACGTCCTCCGTGGAGGACGCACTGCACTGTTTTTATTACCCCATGTGGAAATGGCCATACTGTCTCTTAACAGGACTGAGGAAAAAAAAAATCATTTCCTTCACATGCTAATGTGAACACACCAACATCTGCACTTTCAGACCAACAGAAAGTTGGTTGTCCTGAAAAATTTTCTGAATTTTATGAAAAAGCTCACCAGGCAAAAGAAGCTGAAGAAAACATCTGATGCTATGTCTGTGAATATAATGTGGGGAAAAAAAAATCACATTTTGGAAATTGCTTGCAAACAGTGTGTATATAATGAGAAACTGTGTACAGAAATGTATGCTTTTGTAGAAAGGCATACAGAAATTGATATGGATGTTCATTCTTTTTTTAAAAAAATCCTATATGAATTTTTATGCTTTTTTTTTTAAAAAAATCTGTGCTTTAGATGATTTGTACTGGAGACAGGAAAACATTTTCAAAATGTGTGAAGAACCAAACTTAATACTGGAAAAATGACAAGTCAAGAGAGACTGAAACTGACAAAGAGGTTAGAATGGCCCCTTCCTTGCTCTTGTTTCCATTGGCAAGCAAAGACTTTAAAAAAAATCCTGCCATGCTTCTGACAATTGAATGCTTTTAAAGAAAAAGGCTTCTAAGAGGGCAATGTACTGTTTTTAACTGTACTATTTTATCAAATCTTTTTAAAATTTTAATTGCATTTTTTAAAAAAATGTTATTGATCTTTGCATTCTATTTTAAAGTTGACTTTTTGTATGTTTTAACTATAGCTGAGATCCTGCATCAGGAGATGTATGCCTAACACCTAGTTATGTGCCCATGGCTACATCTCCCCATGCTATCCTTTGATTAAATAACTTTCTGTCTCCTCATTTTGATAGGAATCCATGCATGACACTGCACTTCTTTATACCAATGTCACTATTGGGAGGAAGAATCACAACCTAGAGGAAGTCTTTAGAAAGAAGGAAATAAAGAGTTAAGACCTTTTGGTTATGTCATACTAACAAAGAATTGTGGCATTAACTTATCCTGAGATGTAATTATACATGTGGTTTGCAAATGCCAGATACCTACTGGCAACAAACATAGCCACTAGATCTGAAAGCCAGAATGAGATTAAACTATCCTGTTGTTATAAAATGAACTGATTGTATATATAAAAATAAAATACTATTTGCTTACGGCAAAGTGATCCTGCCTCGTAAGCTCTGTGTTGTGTTACAGTGACGGCTGCAGATGGAAGAAAGCTGAGGCTATTAATGTCAGAGCAACAGTTGATTTTATTAGGTCCAAGGCAGGAATATATTCCAACTCTTTCCTTAGACTCTGTCCCCCTTGACACCTGCCAGATACAAAGGTCTTCAAAGTAAAATGGAAACAGTGCTTACTGGAGCCTAGACCAGGCAGTAGAAGCTGGGAAGCAATGAAACATCTATAATGATGCCAGGCTGGGTCATTTAACCTGAAGTAGATTATGTATGGTTATCTCTTCCATTTTCTCTGTTAGCTTGATAGCACCTGCAATCCATTGTATCCATGGATTGTTAGGATGGGGAACCAATGGTTAATGAGGTGTATCTGGCCTGCACCGTCCAAGTCCTATGATCTGTCTCTTTTGAAATATTTACCTCATCTTATGTTTAGGCTAACAGGTTCTAAGTATGGATAAACAAATGGACTTCTATTGTTAAAAAGAGAGAGAGAGAGAGAGTTTCTGGAACTAGAGGTAAGAGTGAGGTGGTCACTTCAGGCAGCAGGTACTGAGAGGCAAGAATGGAATGTCTTATGTAGCCTTCACTGTGACTGCTAAGCTAGGCTGTTACCTCCAGATGCTGTCCTATCACTACTGCTGAAGAAAAAATTAACTGTCAGCCCAGTTGTCTTTTGTACATACAATGTTTGTTATTCCCAAACTTGGGTGGCTCAGGGGTCCACCTGCAATGGCAGTACCTCTGTGAAACTGTGGGGAAATTATTAGCTTAAATTAGGAGGCCTGCAAGGGGGGAGGTAACCTAACAAGAACTTTTACGCCAATGTTTACCAGTACTTCGGCAGGGAAGAACCATCCAGAGGTCCAAAAGTAAGCTTAATTGTGTTTTATTGAATTAATCACACACACAAGATCCAAGCAGTCACACAAAGCTAACTGAAGTAAAAGGGCAGAAAGTTTTGGATAGCAAGAATGGGTGATATTTACCAGTTCAGCAGAGCAGTGAAGAAGCAGTGATGTGGCTTAGACTTGTGTCTAAGGACAGTACACAAACAGGAATTGGAGCAGCAGAGTGGTGACCAGCAATCACTGTACTGACTGGCCAAAACTAGAGCTTTATATACCCAATGTCTGCCTGGAGGGCAAGGGTGTGAATGGCTCTCTGGCCAAGTAAACAATGGAGTTCACAGAGTGGACAACGAGGTCTGGAATGGCCTAATGGTCTTAGTGTTAGGTGACAAAGAGCTAATAATTGCCCTGATAACTTGGTGCTTGTCGAACAAAGGAGAGGTTTGCATGGTCAAAGGAAGAGAAGTTAAGACAATCAGCAGTTTTGTGGGAATCACTCAGATGTTATTATCTAAAAGGTAGAGTTGTTTTGGCAAAATGCAAGCTCATTATCTCTGGAGTTTCCTGGTGATTTTCTGGCTATGGCCTGGCTATGCCTAGAGATATGTTCTGACCCAATTCATAGTGCATGCGTTTGTCCGTTCTCTTCCTCTTGTCCAATTCGGTCATACAGCCATAGCAGGGCATGTTTTATGCCAACTAATATATTTTATCAATTAGATCATATTTCACCAATTAAACCATATCAAAGTGTGCAGGTGTATGATCTAGTAACAAGATTGCATGCCATCTTTTTCTTTGCTTATGACAGCAACCTGTCTTGGGCCAGCCCTGCCTGCAGCCCCCATATCTAGAAAAATGAAAAGTTACTTTTTGGGTTGGTAACTTTGGGACTTGCCAAAGTTCCAAGCTCTGTCTGCCTCTCACTGCTGCCCTCTCCTCTGCTTCTATCTCCAGGTCACTGTTTTCCACAGCATGGTTTTTGTGTCTTTTTTAAAGCATCAAATCCTCCTTCGTTCCTTAATTCTTTTCTTTTCCAAAAAGTGAAAACAAATGAAAGGAAGTGAAAATCTTTTCCTTATGTTACTGAACAAGAACACTATCAACCAAGAGATGCCAGATTAAATGATTCTTATGGTGAGAAAAAAGTCATTGTAGAATGTAGATGGAAAGAATTTCCCAATACTCAGGAAACGCACTGGAAAGAATAACACAGTGGCAAGAATTTTGTGCAGTTTTCACCTTGTATTCACATATCCTGAAGTTTTCAGGAAATAATTCTATTCAGAAATACATGTGGGTTCTTTGCATGACAGCTGTGGGGTTTTGTACAGAAGACACATTTTTGTCCCCCCCCATTGTTTCAAGATAATCACAATTTTTTGTGTCTAAGATGGCCGCATTTTGTATAAAACCCCTGGGGATCTTCACAAAAACCATATGTGGCTATCTGGGAACAGTGGCTGGAATTGTACATGCACTGCTTACTTATATAACTACTGTGTTTCCCCAAAAACAAGACACCGTCTTATATTTATTTTTCCTCAAGAAGACACAGTATGGCTTATTTTCAGGGCATGTCTTATTTTTTATTAAGTATGGTACAACAATCTACATTTATTCAAATATAGTTAAGTTGTCTTCTTCTGGAACATCGTCATAACTCTCCAAACCCGGAATTCCATCCTGAATTTCTTGCAACTCCATTTCCTTTAAAAGTATTGGCCCCAATCTTTTATGTTGAGCAATAGAGCTCTCATTAAATGAGCAGTTCTTACCCATGTAACCTGCTCAGAGTGCATTGGCAACAACACTCTCAGTGATTTTATCCCATGAATTCTTCACCCAAATCACGACCTCTTGCAGGCTAGGTTTCACAAAGTTTCCACGCTGATTTCTTGTCATTCTATTTTCAATGTAGTCATTAATTTCCATAAGCAAATGGTCTTTGAATGGCTTGTTTATTGCAATATCAAGAGTCTGCAGATAGGCAGTCATTCCTGCAGGAATCATTATTTGATCTATTCTTCTCTCTGCAAGGAAGTTCTTCATGTCTTTAGCACGGTGAGTGCTGGCTGAATCCCAGACTAGCAGACCTCTTTGGCCACCTCGCAAAACAAGTGGCAGCATTAAATTAAATCAAGCCACTTCCTTATAACTGCTTGTGTGCACCAGACTTTTTCGGTTTCAAGAACATAAATGCCGGAAACACGTTCAATCTTATCTTTCTTGCCCTTAGTGATGATAAGAGGTGTGGCTTTCTTTCCATCCAGACGAATTGCCAAAATACAGGTAACACGTGAACTTTCGTGACCAGTGGAGGGAACGTAGATCGAGGAGGCACCCCTCTGTTCAATTGTTGTTTGGGCTTCTTGACCCATAAACACTGCAGTTTCATCCATAGCAATCATGTTGCAAAGTTCGTATTTAGAAAAGTTGATGCCATCAACAAAGGACTTGAATGCAAGTGCTCGCTTAATAACTTCAGCATCTTCCAACTTAAACAGTTTTGTTGATTTTCTGGGAGACAGTTCATATCGTGAAGGATGCCATCCAGCCAGTGTTATGATGCTTTGAATTCTGGGGATATTTTGAATTGTGGTGACATTGCAAGGGCAAATGCTTCAACATCAACCCTGCGCACAACCAAAGCCTTTGCTCTCCTGTCAGTAATCCATTCACTGATCATGTCTTCCAGCTCAGGAAATAAAGGTTGCCGACCTGAACCACACTTGTGCTTCTTAGCATTTCCTCTGTTCACCTGTAGACTGAGGTTATCGTATTCTGCCCGCCATTTTTGGAACATTCGGATATCCAACTTCTCTTTGCAGAAAGCCATAAGATTCTTGCCCTGGGAGTCCTCCACAATTCCTTTCTTGTACTCAACAGAATAACTCTTTCTTTTTGCACTCATCTTGTCTGGGGGTACAGATACTCAGGAAAAGCAGAGATAGGCCAGCAAAGCTGATGTGTAAGGGCTGGCTTCTTTATCAGGGATCCAGTGAGAACTTGGTCCAATCTGCACAGTGGAGCTGGGATGATCTCTCTGGGCTCAGTAGCGGACTGCTTGCTGAAGCTTCTTCCCTATCTCCTGGTGTTTGTGTGGGGTGAGAGAGACCCACAGACTGTTGCTGATCAGTGCTGGGGAGCAGAAGCTTTACTGGTATTTGTGGGGGGTGAGAGAGACCCACAGACTGTTGCTGGTTGGTGCTGGCAGACTTTTACTTTCACTTTCCCGCCATTTCCACACTGGGCTTCTATAATGGTGCAGAGCGACCTCTCACGGAGGTCTTCTGCACCCTAGAGTGGACTGGCATGGACTGCTTTTTGTAGTTCCACACCAGAATCCACTCAGGAGTGGCCGGAACTATCCGCGCTGCGTGTTTTTTAAAAACCCCTCCCTAAAGTGCAAACTCCAGGACTCCATAGGATGTTGGAAGTGGAATAATAGCACTAGAAAAGGCTAGTGCAGAAATGGCCCCAGTTCGGTTGCCATGGTCACAGCCTCCTTCCTCTATCGGAGGCTGGGGAGGGGCGGACGGGTTACCTATCACTGAGGTAGCCTTCAAGAAGGCCTGTTTGGGGCTCCGGAGGGCTTTCAGTTGCCAATCCCTCCCCTAAATTGTGGGAAGGGAGTGTTATCCAGCCCCATGGTTCCGATTATGACCACCTCAGTCGGGAAAGGAGCGATTCTTCTCCTCTGAAGAGAACCGAAACTTTTCGTTCCTTCCCCTCACAGCATTATGAGGCCTCCTCGCACGGCCTCCCATGGTGCACACCAGGCGTTCTGCCCCGTTCTCCATTACCTCAGGCTAGGTTAGGCCTCAGCCTCGGCCTGACGTGAGAGGGATGGGCTGGAGCGGGCCTCCGCCTGGGATGTCACTGCCTCCTCCTGAAACGGCTTCTCCTCTTCACCTGCCATGGCTCCGCAGCAGGCTGCCTGTTGTCACCGTCGCACATGTGCCCGAAGTCCTTGCTCGGTCGGTAGCGGCTGAGGGGGAAAAGACAACCACGACGACATCGATGGGGCTGCCTCCGTCTCCCATGGCCCAGCACTGGGCGCGCTGCTCCGGGGCTGCGGCTGTAGCTGTAACAGTTGCCGCCAGACTGGCGCGGCCTGCTTGCCCCCTCTGTGGCCTGCCGTCTCCTCCACCTCGTCCTCACTGCGCGCCAACTCCCTCGGCCTCTCTGGCTGCTGCTGGCTCCTCCTCTTACTTGGGGCAGCCACGCAGAGCTGGGTTCGGCTCCTTGCGGGGCTCCTTCTTGGCTCCGGCCCTCGTGGGGAGATGCTACAGCCAGGTAAGGCTCTCGGCTTGGCCTTCCCCTCCCTGCTCTTTGCCCTGAGGAGAGGGTTCATCTCCCACACCTGGGAATGTTTGGGGGCTCCTCTCTTGCTGCTTCTCCTGATTCTGTTCCACTTCCCCCCTTTGGACCTCCCCTTGCACTTCTGAGACCCTCTAAAATGAAGCCTGTGTGGGAACTCTTTGGGTTCTCCCTTTGAAAACTTACCATAGAACGGGACCTGACCAGGACCTGTCTTATTTTTGGGGTATGGCTTATATTGTGCAAATACTTAGAACTCCTGCTATGGCTTCCTTTATGGGTATGTCTTATTTTTGGGGAAACACGGTACCACAGCTAGGTACCATCTCCTGGTCTGACCCCTCTAAACCTTCAAGTCAGGTGGAAAGAAGGAAGTGCATGCCACTGAAAACATGGGCAGATAATGTTTCCATCCCCCTTCCACCAACCAGCAAGACTACAACAAGTCAGTGTGACCAGAGTACTGCTTTTGATCATCACAGCTTTGGTGGGAAGGGGTGGAAATATAATTTTCCAATGCCCCGATCACCAGTAGAATTGACACCCTTCTCTCCATGTGGTTGATGCTTGGTAATGTAGATCTGGGAAGGCAGTTATGATCATTGCAATAGCACCATAATTGTGACTATGTGGACAGCATGAATGTAGGGAGAAAACCCATAAGAATTTCTGAGCAGAACAATTTCCTCAAATATTTTGGCACATGCCATAATTAGGTGAACAATATTCAGTTTCTCCAAAGTGAGAAGAAAATTGTGGAGACTATTCATCCTCATTTGAAGGACAAAATAATCAAATGTTTGTATCGTATTGTAAAATAGATTTTCCTCATGTCTTGTTTTTCACTCTGTACTCCATGTTTGCTTCTGTGCTACAACAAATAGGATCGAGTGTAGGGATAGATGGAAATTTTTTTTTCAGTTAATTTTTAATATGAATTTACACAAATGTCTTCATTTTTATGAGAAAAAGAACTTAAGATTCAAAAACACTGAAGAAAGCCAGCTTTCACTATCCTTAGTGGAATTCAACCCGAGTCATGGAATGTGTTTGCATTACAGTTATAGCATAGCAGTTTGATACACTTGAAACACCATGATTGACTCTTATGGAATCCTGGGATTTGTAGTTTGGTAAGATGTTCAGGATACTTTTTTAAAGGGTACTAGTTCAGGGGAGTATATTAGAGGTTGCCAGCTGATAATTCTATGTACCTCAACAAACAACAAATCTCAGGATTCTATAGGGTGGAGCCCGGGAAATCCATTTGTATCAAAGTTTTATAACTGTATAGTATATTGAATGGACCCAGTAAAAAGGACAGCAGAAACTGGTTATGGATAACTCAAGTCCTACTGGTTTCAATAGCAGTATAAGCATGATTAAAGCCGTATTCATAACATGTTGATCCAACATGCAAGAAAAGGAATGTTCCAGCCCTTTCCCCTCTGCCAAAATTTTGCTCATGAAGAAAATGATAAAGAATTTTTGACAGGAAGAGTTTCCTGTATACACTGAGTTTTTCCAAATGGACAAGAACCCTGGACTATCATGTATACAGAAGTCTCTCTTCAGACTCATCTCTTCTTGTATAAGAAAACAATGACAGAGCTGGTAATGCTAGGGCAATCATTTCTGCCCATGTAGGATCAATATGGTAAATAATACCTGAATAGGGTTTTGTCTGTATCCAGTTCATTGCCTTTATTCTTTATTTAAGTGTATTGTTCTTTGCTAAAATTATATTTCTATCTATAGCTATCTATCTATTTATATATTACCAATTAACTTGAGATTCTAGTAGTCCCTAATTCACTTTCAAAACTCTGTGGAATAGCCTAGAAATAGTTCTGAATGAATATGCATACTCATACGGGTAAACACAATTAATGTACTTAAAGCTTTTCAACAGATGTTCTTCATTAAGATTGACACTGTGAGAATGTTACACGTTGGAATCAGTGCTGAATGTTATGCATTTTAATAAGTTTGATTTCTGAAACACAAACTGGAGTTAAAACAGGAACACTAAATAAGCATAAAATCCAAAAGGGATTTATAAAGTTAAAAAGTTCAAATGAAATACAATCTGCAATCTCTGCTAATGTTGGTACCCTAATTAAAATGATCCCTTTGAGGTTGGCTATACCAGGAACTAATTGATTTAGATATTTTCAGCTAAAGATGCCTTTAGTCAGTTCCCTTAATGCAGGGCCCATGAGGGTGAATGCAATTATTTTGGTCTTTTTTGCACTTTTAAATAGTACATAAATTTCCAGTTATGCAGCCTGCCTCATCTATATCTTATTCTAGATCAGTGGTTCTCAACCTGTGGGTCCCCAGATGTTTGTGGACTTCAGCTCCCAGAAGCCCTGAGCATTGACCATAGTGGCTGGGGCTTCTGGGAGCTGAAGTCCACAAACATCTGGGGACCCACAGGTTGAGAACCACTGCTCTAGATACTTATTAGCAGCACTACTCTTATTGAGATGCTTATTAGCATCACTCTGGTTCACCCTGGTTTCATTCAAAGCTCAGAGAATGAACTGAACGTTCTGTGGATGTGTACAAAATCATGTTGTCTACCCCACTCCCAAATCTCCCAAGACAAATCCAGCCAGAAATAGGTTGATCAGATTGTGGCAACTTGAACAAATGTTGTACCAGTTTACCAGAGCCTGGCATGGCCTGGGCAGCTTCGTTTACTGCTATGTCACCCATCCTATATCTGTGCATTTCATTTTTTCTACCCAAGTTTAGTTATCTTACATTTCTCCCTGTTGAAATGCCAGCACTCTAATCAGTTAAGGTCATTTTGAACTCTGATCCTGTCGTCTGGGGTGAAATAGAAAGAAAATATTTTCTTTTGTCTTCTCTAATCTGCTGCCAATCAAGTTCAGCATTTGAACTCAAGTTCTAGCATCTTGAAATATAGTTCTGATCTAGTTTATAGGCATTAGCAGTAAGAGTCCATGAAAGCTGATGCCCAACTAGCATGTACTGATGTCAGACAGAAACTGGCAGACTTGGAAAATGTCATCTTTGCTAAGAAAGCACTCTTGTTCAGCCTGAAGGGAATACCTTTGCCAATTACTTGAGAAGGTACAATGAAAACCAAAGTGAGCAAAAGGATGTAAGTTTTCAGTGACGTTTAATGTAATGATTTTGTAGTATTGGGATTTTCCTCAACACTGTTAGATGCTCACACACAACCCTTTGAACAGTGGGTTCCATGCTTATACACTAAAATGTACAATCAATTTTGGAAATATTCAAAGACACTGGATTGGTTTCTGGATTTAGGTGCATATAACTGGGTTGGAAGACCTAGCAGATGTCCACCCAATAACAACCTGTCTACCAATGCATCTATCTATCTATCTATCTATCTATCTATCTATCTATCTATCTATCTATCTATTTAATATCTGTTATGTTTCTATGACACTTTTCTCCCAGAGTGAGACTCACTCTTCTAACCCTCAAAACATTAGAAAGCCTTGACTCAGTGTCCTGGAAAGAAATCCATACAAAATTCTTACTGATTGTGGACATGTGGCCCTCTAGATATGGGCTGCAATTTCCATTACTCCCACAGAGCGTGGCCTAATGTGAGTTGATGGGAGGTGTAGTCCATCAGCAGGGTCATATATACCTTAATCTTTCTGTGATGTCTTTTATGGTACATGATATCCCATGTATGTGAAAGCCAGACGCTCACTCCTGTCTTTTGTGAAAACCAGAGCCTCACTCCTGGACCCACATATCAGAAAGAAATGTACAAAAAGCTATTCCTGAAGGTCTCATTTTACTTTTAAAAATCCAAATATTATCTTGCTTGTCTAGCCTGTGTTTTCTGCCTTCCTATCTCATTCAACCCTTTGCTTCATATGTTTGTTTCCCTATTATCCAGGTCGACAGCCTATTCCCTGGAAAAACTCTTACCTTTTCTGAAATGTAATTCAGAAAGCACAATAACTGGGATCCTATTAACACCTGCATAAATTCCTTTAGAAAGTGGTTGGATATTTCTGTCCATAGCTGAGTATCACTTCAAGGCTGTAGATACAAAGTTGTGCATATTGTACCATTGTGCCTGCAAATGCACATGCATGTGGATGCCTGCATGCTTGTTTGGTTGCACATATGGGTGTGCTTTCAGTTGCATGCTGTTGCTGTTCAATACAAGTGATGCATAGCACAATCACTAAATAAGTCCAGAGGTGCAGATTTTTATTAGGCAACTGCTATGTAAGATCTCAGCAAATATCTGTACAGCGGCCACCACTGTGCTAGATATTCAAGCTTTTCATTAAGGTAAAAGACAGCTCAGCTATTAGAGATTAAGCATGTTATTTCTTGATAAGCATTCTGGGTTTCCGGGAAACTATATTATTTACAACAACCTCTAAAATTTAATTAGGAGAAAAGTAGAAAGAGATGTTGAAAAAAAGCAGTCCTAATTACTGTAAGCAGTATTTTTGCTATGTTTACAAAATAGCTTGGAAACAGTGGTGGGTCTTAATACATTACAGCTGTGAAATATACACACTAAAAGCATGGTGCAATATTAATAAACCATTTTATCAAATTGCTTAAAAGGACTGCACTTTTTACTCAGGAGAGAGTTGGGAGCATGGGGGAAAGGGCCCACTATCACTACATGCATTGGGTATGAACAAATTCCACCTTTCTGCAAAGGTGCTGATAATGTTTATCTTGCAATTATTGCTAACAAATTGGTTTCAGAGATTTTATTTGTGTTGGCTTAATTAATGCCTCCCATCTACCTATCAGAATAAATCCCTTTCATCTCTCCTTTCACTTGGGTGTCATAACTCACTTCTTGGAGGACTCAGACAGAAAATAGGAAGATTTTCATGAGACTGCAGGTTTCTCTGTGTCTGAGGAGAGGGGGGCTATGGTAGTAGAAGACGTTGCTCCCCAGCAGGATGTGGCAGAGGCTACATACTCTGAAAACAACATGACTCCATCTTTCATTGAGAGACTGAGGCAGAAACAGCAAGCCCTATACACCATTTAAATAACAAACACTGACCCAAGTAGCACTAATGAGGCACCTGTGGCCTCGAAGGAGCTGCTCATAAATATCTTGGCAGTTACCTCCTAGCCTTATTGCTGACAACTGCCTTATCTGGTTGACTGGTGTACTCTCTCCCTTTTTTTTTTTGTCTGGACCTTGGACTGGCTACATTTTGGACTAATCTGTTTACTCTTTGCTGACTCATGGACCTGGATGTCTGACCTGCTGATATGACTTCTGGGCTGGCTCAAGACCACTCTCCATGTTTCCGTTTCCTTTTGCTCAGCTAGTCTGTGACTGACCTGGACTGCACTGACTACTTAACTGCTCCTATGAACCAACAATCTGCTGCCAGGACCCTTGCTGACTACTGTTCAGGACACTCTTCTTGTTGAGATGTGATTCCTCCTACCCATTTAGTCATATTTATTTCCTTTTCCCTTCTGAACTGTTTTCTGGGCGATTCTAGCTCTGTCTTAGGCAGTTTGGGGCTATTAAATTGATGACTGCAGAAGGGTCTTTTAATAGATGATGTTTTAATTTATGGATGTTATGGTATTTCATGTTCATTATTATTTATGGATGTTATGGTATTTCATGTTCATTATTATGTTTTAAATGCTTCTTTAAAAACAGTGGTGCTTTTTAAATAGTTTATTTAATGTTTTTAAAACTGGTTTCACCCTCATAATTAATTTTTTAAACTGTATTTTGTTTTAATCTGTATTGTGAGCCACACCTTGGATCCTACATTGGGCAAGAGAAAGAGACATAAATGAAATAAAATATGAAATGAAGTAAGTGCTACAAGCAGGCATCTGCCAATATTCCAGGAGTACATCCTTGCCACTGTCATTTCTCCATGACTGGTGGCAGTGAGGGCACTGAGATTCTTCTACTGGTGGTTGTGTACCCTTCTTTTCTTCTGTTTATACTTGCTTGCTAAGCATCCATCTGTATAGTCCACTAACTGTGAGGTTTTGTACAGCAGAGTAACAGGAATATAAAAAAGAGGATCTAGTACTGCCCATCTCACTATGACACATCTGAGATGTCTATGGCATGGGAATATTGAGCATGGCCCATGCCTGTGAACCTGCTTTTGGAGATATTTCTAGTTCCTTGCACCTGAAATAGACTACCTCTACATTCTTCAAGGCCACCTCCCTATGCAAGTCCTTCCTGTTTTCATATTTTTGAAACTAAACAAAAAGCCAAACTAGGAAAGTATCTCTGTAGATAGAATTGAAAGGTAATGGAAAAGAAATAAATAAACTTCAAACCACCAGTGCTAGTGTAAACTGCCAGAGAGAGGGGAAGAGGAAGGGAGGGAGAACAGGACAGACAAAGTGTGTCTTATGTAAACTTACCTGGGAGTAAGCACTCCTGATAATCCTGAGTCTCATTTCTAAATAAGTATGTACAGAACTGCATTGAGAGCCAGTGTGGTGTAGTGGTTTGAATGTTGGACTACAACCCTGATAAGGGTTCGATTCTCTGCTTGGCCATGGAAACCCACTGGGTGACCTTGGCTATGTAACACACTCTCAGCCCCAGAAAACTCCATGATAGGTTTGCCTTAGGGTCATCATAAGTTGGAACCAATTTGACGCCACACAACAACAACAGAATTGCATTATTACCCTTCCTGCCCCCCTTTTTTAATTGATAATTTAGTCACTAGGTGATGCTGGACATAATTGTGGCTGGTGAAATCAAGAGTTTCCTATTGCTATTTATTTTTGTCTTAATCCCTGACTGGTAACCGTTTGGTGACCAGATTCCTACCTACAGTTTGAATTAATATATTTCTGCCAAAGATATATCAAATGGGACTGGCACTTTCAGCCATTTCACATTAGCTGCTACCTAGGTTACTTCTTTTTTTCCCCTGCTACTGAACTCAGAACCTGATCCCCCTCTTAGAAACTGATCTCCTTGTTCCCCAATAAGTTGGCTTGCATTTATTCTTGTAAACACTCTGCTTGATTTATCTTTTTGTTTAATATGTTTACCTAGGAACACATTGCATGGATTACCTTTTTATGTTATACTTTATATTCTGACAGAAATGAATGTGTAGAAGACAATGGGCTTTGGTCTGGACTGTTGGATTGTTTGAGTCGCTGGTTTTTCTAACAAATAAAATAATGTGTTCCAGTATCCATAACAGCTATATATCATGCCAAGACTGTGCTCATGGTCTAGTTAATCCATCTAATCAGAGTAAGGTTGGAATGGCCAAGACAAAACCCAGGCCACTTCGAAAATCTACCCGAAGGGTGACATATTGGTGAGAATCAAAGAGAATGACTCCCACAGTTCCCAGAGTTATGAGAGACCTTAGATCCTGGGTTGCTGACATTTTTAATGGGTGTTGGACAAGTGATTTCCATGTTTTCTTTAGATCTTACAAGATAAGTATCTGCCACTGCTGACTACATTCCAAACATCTAAGTAAACAGATGGTGCTCCAAGAACTTCCAAAGCTCAAACAAAGGTTAGGAAAAGGAAACAAAAGTAATTTATACTAAAGCCTCTACAGCAGCCAATCTGATCTTAAAGGGCAAAGACTAAAAGGCAAAGCAAGCCTGGATTGCTTTAGCTCATAAGAGAATGTAAGTAACTGGAAAACATGGGTAATGAAAATGACATCCCCCTCCTTTCCTAGAATTGAGAAATTTGGGACAGGCTTCTTGGGGTCTAATTCCTTTAGAAACTCTCAGGTAACAGTGAACATCTGTTCACTTTATTTACAAAATTGCAGGCTGGAGAAAGAGGGAAACCACAGCTAGCACAGGCATTATTTATATATTATTTATGAATTCAATTTATATTCTGCCCTCCCTGATTTAGTGGTGGTGTCCATGGTTCTTCTCTTTCTGAGTTTGTCTTCACAATAGTCTGGTGGAGTAGCAAAAGCTGGGAGAGAGTAGCTTGCCTATCATGTTTGATAGCCAACTTGCCTATCATATTTAATGGCTCAGTGGAGACTTGAACCTGGATTTTAACCAAGTTCCAGTCCAAGACTCTTGTTACTACAGCAGAAACAGAATACCTCCTAGTGTACGAAAGGACTGGACCTCACAAGGGGTTTTAAACTGAACTTCTAGCAGGATAACCATGTATTTGGTTGGGACTTATCACATGATGTAGTTCCTCTTCAGTTTTTCTCCTAGTGAGAGATCACTTGGAGAGTGTTTCTTTTATATAGGAGGTCATTAATAGGTTAATCCATTAATGACCTTCTTTGTAAAAGACATTCTTTCCAAATGGTCTCCTATCAGGAGAACAACAGAAAACAAATGTGATAATGTGATAAGTCCATGTTATTATCCTGCTTTAAGTGTGACTTACCTGTCTTGTGTGATAAAGCTCTTATGAGATGCTTCTGGAAATGCTCAAATTCTCACATACAACAAAGCTACTTGCAAATACCTCAGGACCCATGAAACCACAATTCTTCTTTTCCATAACTGGGTGTAGTTCCAGACCTCCCCAGGAGTTCATTTGGTACTGAACACTGACATTTCTACTATATCATAAGCTTTATTGAGAGTGAATGATGCAGCAAACAGTATGGAAAAGGGAAATATTTCATTCTTGGCATTCATGGAGCCTAGCATCCCTTCACAGCCAATGATAGAATTAGCTGTTGAACAACAATTCTACCAAGACATCTTCAGCTGATGATCAAATTCCTTATCAATGGCTAAACGGAGCCCTTGCATTTGGGTGCACTCCCTCCAGGGCAAGGCCAATAGAAGATGGACTTCCAAGGGATAGACAGTGCAGAATCAAACCAAAGAGTTAAAAACTGGGAAGCATATCTGTCTCTCCCTCCATACCTATGAGATCTGTGCAAGCAGGTTAGTAACAAGGGAAAGTTCATTCCCCAAGTCCCTTCCCAGCCTTCTTTTCCAAATCTCGAACTGCCAATCTAATGCAAAAAGTATCAAATGAGGTCACTAATATAATTTAATTCTTTTCATTTTACTGGGCACCTGTTAACATTTGGTCATGATGGTAATGATGACTCCTAAACCCATTTATGAGTCCAATCTAGCCCTATTATCTTTTGCACATCATTTGTTTCTTTAAGAGCAGTTATAGTCACAGACAACCTGTGTAGGCTGACCAGTTTCTGTTTTCATCCCCAAGCTTTTCAAAAACCATCCTTAAAAGAACAAAGAGAGGGAGTGAGGGACGGAGAAAGAGTTCAACATAATGTAGGTCTGTGCTACTCAAAAGTGGTGGTCCATGGACCAGTGCTGGTCCATGAGCCATTGGCTGCTGGTTCACAGTGAGTTTCCAGGAAGCTATGTAAAAGGGATAATGATATAGAATCATAGAATTATAGAGCTGGAAGAGACCATAAGGGCCATCCTGCCCAAGCCCTTGCCATACAAGTATACACCATAAAAGCATTCCTGACAGATGCCCATCCAACCTCTCTTTAAAAACCAAGGCAGCACATGCCACTACTGAACTGTTCTTACCATCAAAAAGTTCTTCCTAAGGTTTAGATGAAATCTCTTTTCCTGAAGTTTGAAGCCCTTGCTCTGTGTCCTAGTCTCTGGAGCAGCAGAAAACAGGCTGCCATATTTATGGCATTAAATGCAGTAACAATCATTGGCATCTCAGTGAAAAAAAATGCTGCCCTACCATATTAAACAGCTTTAAGCTCTCATCTAGATTACAATAAGTGCTATTAGAGGAGGGGAGAACATGGGAGATGAGGTATCAATAGAAAAGTGTGGTTAGTAGTGAAGCAAAACTATTGGAAATTGAAGATTAGGAAAAGAACTCTTCCTTCCACATAGTTCAACAAAGGGAAATAGTACGAGGGTGATCTGGAGTGACCAATAGTGGGCTGAACCAAAGGCAAAGAGCATGACGGAAATCCCTAAATTAGGAAGTCTTTTTTTTCTTGAGCCACCTCTCCCCAGAATTTTTTTTAGGAGTGTTAGGAAGCCCCCAGGTTGTTCATGGCTAGAATTGCCATCAGAAATAAGGGATAGGGTTCCTGTCATTTTAATAATTGTATGGAGGAGGCAATTTCAGCAGGTGTTGCTTGTCATGATGGCCCACTGAATACCTATTGAAATTCTATCTTCTACACAATCGGTAAGGGGTCAGGAGCCCTTTTCCATAATTCATCTGGAAACGTTATTTATAGCAAACCCATAAGACAAGTCTAAAGCTTTGTTTGGTTTTTGAAACTTTTGCAGCCTGTCTTCCTTTCTTTCATGTTTTGGATATAAAGACTAGAAACACAACACTTAAAGCTGAAAAGGGGAGGAAGTTAAATCTGGCACTTTGGAGATTCCATGTGTGTCAGCAATGCATAGCTACAGTATATAACACTTCAACATGTTCTGTATTTGTTAAATGCCTCTGAAAAACTGCAGTGTAAAACATATGCTTTATATTATGATCTATAGTATAAAAAAACCCTCCTTCTTATGGAATAATGATTACTCTTCTCTGAGATCCCTTCCAGAAGCTGCACATAGTACTAATGTATTGGAAAAGTGTTTCCTCAGACCACACACTGGGTAGAAAATGTAAGGGATGATGTGGGGCGGTGTGTGTGGGAAGCATTTTCTTTAAAGCAACCATAATGTGATCTTTTCTATGGTGTGTAACAAATGTATATGTATGTGTGTGTGCCTTGTTTGTATTTGCAAAATGAAACAGAAAACACAGATTTCTTAAAAATATAATTAAAAAGACAGTTGGCTCTTAAATGAATTAGGCTTTTGCCATGGTGGAACTGGTTATTGGATTATATCTCATTAGCAAAAAGAAAGGCAAAGCAAAACAGACACCTCAGACAATCATAATTTGCTATGTTCATTAATTCATTCATGAGAACCCTCCAGTATGAATATTTTGAAGAGATTAATTTCTTTTCCTTTAAGAAGCAGCCAAGAAGTTAGCAGACAGATGGGGATTTCTTGTAGTTCAAAATAAATAAATAAATAAATGAGTAAGTAAGTAGGTAAATAAGTAATGCTGAGTGAAGAAGAGGATTCCTGGCTAAAGAATGAGATGCCCTGATGTTCAAAGTGTGAGCCTTATCGGCTATTCTGATTCATATGGTACTTCAAAAGTGTGTTAGCACTTATTAGGGTCTATTCCCATCCAACCAAACTGTTGTGGCTTTCATTTTTTTTTTTAAAAAAAAGGACAATGGAGATGTGTATTTTCTTTTCTTTCCTGTTTTCCCCCTGAAGCACTGTTCTTTATACAGAAGCACCTTTCGTCCATCCAACAAAAACAAATAGTATTTCTTAACCCCCAGGATAAGAATGAATTACTGAATGAGGGTCATGGTGAATGAAGCCTTTGTTGGAAAGTAGGCTAGGGATGGCTGTAGAAAGTTCCCATGCAGAAAAGTACTTAGATTATAGAGTTGGAAGAGAGTTGGAAGAGACCACAGGAGCCTTTCAGTCCAACCCCCTGCCATGCAGGAACACATGTCAAAGCATTCCCAACAGATGGCCATCCAGCCTCTGCTTAAAAACCTCCAAAGAAGGAGACTCCACCAGACTCCGAGGCAGCATATTCCACTGCCGGACAGCTCTGACCATTAGGAAGTTCTTCCTGAGGTTCAGGTGGAATCTCCTTTCCTGCAGCTTGAATCCATTGCTCCTTGTCCTAGTCTTGGAAAACAGCGGAAAACAAGCCGGCTTCCTCCTCGATATGACATCCCTTCAAATATTTAACCATGGCTATCATGTCCCCTCTTAACCTTCTCTTCTGCAGACTAAACTTATCCAGATCCCTAAGCTGTTCCCCATAGGCAGTGGTTCTCAACCTGTGGGTCCCCAGATGTTCGTGGACTTCAGCTCCCAGAAGCCCCAGCCACTATGGTCAATGCTCAGGGCTTCTGGGAGCTGAAGTCCAAAAACATCTGGGGACCCACAGGTTGAGAACCACTGCCATAGGGCATGGCTTCCAGATCCTTCACCATTTTGGTTGTCCTCCTCTGGGCACATTCTAGCTTGTTGATATCCTTCTTTAATTGAGGTGCCTAGAACTGGACACAGTATTCCAAATGAGGCCTAACCAATGCAGAATAGAGTGGTACCATTACCTCCCTCGATCTAGACACCATACTCCTATTGATGCAACCAAGAATCACATTAGCTTTCATGGCTGCCACATCACATTGCTGACTCATGTTCAGCTTGTGATCTACCAAGACTCCTAGATCCCTTTCACATGTACACGTGTCCCCCATCCTATATTGGTTCATTCCATTTTTTCTCTCTGTTGAAATTCATTTTGTTAGCTTTGGCCCAGCTCTCCAATCTATCAAGGTCATTTTCAAATTTGATCCTGTCCTCTGGAGTATTAACAACCCCTCCCAATTTGGTGTCATCTGTAAATTTCATCAGCATGCTCTGTATTTCTTCATCCAAGTCATTGATGAAGATGTTGAACAGCACTGGGCCCAGGAGTGAACCCTGTGGCACCCCACTAGTCACTTCTCTCCAGCAGTGATTGGTGAGCACCCTTTGGGTTTGGTCAGTCAACCAATTACAAATCCACCTAACAGTAGCCCTGTCCAGCCTGCATTTTATAAGCTTCTTTGCAAGAATGTCATGGGGAACTTTGTCAAAGACCTTACTGAAGTCAAGATATGCTACGTCTACAGTATTTCCTTCATCTATCAAGCTTGTAATCCTATTGTAAAAAGAGATAAGATTAGTCTGGCATGACTTATTTCTGAGAAATGCATGTTGACTTTTAGTGATTACGGCATTGCTTTCTAAGTAATTACAAACTGACTGTTTAATGACCTACTCTAGGATCTTTCCTGGTATTGATGGCCCTTTTCGCATGTTACCTGTTAATGCTGCTGGTTGGGGTCCTTGCGCGATAAGCCTTGGAAGGAATGCTCCCGCTTCCCTGCTGCTTCCCTGCTGTTTGGCCTCCGCAGCTCCTTCCTCTCGCGCGAGCGCCCTGCCTCTTCCTTTCGCAATACAGCCTGGGATGTTTCCAGCCTGCACTGCCCAGGAAGTGCGACCGGCCCAGCTTCCAATGCACCACATGTCAGGTAAGTGCGCGTGGGGCGCCGGAGCGGGGCACGAGCATTTTAGAGCCGAAAATGAAAAAGATCCATGCCCGCTCTGCGTCTGGCCCTTGAGTGTCGTGTAAATGTGAGCGCGTCATGCAGACTGCTCCTCACATTCACGTGATTCTCAAGGGGCCCTCTCGCCTTGCGAAAAGGGCCGATGTCAGGCTGACCAGGCGATAATTATTTGGGTACTCTTTCTTCCCCTTGTTGAAGATGGGGATGACATTTGCCCTCCTCCAGTCTGCTGGATTGTTTCCCTGTTTTCCAAGAGTTGTCAAAGATTATTGCGAGTGGTTCAGAAATGACATCTGCCAGTTTTTTTTAATGTAATTCATGTAATTCATCTGGCCCTGGAGACTTGAATGCATCTAGTTTAGCCAGATGTTCCTGTACTACTTCTCTACTTATTCTGTGCTATATCCCCCCCCGCTCCCCACCCCCCAGGTTGAGTATTTCTTGGGAGAAAACTGAGGTAAAAAAGGTGTTGAGTAGTTCTGCCTTTCCTCCCCGCCCCCGTTAGTACTTTGCCATCTTCTCCATGCAGTGACCCTATCAGTTCCTTGTTTTTCCTTTTGCTGCGAAGGTATCTAAAAAAGCCCTTTTTATTGTTTTTAATGTCTCTGGCAAGCCTGAGTTCATTCTGCGCTTTAGCTTTTCTGACCTTCTCCCTACATATCCTGGCTATTTGCTTGAATTGGTTGATGGATTGCTTTTAAAAAGTATTTGAATTCCAGAAGTTTGACATTTGGTATTGTGCCATGAGCCTACACTAGATAGCAGAGATCTGTGGCTGCTGAGTACATATCAGCCACAAATCTCTGCTGGGCTCTTCGGACCATTACCTCTAACTGTCCAAATTTGTCAGGGACTTTTTCAGCTGCTTTTAAAATGTCCCTGCTTCTGTCTCATCCTTCCACATCCTCCCTTGTCTTTAGTGCATTTCAGTTGCAGCAAATGGCAAAAAGTCATTTGTACTCTATTGACTGAGCGGGGGAGAGAGAAGAGGAGGGGGTAGAATCTTGCCCTTCCCTGTAGATCCGGATGGAAACAAACCACATTATATCTTCTTCTAGCTTGTCTGTTTTTCCTCATCAATAACTGTTGCCATCTTGACCAAACTCTTACACAAAGGGAAAAAGATGCTACTTGTATGCAGAAATATTTTCTGCAAATTGCAGAAAAACACAACCAAAATAGTGGGAGTGTCTTGGTCCCATGCTGAAGGTGAGACTTAGGGCGTGGAAAATAGGTGACATGCTGACTCAACCAAAATTAAAATCTCAACAGTGAAAATTCCCCTCACATTTCTAGTAGTAATAAACTTGAGCCAAAAGATAGAAGTAACTCATTCTAGACCACTCACTGTATCTCATCCTCAGTCCAAACCCTATATCACTCATGGAGAAATAATAGTACTGAGCTAGTTACAGGACTATTTGTAAGGTTTACTGATATATCATATGAGTAATGATTGTACTACTTTAAAAGGTATAGAAATGCTAATAGCATAGGTACCTGCAATAGTAACACCAGCAGTTGTAAAAATGTTTCTTTTTGCAGCACTGAAAAACATTCATCATCATCATCAGCATCAGCATCATCATCATCAGTGACATCAAGATTGGCTATAAAGGGTACTGAAAAACATCCTGTTCTGTTATTATGTCATTTCTGAACTAGCCTGTTATAGTGCTATTATTATGCAGTTTAGGGAGGCCAGCTCCTCCCTAAACTGCAAACTCCAGGATTCCATAGGGCAATAGTTCTCAACCTTCCTAATGCCGTGACCCTTTAATACAGTTCCTCATGTTGTGGTGACCCCCAACCATAAAATTATTTATTTATTATTTACAATGCCTCCCTCTCCTGGCAAAGGCCACCTCGCCGGCCAGGAACAGAGGGGGGGCCAGGAGGGAAAGAGGAGCCGTGCGTCTCCCCTGGGAAAAAACTCGAGAACACCCCCCAGGCTCTGCTTCTGCTTCGCTCTTGTTTCCGCTGGGGGGGCAGTGTGGGAAAAGTTTCCAGAGTGTCAACCCTGGCCGGGGGAGGTAGGAATCTCAGCACCTTTGTCTTTTGCACTGGGCGCAGCTTGCCCCCCTGGAAAAGTGCTGCCTTGCGGCCCCCCGGCCCCTCCTCAGCGCCCCCTCAGTGGCAAGTGGGGCAGGGGCTGTGGCGAGGAAGGGGCCTGTCCCCCGTGCTGCCGCCACCCCTCCAAGCTGGCTCGTCAGATGGAAGGTTCTCCCAGTAGCGGAGAAGGGAGCGATTTCAGTCGCTTCTGAACAAGGGGCAGGAGGACGCGAGCGCGTGGCTCGCACTTGCGCACCACCACTCCTGGGCCTTTTCCGCATGTTACCTTATCGTGGAGGCGGGGGGTGCCCTCTCTTCACTGCTCCTTCGTCCCGCAGCTGACTTCCTGGTTGCGCAACTGCCCCACCCCTTCCTCCCCCAGCGCAGCCTACAGCTCCCCGGTGGCTCTAGATGTATTATTCCATCAGCAACAGTTCCACAGGCAGAGTTCTGGTCTTGCCACAATCACCTGGACATATTCATTCTGGATTGTCCCAAAAGATGACTCTCCATGTATAGTGCAACTGACATCTCTGAATGCTACTGATAGGATTCTGGTACAAACAAGGAATATTCTTCCTTTCCCATATGAAAAAGTAGATGTGGGTTTAGAATTCACAAAGATCCAGGAGCTGGTTCTGGAAATATTCAGAAATGGCTCCCCAGACAGGTCGCACGACCGCCCGCCCCTTTCTCCCCCAGCGCAGCCTACAGCTCCCAGGCTACACTGTGGAGGAAGGGGCGGGATGGTCACGTGACCAGGAAGCCAGCTGCAGGATAAAGCAGCAGTGAAGAGAGGGCACCCCCCACCTCCGCGATAAGGTAACATGTGGAAAAGGACCAGGAGTGGTGGCGCGCAAGCGTGAGCAATGCACTCACTTCCTCCTGCCTCCTTTGGCGGGAGCGCGTGTGGCCGCACGCGCTCCCACCAAAGGGGGCAGGAGGACGCAAGCGCATGGCTCATGCTTGCACTCCACCACCGAGGAGGGAATGGAGCCTAAGACCATCAGAAATACGTATTTTCTGATGGTCTTAGGCGACCCCTGTGAAAGGGTCGTTCAACCCCCAAAGGGGTCGTGACCCACAGGTTGACAACCGCTGCCATAGGGTGTTGAAAATGGAATAATAGCACTACAGTAGGCTAATGTGGAAATGGCCTTAGTATTAGTATTATTTTCCATCAGTGACTACAATGTGACCCTGATTGTCTAGCAACACCTATATGAATAATCAAGATCGAGTACAGAGCAGTAACAAGATGGTGAAAGCTGGCAGGAGAATATCAGAGAAATGATGGTGATGAACAGGTACAGACAAGCTGAACTGTCTCATTTTGGGGGAAAGCTTTCTTCCTACGTTCTGGAATTACTATTTTGGAATAAAAATTGAAATGAGAAAGATTTGGGGCAGGTTTTTTTTTTTTTTTTTTTTACTGTTATCAAAGAAGCAGTTCTCCCTCTCTTCCTGATATTGGAGTTGAATGTGTACCATTACTTTCCACTGCTCTCTGAATTCAACTCACAAGTCTGGCCTTCAAACCTGCTTTTTCTACTGATTCAAGAAGCCTTCAGAAATTAAATCAAGAACCTCATATGAAACAGCCTGTGCCCATTGCTATCTAATCATTTTCAGGAGCTAGTGAACATAAGAAATGGTATTTAATCTTGGATTTACCTATGTAAATATGCATTGACTTTGTTCTTTTTAGATTCAACTTCAGATGTTCCATGGGTCAATTTCACCCTCTATGGCAACATGCTTCAAGCCACAAATTTCCATTCCATGAAAACCAGAAGTATCCAGAAATCCCTTTCTGGTTAATACAACAAAAAGAACAACCTATCTTCCACCCACTTACACAATATAAAGCACATAGGAGCTGTGTGTCATGGTTTCAAGGAGACCCATGCTTGCTGAAGTATGATTTTCCCTGGCTTTCACCAATTTTTCATGAGGATGGGGCTCTAAAGGTCAAAAAATCGATGAGGCCCACAGGGCACTGTTATTCAGCAGTGGGAAGTCTGTTTGCTAGAGCCTTCCTTAGTGAAATATGTATGTGTGTAGATGTCTGCTCCTCGTAAAAGTAATTTTTTTTGTTGGCATTGCTAGAAGATTCCTCGTGAGACTCTGAGGACAAAATACTATCTTTAGATTATGCAGGATACAGTTTTTACTTCCAAGCAACCATTGGAGATGCAAAAGCTTCTGCTCCATTTCTGCTCCATTTATTCTACACTTCATGATGTTTGCTCTCACCTCCAAAGTACTGGAGAGTGACGCTGTGTAATCACATTTCCATCTGCAAATTGCAAGGAAAGGAAGTTTGCATGGAGCTAAGAGAATGAATAATCCTGAGGATAAAGCAGCTTTTGATACTAAATGTTCGATGAGGCATTTAATGATAGAAATGTAGCCTTTGCTATAGTAACATGGCACATGTGGTTTACATGAATAGACCAGACAGTTAATGAATAAATACTGGCAAAACAAGCACAAGTATCTCCTAGAGCAGTGGTTCTCAGATCCCAGATTACTTAGAAATGGTTGGGGAGAATCTTAGAAATGTATTGTCTGTTTTATATCAAAACATATACAGTAGCAGAAGCCATCAAGTGAGAAAACACCAGTAACATTTACTGTCAAGCTAACAATAAGTAAAGTTTTTAAAGCCAAAAGAAAGGAAAAAAAAAAAAGAAGAGAAGAGAAGAGAAAAAGGAGCATTTAAAAAAAACCAGAGAGGGAAAAACAGAGTTTCTAAAACATCTTCAAAAGTTTATATTGGAGGAGGGGAAACAATGAAACACATTTGCTTGCTGTTGAAATAATATCAACATATGTGCTAAATGAGCTTCTGTGGGACCACCACTGAAAAAAGTCTCACCAGTCTGTACTTCTATTGCCTCAGAGGACTAAGTCACCTGAAAGATCAACTGAGATATTGATTAACGGGGGCGGGGGGCAGGTTTAGAAGGTATTTCCAGACATATGTTGATCCATAGTCATCCAGATCTAGAACAAGGTTGGTAAGCTTTTTGAATGGTCTAGGAGCTATCCCTAGACCCAAAAGTTTTTTGCCACCTTGGAAAGTGAACAAAAACAATTTAACCTGTCTGCCACAAAGTCCATTTCTATGTGGTTGGAGGGCTGGGGGAACACCCATCACATTTTGTCATCAAACTACTTTTCCTGAATGCTAGCAAGAGTAAACAACTGTTGTTGTTCTGCTGTTTTTTTCTAGTGGGGAAAAGGCCTGTAGAAATAGCCGGGGGGGGGGGGACACGTAGCTCACTGGCTACATTTTACTTCTCTGTGTTTATATGTCTTCAAGTCACCTCTTGACTTATTGAGATGTCACCGGGTTTTCTTAGACAAGGAATACTCAGAGGTGGTGTGGCCACTTCCTTCCACTAAAGTATAACCTACAGCACCTGGTATTCATTAGTGATCTCCCTTCCAAATACTAACCAGGCTGACCCTGCTTAGCTTCCAACATTATACAGGATCAGGTGTCTTTAAGATATTTAGGCCACTTTTTAACCTATTCTTGCTGTAAAAGCTTAACAATAATTTGAATTTTGCTCAGAAATGAGTTGGGAATAGATGACAATGTTGCAACTTGGGGGAAATGTGATCTTGTCACCCAGTTCCTAATACAGTCTAGCCACAGTATTTTTGACTGGCTGCAGTATCTGATTTGAAGTCCATCATATAAAAGAAGCTCCAGGCAAAGCACACTGCAGCCATCCAGTTTTGAAGTTATGTTAGACAGCCTCATACTCATTCATGTGGGAGGAGATACAGCTGGTATGTCAGCAACACATGATGACAGGCGCTTTATGCTTCCTACTTGGGCTTAAAGTGACGAAGTGAATCTAAAGCCCTTTCCACACCTTAACCAGATGGCGCAATGCTCTGTTCAGATCCTGGCACCACCAGTTGCAGGATGGGAGTGGTTTTCCACCGGTTCCTCCTGCACGTGTCCCTCGGCCATAGCGGAGTAGCAGCATTAATACTGCTGCTCCTTCTGCATTAAAACATCAATGGTGATGCCTTCTCCCTGCCCTTTTCCTGCCCCACAGCACCTGGGGCCTTTCCGGGGCCTTTTTTTTGATTGGCTAGCATCAGGTGCGTGTATACATCTGTGCATTAGGTTCTTGGATTGAGCATGGGAGTTGGCACAATCGAGGAACTGCACGCAAACAGCTAAGGGGATGGTCTTGAGATCGGGAATCATTGATAGGGAAAGCCCACCAATGATTTACCCCACTGGCACCAGCTGGCGATGTGAGAAGGATGGGAACATGACAACACCTTGTGGAAGCATTGGTGCAGTCCTGCTCCTCTTGCTTCCCCATGCCAAGATGCAGGCTTCCTGCAGAAGGGGCCAATAATCACCCTCACACTGTGCACTTCTACTTTCAGGGAAACTACAGTTTATTTGTTTTTTAGTTGGTTGAAGAAAGTGCAATGGATTTGAAAACTAAAAACTTTGTTCTCATATCAGCTACACACACACACATAAACACACTCCCCCAACATAAAACTGAATATTTTTAAATCTTTCAGAGTTTTCAGAAAGCGCTTTTTGCTTAGATACATTTATGTGCTCTTGAATGTTATCTATTTTTTTCTATCATCTGCTCATAAGATTTTTTTTTTTAAAAAAAAAGACAACTTTAAGTCTTAAATCACACACTTTCATTTTGCCAGTAAGTGGTTTTGGAATTCCTTGCTCAAAAATTTATGCAGTTTTGATTTCCAGTGAGTATATAAGGGCTATACACAATAAGCAAATAGAACAATTCTTTTATCCATTATAATAGCAAGTATGTTTTTCTCTGTTATCCTTCTCTCTTCTCTCTCAACCCTGAAGAAGCCTTTAAAAGTATTCATAGGTTGAAATGTATCAGGTTTTCTAGCTACAGTAAAGTTGATACTCCACCTTTTTTGCAACATGTCTCTTTTTACTTTTGTGAACCGATTGACACCAGCTTCTGGGACGGATGAATATCCATCCACAGCCAGCCCACTTTCTCAGGACTCAGTGTCATCTGACTAGTTTTCACTCAGTTTGTTTTCGCTCCCAAACACCGGCTTAGCACTTCTGCCTTAATTAATTCAGATTGGTTTTTTTTTAAAAACTGAACATGCAAAAGGTCTCTATATTTTTTTAAATGTGCCATTTGTCTACATACCATTCAGCTCAAATGGTTCCTGTTTCTGGGAACTGGTTTATATGCATGTGCATTTAGCAAAACAGTAGGAGGCAAAAATCACACACAGCTAAGCTATCTGATAAATCTTTAAACTGAGGCCTCTGTTTATATCAGGATAATGTATTTGTTCCATCTTCCATTGCTTAGCTGTGGAAACCGACTGGGTGATCTGGAGTAAGTCACACTCTCTCAGCCTCAGAGGAAGGCAAAGGCAAACCTCTTCTGCCAAGAACACTCCACAATAGGTTTGCCTTAGAGTTGCCATAAGTCAGAAACAACTTGAAGGCATGCAACAACAATGATGTTTACTTCCAGCATTTTTACCCCCCTTTTCAGCTAAAATACTCCTAGAATGTCTTACAAAGATCAACTAACAAGAAAATCTTCTCTAGGCTTACGAAAAAAGCATCAGTTTGTTGACTATTGTGATTCTATGATTGTAATTTTTTTTAAAAAATGTATTGATAAGAAACTATTGTATTGATAAGAAATTACTGATCAGAGAAATTGAAATTCAGCTCAAAAATAAAAGGCATTAGTAATATAATGAAGCATTTTTTACATGGAATCTTAATAGTCACTGGGTTTTATTTTAACTTCCTATTTAAGGCGTCAATTTTCTTAAAGCCTATGGAATCTACTTTTTTCTTGTTTTTAATTCTTTTTCTACTAGAAATTCAAGGTGCAGTAACCAGTGCATAGAGGATAAGATTTTTACAACTATATGCCCCTCCGTAATGAGTGGTAAAATACCTGGGAATACCAGTCAGTGGTAAGGTGGAAAGAAGTAGAAAAATAGGAGAACTGCAGCAGAGGTGGGTAAACTCAAAGAAATCCTATCACTGAGTTCGCAAGACTTTACCAGGGCTTTTAATAACAGCATATCTTTCAGGGCTCTTATTCATATCATTGTCATAGCCTGAAGCCAGTTTGATGGTGATTCACAACAAGACACCAGAGAACATCAGAGGGATGTTACTATGCTCATGCCCTACTTGTGTGCAAGAGAAGAAGCTCCTCAGGAACATGAGCAATGAAGTCAAAGGAAAGCAAGTGTCACATTTGACTGCAACTGCTAAAATGTTCTGTATTTACTTCTTCCTTTACTTCTTTACCAGTCAAACTTGTGGACTCAGGCCTGTAGTGTCAGAGATTTTTGGTTAGTAAGTGCCACCCCACTCCATCTTGCAACAAGCAGGAGCTAAGAAATATAATCAGGGCTCATGTAGCAGTGGACCTGCTCCCACCGGGGTTTGTCCTTTGGAGAACACCAGGATAAGAACCAATTCCTGTACCTGAGGAAGAGAAAGGAAGAAAGTTGATCTGAGCACATCTATTTGCCTGCCTGAATTTGAATATTTTAGACTTCTTTTAGTTGAACTTGCTGCCTGCTGGTGGAAGGATGTGTTTGTTAAAAAGGGAATGTAATGAAGGACGTGGAGAAACTGAACAGTGGGAGACACAGGTGAGGAACAATTATGGAGCTATTCCACATCAAATGGCCTGAATAGCCTTGGTAACAGACTCCCTGGGCTGAAAGTATTACTGGTGAATGCCAGGTTTGACATTGAGGTGTGTGTGTGGTGGGGGACGCAACAACTGTTCAGCACTTGATCTTAGATCTGTGTGCCTGGTAACCATTACAACCTGGTTGGATGAAGCTGGGAGGGGCTGATCTCCCAGTTTTGTCACCAGTCTTTCCTGTATAAGAGCAAGTGAGACCTAGAGGTGGAGTGGAATTATAGTGGTCTATTATAATTCCATCCCTCTTACCAGGTGGCTTGTCCCACAGTCTACTGGGTTAGAGTGTCTGTCTCTGAAGATGCGTGCCTGGGATGCAATGGAAATTTTGTCACTTTACTGCCCATCAGCTGCTCTTCTTTCTAGGAGCTTGTTAAGCTGGTCTTAGGGATGGTACTAGAGCTCTCTTAGCTTGTTGTGCTGTGGTACTTTAACATCCATGCTGAGACTGCCTTGCCAGAAGTAACTCAGGACTTCATGTTTTCCACAACAATTGTGGGTCTGTCCCAAGTAACCTTCCAGGGATTCGGATTCGGATTCAGATTCCGATTAGGAAAATTCTGGATTTGTCCCATCTCTAATATTATTGCTCTGGAATAATGAAATGACTGGGGCAACCTCCACAATTGCTTCTTAGCATCTTATTAATGGATTTTACTAGAGAGGTGATAAAAATGAGTAGGACAACAACCGGAGCAACAATAGAAGGAAATTCAGAGCAACCCCAACCAAGAATGAGCTAGAGCTCATTGGGAGGCAGCTGGTAGTGCTGGTAACAAAAGAGAACAAGAGTGAGAGCAAGATCAAGTGAGAGAGTATTTTCCTTTGCATGTATTGTGATTTCTATTCTCCTTCCAATTATGAGATATTTCCTAAAATAGATAGTAGCTTTATTATTTCAAGAAGTAAAAATTCTCAGTGTGAATACTAAATGCGCAGTCCTCCAGGGCTTCTTCTATTTCAGAAGGCCAAATTCACTTAGGACTGCTGTGTGCTCACATGCTACTAACAGTCTGATTGGCCACTGCGGGAACAGAAATGATGCACAAGGTGGGCCTTTGGCCTGATTTAGCACAGGTCCTTGTATGTTCTTGTAAATGCCTTGACTTCCAGGATAGGGGCAGTGTGCAAACAATGCAGAGAAAGAAAAGAGGACATGAAGCTGATACCTAATCAGTGGGAGACATTTTTGGAGGAGGAAGGAGTGGAGCAAGGGATTATTCTCCAATTCCCTGTTACAGCTGTGTGGGAAATGCAGGCAGCCTAATGACTTTGTTGAGATTACAGAACCATAAGTGAAGGTGAAAGGGAGCTTAATTTCTGAAGCCTATAGCTACCTCAGGGTAATGAGTATGTAAACAGCTGTGAAACTGCTGCAAGCTGTTCCTGCCGAACGGAGCTTCATTAAAATTGCAAAAGGGAGTTAACATTTTTTTACAACATTAATCATATAAAAACATTGAATATATAACAGCTGGGTGGTTATTTTTTATTTTATTTTGTTTTTATATTAAAAAAACAAACTCTTGGAGGTAATGCCAGTAAACTGTTCCTGACATTTTGGTGTCTTGAGTAGAAGGAGAGAAGGAAGTAACTAATAGCTTAATTCCTGGATATTAGCCCTTCCAGACACAACAAGTCTTTAATGTACTTCTTCAAACACATGTCCTAGTCAATTACTTCAGGAAATGTGAGAAAAGATTCTGTCTCTGTGGAAACACTTTTCTGCTTAAATTGGTAGTTTACCAATCTGACACAGCAGACGAATAATGACAACGAACACCATCCACTCTTTGAACTTCAGCAGGCAATACCCTTCAATTTTGACAATCAGCTGCCTTCTCTGCTATTGAGGTGTTTTGGTTCTCTCTACAACAACAGACATGTATTTCATCGTTTCTCTAAGCAGACAGCTCTATTGTCCATCCTGTTCTCTGTATTTTATTCCATGAAGTGGAGTTATGTGCACACAATATTGATGGGTAAAATCTAAATGAGTCCTGGTTGGAAAGTGAACCTGAATCCATTTTTTCCAACATGCATTCAAAAGCACTGACTTTTACTCCTCTGTGACCACTGCCCTTCAATGTTTTGGATGTGTAGCTTGATTCATGGTACTGCTGCATCCACCCTTGAAACCTGTGGTGAAGGTGAATAGTGCTAATTACCATTCTACAAATGGGGTGCTGAAGTTTTATGTCCTGCCCCCAACTTTATCATAAATGTATGGCTGAACTGGAGAAAATGTTAATTTCCTAGTTCCTAGTGTTGAGATGTGTAGATGATCTCTCAAAATTCTCTGCTCTTTTTCTGGCAGATAAACACTCAAGGGAAGTAGAAATTCTCTCATAATTTTTCAGAGGTGACAGTTGCACTTAGCAGTAGTTCTTTATTCAGAAGACCCCTACAACCCCTTTCCCTTTATTCCCAAAGTCTTTGTAGCCTGACTGCCATTTTACATTCCCCATAATGCCCCACGTCCACAACTGCTCAAGGGCATTGTATATGATGTTGGAGAGGCAGCCACCAGGCACACAGATATGGTGGAGACAATTTGAAGAAAATATTGTAGAGTAGGCTTTCTGGAAACCCTGCATGGCCAAGAGATAGAATCTGGAAACAGCTTTTATATCAACATTAGCAGACTGCTTGTAACTCTGTTGGATGAGGCACATGGGAAGCAGAGGTCATGTACTCTTGAGAACTACATGATGCAACAAGCCATCCCAGGAGGTGTTGATGATGGGAAATTATGGAGAAAGCTTCATGCTATTTACTGATAGGTAAGGACCAACGTCCCTGCATATGCTGTAGCATCACCCTTATAACCCCAGGAAACTATGGCCAGTGGGAAGCTGTAGAATGAAGTTTGCTTCACTGTGAGCAGTACAGGTCCCCTTGTTTTTAAGTTAAAGAGAAGGAGAAATGGAAAAGAGAACGTTTTGGCTGTCTTAGAAGTAGGGATGGGACGAATGCAGAATTTTCCGAATCCGAATCCGAATCTCTGGAAGGTTCTGGGAATCCATGAATCTCACGAATCTCAAATCTTTTGAATCCTTTTTTTAAAAAGAGTTTAAAAAGCAAGGGAAAGAAGGATAATCTTGGGTAAGACACACTTTCTCAGCCTTAGCAAAAGCCTAGGCAAAGGCAAACTTCCCTCTGAAGAAATCTGGCCAGGACAATTGTCATAGCTTTGCCTCAGGATCTCCCCAGATTGAAAATGACATGAAGGCCATTTCTATATAGGCAGGAAAATGTGGCTTAATCCCACGTCTTCCTGCCTGTGTAAACAGGGCCACTTACTAAAGTACAGAGATAATCCAGGTCAAAACTGGCTTTTCTTTGCATAGCTCCTTCTGGCGTCCTGGGGTTTGTAGTCTGATGATGCACCAGCACACTTTGGCAGAGAAGGCTGTGACACCTTGTAAAACTCCAAACCCCAGAATTGTGTCTGAAAGAGGGTTGCAAGGGAGCTCTGCAAAGGAATGTTTCAGCTGTCCTTGAAATCTCAAGCCTGTAGCTTCCAGTCAAGTACTGAACTTAAATATGAAATGTTCGATTTAAATATCTTAGAATACAACCCCATATGTAATTTGTGAAATTGTTAGCAAAGGTCATTCTTACTCCAAGGGAAAAATTCACCTATTTACTATTTTTCCTTGTATGTTTGGCCTCCCAGGTTTTCAGGCGTCCCGGTCTCCCTGGTTTTCAGGTGTCTCGGTCTCCAACAATCTATTTGTTTGGTAGATTCGAAAGATTCGGTTTGCCTATTTTGGCACAGGAATTCAGATTTGGGAATCTCTGAATCCTTACCCAGGATTCGAGGATTCGGTTGGCCCATCCCTACTTAGAAGGTTAAGCAAGATCACAGTCTCTTGAAATTCTGGAGAAATTTGAAGATGGATCTGGGCTTGATTTATTCCTACTTGATTTATTCCTACTCACTGTTAGAAAAAGATATTTTTTGTATGTTTGGCCCAGACTTGGAGATTCATGCTGTCTGCACCATACCTTGTGTTATTTCCAAATGTTTTTCTTTTCTTATTCTCTGCAAGGAAGACAATTGGTTTTTTTCCCTCCCCTACTTCACAGTGAAGGACCTGTTGGAGCCTCTAGTCTCCCCTCACAAATGTTTTTGTTTGTTCCCTGATTTATAACTAGGGATGGGTCAGAATTTTGCCAGTTTGGAGACCTTGAAAGAAAGTAGCCTTTTCATGCTTCTCTAGCATCATTATGAGTGGAAACATAAGTTCCCTCAAGAATTTGCAGATTTATGAGGCTTACAGTTGTCTCACAGGAATAAAATGTTCACATTTTAAAATGTGATCAGCTGAAGCTGTACCCAATTTTAAACATTACATACAAACACACTTTAGTCAATAAGGAAAATGTGTACATTAAAAAAATGTGCCTTTCAGTAAAAATGCGTAAAAAATATGCATCAATTTCAATTGAGAAAAGTATGTCAAAATTTCACAAACCAATATGGAACAAGATTGTGAAAATACGTAGACTGGTTTTGGAGAAATGCAATACAGTAAAGATTGAGAAATTTTCACTTCTCTACTTGAAGCCTATATGTGATTCCATATAGGTCATCCCCTTCTATTTTATCTTCCCCCCCTTTTCATTCTTCAAAGCTGTGTTCTGCTGCTTGTATGAACAATACATATGAGATTCTGTTCCTTAGAATAGCTGACCTCATACTACTTGACCACTGAAGAAGTAAATGGGGGCACGTACAACAAGCACCCTTATGGTCTTCTACTGACTTTCTTTGTAAAAGGAAAATAAATGCTATCTATTAAAAGAACTCTAACATCCCACCACAAGCTGTATCCTTCTTTTCAAGGTGAAGACTTTGGCTAAGAACTTTAAATCGTCAGGTACAAAAATATAAAACACTCCAGCTGTATTCAATGATACAAAATAAATGGAAATATACCAAAGTTAAAGTGTCACCTATAATTACATTTCCCACAGAGAACAGGAAATATGTTCTTAGTGTTGAATGCTATTTTTGTTTATGATAAAAAAGAGAATTTGACCAGTTTCTTTCTTAATCATTTATGGAGCCTCTAGATTATAGACATATGACGGACAACTTCCTTTTTCATCTCCCATAAGCATTAAAGGTCAACGGTATAGTTTAGAATTACAGAGATAGAGGTCTCAGATCACAAGGGCAGAGCTAGTAAAATGCACAGTGTGTACATAGTTGTTTCCCCTTCCCACACCCCAAAGACTCAAGTACTATTTAAAGAACAGGGGAAAAAAGGTAATGGAAATGGCATAAAAATTATCAGTAAAAGTCTCTAGGGTTGTTACATTAATGTGTAGAAATAGGACTTTCCATGTTAGTTCTTTGAAGCTCCAGTAGTTGTGTGTCAAAAGAATTTGTATGTTCATGATCATGTGTAATAAGTCATTCAAAAAACTCCTCTCTGCTCAATTTGGCATTTTTTTCCCTTTCTGAACCCACATTTGTGTGTGTTGGAGTGCTTTGAACTGGGCTGGAAGCTCTGAATATACCTTACCAGAAACTGTTCCCAATAATACCAGCCAAGGCACAGGGCACAACAAGGATGTTTGCCAATGATTTCCTGCTTAGAACAGCCCTGCATTACAGATCCCATTCTGCTTCTAGAGGACCCACAAGAATCAAAATCAGTTTTGTAGGAGAATGGGAGTCAAAAGGGCAGGTGGGAAAAAGGTGGTTTGCTGAAGGCATCTCAGTTCACTGCTTTTCAGGACTACAAAGCAATTACCACTTAGGCTGCATGATGCAACAAGGAGTGTGTGGTAAATTAGTAAATTAGTCCATTGTTCTCACTGGGTCATAGTTGAAGAATTTGGTAGTGTTATTTTTCTGAATGACAGCTCTCCAAGTTCCCTAGACTGGGAATAATGGAAGCTGCAGCTCAAAATAATAATTAAAACTAAAATTAATAATATCTCTCAATAGCGATGAACATGGTTGAACTGCACTGTTGTGGTGGTGGTGGTGGTGGTGGTGGTGATGATGATGATGACAATGATGATGATGGCATCAAGGGAGCTTCTTTTTCCTTCATTAGCTTGGTGTCTACCCACATAGGTTTGGCACCATCAGCTCCTTCAAACAGTTTTTTTTTCTTCCTGAGCCCTAATCTAAATTCAGAAACTCTGTCTCATTCCCAAAGATGCATATACTTTTCTTTAAACAACAACAGCAGCAGCAGCAGCAACAACAACAACAACACTAACATGACTTCATAGAAATTATTGCCAAATCAGAAAGCTTCACTTTAAATCATCCTACTTTTCATCAGGCACTTCTGAGTGTTGCTGAACTCTAGCTGTCCTCTAGCTCAAAGTAAATACATTTTTGCCCACAAAAGCTTTATCACTGTTTGATTTGATTTGCTCTTGAGAGTTGCTATCCGATCACTCCCATTATATTGCTTTGTGATGATTAATAATAACACTACCAAGAGCAGAAATAGTAAAATTAAAAATAATAAAGACATTAATGAGTGGCTCCTCATTAACCTCTTTGACATGAGTCAAAGCCCAAAGGGTATGGCATGAACTGATTTCCTCTTACAGAGTAGTGAACCCTGTAAAATATAAACAAGGCTAGAATGTGCATCTGCTTCACTGATTAGAATTCAGCGTCCTCAACACCCGCTTGCCCAGTTTGACAAACATGGCTCACTGAACTCTCGTTCACAGCTCTAAGGCTTAGGCATTCCATAATTGCCAGTGATTTCTTCATTTTTAGAATTCTTTATAATTTATAAACTCCAGATAGTTCTGGGTTCCTCTTCCTACGCCTTGTCTCCTTCTCCTTTCCTTTATTACTGCCACAACTCTCATGGATTTGTGGAGTCCAAGCTATCTGAAAGACCATATAGTTCCATACAAGTCTGCCCAGGCTTTGAGACTCCTCTCAATCCTACCACTCTCAGATGTATGTTTGAAGAGGACCTGAAGAGAGGCTTTCTGTTGGCTGCTTCCAGGTTGTGAAACTCTTTTCCAAGGGACTGTCAGGCTATTCCTTCCTTCTTGTCAATTGTATATTACTATTTTAATGTTACATGAATACATTTTAATATTTGATGTTATAACACGCTTAATGCTATTTTAATAGAACTTTTAATGCTTCTATTTACACTGTTGTAAAATTATCCTGTGAGCTGCCTTGCATTGCAGATCTGGAAGAAAAAGGAAATTACATCCAATAAATACATTTATTCTTCCTCAAGGATGGACGACTTGCTTTCCATTTCTTGGAAAAAGTGGAAACTAAAGCAAAATTATTCTAGACCCAGAGATGGACACTCAGGACTGAATGGAAGACTCTCCCATTATTTTGCCTTCACATTTTACAGGGCTGCCATGTCTATGAACCCTAACCAGCGTAGCCAATGCTAAGGGTTCATGAGAGTAGCAAGCCCATAATACCTCAAAGGTGATAAATAGCTATCTTTATTCTCAATGTACACAAATACATGTCTGAAGGTATGTGATGATGAGATATCTTTGCTCTGGAAGAAAAAGTAGCCAATCGTGCACTCTTAGCATAACTTCTTATTAATATATAGAAGCTATTTTGTTTCTTTATGTGAAGGCAGCAGAGAAAGATGAGGCATGTGGGACTCTTTTTCTTGAGCATTTGGAAGATGTTGGAAGTTCTCAAGGCCTTATGTGGTATGGACTCATGTTGTTGCTGTTGTTGTTGTGTGTCTTCAAATCATTTCTGACTTAGGGTGACCCTAAAGTGAACCTATCGTGGGGTTTTCTGGGGGCTGAGAGTATAAGATGCAGCCGAGGTCACCCAGCGGGTTTCCATGGATGAGTGGGGAATTGAGCCCTGGTCTTCTGGGTTGTAGTCCAACACTCAAACCACTACACCATAGTGGCTCTGTAGACTCAGATATCCTGATTCAAACTATATTCAGCTATGTCTGCATTCTTTGACCACTCATTTTCAGTCTTCATCTATTACAAGTGAAGATAACTGATGCTTTCCAATGCCTAAATCCATTTGTGAGCCCCCAATAGAGTAGACTTATTGAATCAATTGTTGAATGTTAAATTAACACATATATATTAATCCCATTGATTGATGGGTCTACTTTTGTTGAGACAAGCAATTGAATGTTTTAGACTGCATTTTAGACTGCCTTAATGTTTTAGACTGCAAATCCCATAAGATTCATCATCCATGTTCAGTAGCCAAAGATATGGGAGTTGTAGCTCTAAATATAAGTAAGACACCTGTGCGCCTGTGAGAGTTAACGTGGTATAGTGGTTTGTGTGTTCAGTGAGGACTCTGGAGTCCTCCTCAGCCATGGAAATCTACTGGCAAGTCACAGTCTCTCAATCTCATAGGAAGGCACCCCTGGAACAAATCTTGCTAAAAAAACCCCCTGATAGGTTCATCCTATGGTCATTGTAAGTTTTAAAAAAATGACTTGAAGGCACAGAACAACAACAAACCAGGTTGCTGAACACATGTCTATGGGAAGAGTGGTATAGAATGGCAAAGGAAAGGCTTGATTTGTCATTGTCTCCTATAAAAGAATATACACACACACACACAGTTTTGCAGGAACTGAGGAATGCTTTTTCTTCCTGTCAGCTAAACATAGCTCTGACATGGAAACTCACACACTCACACATGAATCTTTGAATGAGTGAAAAGCTGACTTTTTCAAAGAAAGCCTGTCAAGAGCAATATAGTGTGTAGGGATTTATAAATATCCAGGATAGATTTATTATGTGGAGTGTGATATGTACGTCAGGGACTTGCTTTCTAGTGTTTAAGACTATGAAGTAGCAGATTTTCAGTTGGAAACATGTGCCTAATGTATTAAGTATAGCACAGAACACGCTGTTGAAAAGTATATACAAAGTACTTTGTACTATATACAAAACAGGAAATACACGTAGGTTCTGCTCTTTTACCGCACATGTCCCACTGTATGTTTTTTTCTCTGGGATGAAATCAAGAAAAAGGAATTTGATTTGCAAGCCAGGAAATTCATCAGGATATTACTTCTTGTAAGAAGCCCATAAGAAACACAGTGGGTGTATGACAATCTTTCGTTTTCTTGTTCATTGTATGTTTCAGAATTTTCTCAACATTCTTATCCTGTCCAAGTTCTGTACTGATTTTCAACACACTTTTTCTGCAAGGAAATTTGTGTCACACTTTCCCTAACATATACATTTTAATTCATTCTTATCTGACTGAAGTTTGTGTGCAGTATTCAATTATACACAGTTTTGTTCATGTGTATTTACCTGCATATAATTTGAAAAAAGAAAAAAAGAAATGACATTTGCAATTCTGTCCTAATGATGGAAAACTCAAAAGTAGAATTGTACTAGCTTTAGAATATACAATAATTTGCATATTCAGTAATTTACAACTATCTTGGTGTACGTAATCCTTTAAAATCCCTAGGCTTGTTCTTATAGCATAAAATTAATATGTCAATGAAACATACTTATACCAGAGTTCTGTAAATGATGCCACCCCGGCCAACACTTGCTCTCACCTGCTAAACCTTGAAAGCTATGGAGATGCTGGTAGTTTTGAGAAAGAGATCTGACAATAAGAAATTTTGGAAGGCAGGAGTTGCAGCTATAACCTCACCCATGCTCACATAGCATAGTGTTCTAGTAAAATTAATGGCTAATTAAAATCATTATCTAATATTTTCAACTTTTTGCAGGGGGCAAAGAGTAAAAGGAGGGGACACAATAAAATCCACAACCTGTGTACCATCCAACTTTAACTATGCAATGTCCACTCCAACATTACATAGGTGCTCAAAACCACAGCTCAAAAGGTCATCACAAATGATAAATATTTGTGTAGTCTGTGTCTATAGTTGTAGGCTGGTTTAACAGGCAGTTGGGGGGCTTAGTAATATTTTTTTCTTATATCTGTGTAACCTCTTTATCTATTTGGCAGTGTTTACTGTTTGTACTATATGTTGAATGTATGTATTTTGTTCTTTGTGTGTATTTTTTCTTTTTTGTTCTTCAAATGTTTTTTGCAATTTTTTATTGTGTGTTGTCTTTTTAATCATAAAATTAATAAAAATTATATATAAAAAGGTCATTACAAATGACAGCAGCATAGTAAATTGTAAATTGCTCCATTGTAAATTGAGTATAGAACTTGTCTGAATCTAAAAACTAGCCCTTTCTGAAACAAAAGTGAAACACTTACTTACTTTCTTTCTTTCTTTCTTTCTTTCTTTCTTTCTTTCTTTCTTTCTTTCTTTCTTTCTTTCTTTCTTTCTTTCTTTCTTTCCTTCCTTCCTTCCTTCCTTCCTTCCTTCCTTCCTTCCTTCCTTCCTTCCTTCCTTTCTTTCTTTCTTTCTTTCTTTCTTTCTTTCTTTCTTTCTTTCTTCTGATTCCATGTCTTCTTCTGCCCAGTCTCAGGAACAATGTTTTTGACCCATATCAGCGTAATGTTTATTGGTGAAGTGTCTGATGATGTGCCTTGGGATCTTTGATTGGATGGGGATAGCAGCCATTGTCCAGAGGTATGGCATTGCCCTCTATATAAATTCTGAGCCCCATGAAATTTTCTTCCAGTTCCCAAATTTCTAGCAGTGCAAAGAATGAGACACTGAAGATCATTCATGCCTCAATCTCTTATATTCACTGTGCTTGCATTCCCTCAGAAACTTTGCTTCACTTTTTTCTTTGGATGCCTAAGCTGTACTTCTAAATGTTCTAGTGAAGTTTTAAGTTATTACAATGCTAGAAATTTGGAGGCTCACAGAAAATTTCATTTGAGGGAGAAGAATTCTTATGGGCTAATTTCCTCATTTTTAATCCTTACAGCCACATCCTCTTCAGGCTGTCACTCTCCTCATGTAGACCACAACAGTGGAGAGGGAGGGACTTCTTGTGCGTTGATTTAGGACTACAACTTCACTTAGAAATGAGTCCGAGATTTATGTCAGATGACAGTAGATGGAAATAAAAAACACCCTTCCTTCCTAGATATTCTGAGGCTGGTATTGAGGTAAGATAACCCTGCCTATTTCGGTATCCTTTAAGCAGTTGTGAATTTTTTTTTTTTAACATTAGAATTTTGAAATCTTCTCAGTGCAAAATGCTGCTTTCAGATTTCACCAATGCAACTGAGATGCACAACACAATAAGGCAATATGAAGTATTCCTACTCCAGACTTCCGCTAGGCATCCAGCTACACCTTTCCAGGACATCTTCCAGGATACTGTCTACCATTGTCCCTCCCCAACATGTTCCAGGTGCTCACCAGTAACTGGTAAGCATTTGTATCTGCTAAGCATTTTCAGCCCTTGTTGGATCAGTTTGGATCCCTCTTCCCACAGAGTCCAGCTCACTAGGTTTCCAGTTCTTATTGTACTACATTGTATGTATGAAATTCCACTTGTGTATAGAAGGTGCTGCTTTGGTTGCATAAAGAAAAGTACTCAGAGAACGAGTCTCCTATTGATAGATAGACTAAGAATATGCTGCTACAAACCAGCAGGACTCTTTTGCACTACACTGGCCTTTTTGCTAATATTTCTGTGAGTAACATAATGAAGACCATCTGTTTGAGCTTTACATGACTGAAACTGGATACAAGGAACTGGGATATTACTTACAAACATTTCTCAATGGTGTCTCAAGAGTCTGAAGGCTGTTCTATAGAAATGCATTCCATTCAATGTATAGCAAAACAATACCAGGGGCATATGGTTCCTTCCCCTTCCAAGATTTTTTTTTTTAAAAAAACTGGTCTTTCATCTTAAATACCTGAAATAGTATTCAAATAAGATGTGGCTATCATATTTAAATAAGAGTTCAGATACTTAGAATACAGTGTGAAATCAGCACCTTGAATAACATTTGGAAGCAAATTGGAAGCCAGGGCATTCTTGTAACACTAGTGTTATGTATTTTCCAAAATGCATACACACTGCTCATTTGGCTGCTGTATTTTGCACTACTGGCAGCTTCTGAACACTTCTCAAGGGGAACTCCACATTAAGCACATAAAAACAATTAGTAAGGTTCCCTGTTGATGTTATTGTGTGCCTTCAATTTGTTTCCAACTTAGGGTGATCAGAGTCCAAATACCCTTAAAGGCACCAAGTCCTGTCTGATCTTGGAAGCTATGCAGAGTCAGCCTTGGTTACTACTTGGATGGGAGACTACAATGAATACCAGGGCTATTGGTTATATTTCAGAGAAAGGAACTAGCAAACCACTTCTGAGTATTCCTTGCCTAAGAACACCCTATGAAAATTCATGAGGTCTCCATAAGTTGACAGGCAACTTGAATGGGACATATACACACACAGTTATTACTGCATGAATCATGGTGGTCTGTTTATTCCTCTTGGTTGTTTGTTTGGGCCTTAAGACATTTACCAATGCCATGTTGTTAATGTCCTTTATTTCAAATACTAGCAAATTAGAAAGCGGCTACTGTTCACCACAAAATTATGCTATATTGAATACAATGAATCTGACTTCTAAGCCATCTTGTATAGGATTGCATTGTAAGTGTACTATGTCCAGTGCCTTCTGTAATTTTATGCAATTAACTCTGTGTTGAGTAGTTGTGTGTGTGTGCGTGTGTGTGTATCTCTCTCTCTATAATTTTCTATAGTACCTTTTGGAAAGTCACACAAATTGAAAACAAGGGTTGCATGACTTTTGTGTTTTTGTGGCCAGCAGGAGCAGATTTAACATGTACTAGAGGAGCAAACATTGCCCTTCGATTAATGACCAAAAGATTTTTGTTCTGTAGATTTTGTGTTTTGTTCTGTAGATTTTGTGTAGATTTTGTGTTTGTGTTTGTATGGAGCCCTGGTGGCGCAGTGGTTAAATGCCAGTACTGCAACCACAAAGTTGCGAGTTCGGTCCTGCCAGGCTCCAAGGTTGACTCAGCCTTCCATCCTTTCGCAGGTCGGTAAAATGAGTACCCAGCTTGTTGGGGGCAATTAGCTAAAAATACATTGTAAACCGCTTAGATAACACTTAGTTGATAGGCGGTATAGAAATAAATGCTATTGCTATTGCTATTTCTGATGTACATGTCATTGGTTTCTGAGTGAGAGGGCAGCATAAACCCAGTAGCAAAATTTTATGTTGTGGGCTGATTAGCAGTGATCCGCTTCATGCTGGAATGGGTTTGAGTTTCATTATTGAGCTGAAAGGAAAGTAAGAACAGAGTGTCATCTTCTGATGCAACTATTTTATAGATTTAAGTGCCTATGTGATAGATTAAAATGTGAAGGCTTATAAAAATTCCTGAGTTTTCCCTTTAGATGTGAAGGCTTATAAAAATTCCTGAGCACAAAGTGATGTGACTAAAGTGAACATGACTTTTTTTTTTTCACATGCTTTTGAAAACACTACTCAGCCAGACAGTGGCTTCTAGTGGCTTCCATGTCGGGATGGTGGCAGTTAATCTGCTCTGACTTTTAGTTCAGAGTTTAAAAGAGCTACCCAGTGCTGAACCATTTATGTAAAATAGGTTCAGCTCAGCTGGAGTTATCCAAGGTGTTAAAACATACTGTGGTTTCATCACCACCCTGGTCTGGGAGATATCAACTGCCACAGTAGCCAGGACTGTGGAAGAAGAAAGTGATATTTAGGAGTTGCTGTTTCTTATTAAGCCATTTGTTTCACCTCAGGACACAAATGCTTATATATAACACAGTACATGGCTTCTCAGAAGTAAATTCCATTGTATTCAAGAGGATCTAGGCAAGCTAATGTAAGATTTCAGCCAGAGAGAGCAATTGTATACTCCAATAAACTGTGGAAAGAGATGTGCCACCACTGTTATTCTGTGTATCAGGTATGGATTCACAAATATAGATTTTCCTTAAAGAATAACACTCAACAGACCACATTTTTTTTAAAAAAAACCCTGTATGTTGCAATGCAATCTGCCATTTCTGACTTTTTAGTGCAAGCTAACTTATCTGTTAATAGCAATTTTTCCTACACAATTATTCCATTCATTTAATGTCTAAGCTTATGAATGTACCAGTCATCTTACTTAAAAGCAAAATTGTAAAAGTCTCTGCTTATTTTGGGATCAACTTGATGACTAATAAATCTCGGTAGGTGGTGTACACTCAGCTTTCATGCACTTTAATCGAGCACCAGAATTAATCATCACCTCTAAAAGGTGGTACACCTGAATAATTTTCTAAAGAGGAAATAGAAATTTAGGCATGACTCATCCGTGGGTTTTATTTTAAAGGACAGCATAAAATAACCAAGAGAGGTCATCTGGATGTCCATGCTATCAATTCATCTGGAAAATGTGTTATGCAATGGCGAAACATTTGTTACTGACAAAAAAGAGGAACATCAGCAGCTAAAAGGCCTAGTATTTTAGTGACAGAAAGCTTGTTCCACCCTTAAGGGGCATATATTGGGAACAGAACATTGCTAAAGGATATTATGTAGCCACATCTTAATATAATTTAAACACTGATACTAGGTTAACATTTTGGGGCTATATGAGTCAAGTTGCCAGGTCTCAGTATGACAGCTGAAGTTTCAGGGAATTTTTGTGCCCTTCTAGGTCACCAGCCAAAAAGACAAATCACAAAGCAAGCGTCACTGTAGGAAGAGAATGACATATTTTTGTATGTGGTATGGCTTAAAGCCTGGGAAGCCAACCTCACCTATACCTAGCTGGCACCAGAGGTTTTTGGCCCAGAGCAAAGTAGTCTGTAGACATATCACACTTACGCAACAGAAGACAGGAGATAAGGGAAGATATGGGGAAGAGATGATGGTGCATACACTTGGGACCTTCATGTCTTTTGGAGTAAGACAGAGACTAGAGTGCCAGTGCTGTGACTCATGAGCCTTCTTGTTGTTGAAAACCTTGCAGCACTGGCACGAAGGGGGAAACAAAACTCTTTGAAGGCTGTCAGTGAGGCTTTTCTAAGCCCTGCAATAGCCTAATACCTGTACTGCAGAAAGGAGATAGTTCCACATAATGAGCACCACTACAGAGAAAGCATGTCTCCATCCCGCAGAAATCTATAGTCCGCAACATGTTAAGCAAGGCCTTTCCTGAAGACTCTAGTGGAAGTCAGCCTTTCATTTGTGGTGGTCATCTTTTTAATTCTATTGGTAGTTTAATTCTATTGTAATGTTTGCATGATGTGTGCTTTTAGCTATATCAGTTTCAGCGTTTGGAAGCTGCCTTGAGTCCTAAGCTGGGGAAAAGGCAGGAAATAAACAAATGAATAAATAATGGGAGGGGGGATGTTCCTTGAGACAAACTGGTTAATATTTCTGAAGTGTAATTGAATTCCAACTGTTTTAGGAACAGCAACAAAATAACAGTAGCCCCCGTGAGCTCCCTTATCCCAGGGCAGGCAACTTGTCAGTCTAGCCAAACATTTTCTGCTTTTGAGTGGTTCTCCAGTTTTTCAGCCTGAAAGGTGGTCCTTTTAACTGGAATTTACTTTGTTTTCTTCTGAATGTAAAAGAAAAATGTGCTGTGCCAGTGAGCAGGGGAAGCTGTGTCCCCCTTCCCATATCAGGCATTACAGAGATTAATCACAAACCATGTTGTTTTTGTTGTTGCTTTAATTCTGGCTCTGGTTCTAATTATTTTATATATTTAAATGCCATCTTTGCCCCAGAACCAGTAGTCACGGCACCTTACAAAAATTACATATAGTAGAAAATATCCAGAAAGTTATTAAAACATGGCTAAACTATCTTAGAATTAAAAAAAAACAAATACAAATACAAACCCTCCCCCACAATTTACAACACATCCATTAAAGCACTTTGCAATTTATAGGCATTATCTCATAGCAAACCTAGCAATAATTTTGTCAAGAATGTCAGTTTTATTACTTTTATTTTGGCTATGATAGCTGTGGCTAGCCAGCCAGGTTTCCCAGTTGCAAACAGCTTTGTAACCACTTTAAGTTGCACACAGTTACTATCTTTTGTAGACCTTCCCCTTCAACATATGAAAGTTGGGAATGCTAGAGCAGAGAGAAAGCTAGGCTCTTGTTTTTAAGTTTAGAATACAGATTCTGAGGAGGAATCTTACTAACAATCAAAAGTACAATTAAAATTCCTCAAGTAATGGAATAAGTTGCCTAAGAAGGCTTTAGAATTCTATTCCTTCAAGAATTTCATGAAATGAGTTGTCTTAGATGATTTATTAAATAGACACCATCTCCAAGCAGTGGGTTGCTTCCAAAGGATCTTTTTATCACTTTGCTTCCATATGTGCCTCTGTTGCGAGTACCAACACAAAATGATTAAAACTGCTCAGACTTTGTAAATAGCTCTATATTCTTCCATCACTTCGCTTAACTTCCCCTTATGTTAACATGGAAATATGACAGATGCAGTGATTACAGGTGCATGCTCTGAGCGTCCTCATATTAGGTTAGTTCTGTCTGACGGGTTGTTTTTCTCTTCATTTCAAGAATTCATCCAGATCTTCTTGTCTCTTTTTCTCTTTCCCCAGAACTCTGTGTTCCCTGGCTATAATAATGTATGAAAACAATCTGTCACACACAAATATTCTCCTCAGAAAAGTAAGGGACAGAATTCCTTTTGCCACAGAGCATAAACCTGATTCATGCCGGAAAAGAAAATCCCATGGGACACCAGAACACCACAAAGGTCACAAGGTGAAATTCTCTTAAGAGATGCCTTTTATGTTTTAATGGGAGAATTCTACTCTGCCTTATTTCATTAATAGTCAGACAAGACTATCCTGTTTCAAAATATCACATGTTGCACTTTAGCAGGAAGAACATGTACAAGAGTACATACATTTCAAACTTAGCACCCTCTGGACATTTTACATTGTAGCTCCCACCAGCACAGCTGGTGTGGCCACGATCAGGAGTAATGGGGCTTGTAGTTAAAAACATCTGGAGGGTACCAGTTGGGGAAAAGCTGTACATGTAACAAGAGTCAGTTTTTGGGATGCAAACAAGCAACATGTTACATTAGTTTTTATAAGAAGGAGCCGCTTGCTCAATACTAACCTTGCCAAGTAATTAACTCTCTGCTTTCAGTTGGGATTCTTAATAGGCTGAATGGAGGAGCAATGTCCTTTCTCATCAAGAATTTGTTCTAGAATAGTGCTTTCTAATTTGTTTATAAATCAGCTGAAGTTAGGTGAGCAGTAAGGTGGCCAAGTTTGCTGGTGATGCTGCATCATTTAAAGTGGTTAAAACAAAATTGTTCTCTCCAAACTGTCAGAATTCAACAGGCATTAAAATGGGAAAAATATTAAGTATAAATTAGAGATGTAAATCTTGATATATTTCATTCCTGCAGGCATGTATGAATAATTTTATCAGTTTTCTTGCTGGAAAGTGTTGAAATATTCACTGTTTTGGGGGAATATTAATAGTCTGGGACTTACTGTGAGCAGAAAACAAGTTTCCTGTATAGAAAATAGCATTTTCTGCATATACAGCAAGGTTCTTGCACATAAAATAGCACTTTCATAGGAAAAAAACTTTTTTTTTAATGGGAACAAATACTTGCAAATATTCTTTACATCCCCAGAACAGAATGCTGGGATGGATAAGCCCTTTGTCTGATCAAGCAAAGCCTTTCCCATGTTCTTTTTTCGTCAACCTTTTCTGGGCAAATTCCCTAGAGTAAGTATCAATGGCTAACCTTTATGAAAGCCATGAACTCTAATGGGCAACATGGTATCAAGTGTTGAAGGGCTCAGGATAAATCTATCCCTCTTGCTACTGCCCAACCAGAGCACTTGTCTCTTTAATAGGTGGAGGTCAAAGCCTATTTTAATGAAAATGTTGGCCACAACTTCTAATGCTTGGTAAAGGCAGAAGGTCTTAAGCAAGCAGTAAAGCTCCCATATCTACACCTGGTAATTTTGTGATTTAAATGCAGCAGGTGACTGAGAAAGCTATGGGAAAGATGTTTCCATGAACTATAAAATCTAATACCTAGACTTGTCTTTTTAGGAACAGATTGCTTCCTGTGCTCTCATTTCGACTTTCAGTGTAAGATTTTAGAACTCTATTCTGCTTGTTGTTTACATGTTTTGCAAGGTTAAACTAGTTTCAGCTTTGTGCGATTTTTAAAATTTTCCTTTAAGTTTTCGTGCATTTTGTATAATAACAGATTTTAATAGATTAATACAACTACTAAGAAAACTGGTTATTTACCACCGGCTAACATTAGGAGGAATCTGAGGGCCTTTCCAAACTACACTGTTACAGTGATATTATTCCACTTTCAACATCCTGTGGAATTCTGAGGTTTGTAGTTTAGGGAAGCCAAGGAGATCTCTGGCTAAGAATTCTAAATGCCTTTCCCTAAACTGCAAACCCCAGGATTCCACAGGATGTTGAAAGTGGAATAATAGCACTATAACAGTGTAGAGTGGAAATGGCCTAAGAGGAAGTGGACAAAAATAGTCCTCCTTCAGGTCATCTCAATAAATTCTAAATTTAACCCCTTTATTAGATACTGCTTTTGGGTGGTATGAACCAGAGTTTAGTGTTTCTGGAATGAGCCTGGGGCAATCTTTGGGCTCTCAAGCTTGTCTCTCACCTCTCTTTTGGTGGCCTAGCAACAATAAGATTGAAAGATTTGCGTCTCTTTTCAGCTCAACAATTTGCTAAATCAGAAAGGTGAATCAGATTGTCTATGGTGCATAGAAGGTGTGGGGAAAGTGCTGAAGAAAGTGCATCTTGCAAGTAGCATGCAGATACCCGTGGCCTCATCTGTAACCAAGGGTCCCAAGCACCCCTTAATTTTTTTTTCGTTTTTAAAAATGTCACCCAATGTCCCCTAGGGTGCTGGTGGGACAACTTCACCATGTTTTTACCTGCCTTGGTCATTTTCTTTCAGAAGAGACCCTCACTCCACTAAAACGTGATCGCCCAGTCACTTGTTGAAAAAATTTCTTTCTTGGGCCTAAAAAAATCCGACCCCCCCCAAAAAAAACATAGCAAAAATTCTCCCATAATTGTACAGATGACAAAAACCCTTTCGGTAATTTCATGGTGGGGTTGGAGCCCACCAAAGGCCCTGAGGGGGGCCAATGAAGCCCCTTAACCTCTGCCAGTTGTCTACCTCTGATTTGTGGCAAGGTAGGAATCTTCTTTTGGCTCAAGGACTGAATTCAATTTCAGCCGCATCCTCGGAGCCTATATTTCAATAATATGGAGAGATAAAGCCAAAAGGTTGTACCAAAAATGCTAGTATATTTTAGTTTAAAATTCCTTCTGTCAGTAGCTAAGCTTTTTTAGAAGCAGTTCAGACTTTTAGAATCGGGTAAAAATATGTGCAGGCCTGAGAATCTACCAAATACTCATGTCTTGAGTAAGAGAGAGGGGCCCCAGGGTAACCCCAGAGGTCTGACCTTATGGGGAAATAAGCCAGGATAATTAACCATATTTGAAGTTGACTTTTTCTCCTAAGTCACAGGTATGTCTGGGTTTGGGCATAATAGGTGAGTGTGGTTTGTTTAAAAGCATAAGCAAAAGCTTTCATTACTCCCTTCTCAATTGCTGCTTGGGAGGTTGTGGGAAATTTGAAGAGCAGTGCCTAGCTGCCAGCATTAGTGGGAGTGCTGCTGTTCATTGGGACCACCAGGTAACCCTGTCATATGTCACCCATATAGGAAAGAGATCATATATGTCAGATGAGTTTCACCAGGGATTGCGTTGTTGAGGGCTTCCTCCACACAGGTCTTTCCAAAAACAGAGAGCAGAGGTCACATTCATTCAGTGAATACATTTTGTCTGGGAAATGGGAAAAGCACCAAGGCAATGCTACATGAATGTCTTTTTATTCAGAGTACTGTAAGCCTTTGTAAACATCTGGAGAAAGAAAAACAGAGCATCAACTTTGCCAAGGTCTAGTTTCCGGTATTGGAGGCAAGAGATAGGATTCAGTTGTTAACAAGTAAAAAAAAAAAAAATCTATCTCATATTGGTAATGCTAATGGTAAACAGATTATCTGAATTCTAGAGAATCCACTGGTGTAAACTAAGGATGGCTTTTCTAATATCAGTTGAATTAAATCAGTGTAAAGTCAGGATTACAGAATTGCTAGAGCTAGACATTAAAATCTCACTGTTGCAGAAGATTAAAAACACATTTTCAGTGTCACAAAAATATTCCCAGATGACATTCTGCCATAATTTATTAAAAGCTAAAGTGGAACAGATGATTTCTCAACTTTGTTACTGATTCCTGTCTTAGAAACACAACCCTTGATACACTTCTGTGTTTCTTCATCTTGGCATTGCTGTGAGACTAGATTTCATATGCTCTGACATCGGGATTAAGCTTTGCCATGTGTTCACAATGTGTTCTTACTTCATAGTCACAACATTAGAAGTCACAGCTTGAGGCTTCATACAGCCAAAGCTTATACTTGTTTACTTAAAAATATATTCTGCTGCAGTCAGTGGGACTTACTTCCCTGTTTAAGCATACCTGGGATTATAGCCTTTAATCGCTTGATATTTGCAGAGTGTGAAATGCAAGTAGTGAAAAGAATAAGATAAAATGTGGTCAGTAGTGGACTAGTATAAATATGCTGTTATGATTTAGAACATTTTTGGTTTTACAATGTTGCAAAATATGGCAAGAAAAAAGAAACCACACAAAGACTGAAACATCTGGTAAACTCCTTCTTTTCCACATCCTTACATGTAAGATTAATGTTTAAGAATAGAACTAAATGAAATAATACCATTGTTTCCTATTTGCTCTTACCACTCATATTTCCTAGGATTATGACTCTAGACTTCGTTGCCCATTATAATTCTAACAGTTAGCTAGTTCATAACATGAAGTTGTGTGGAGGTGCCCCTCATAAGCTCATGGTTATTTCTAGAGTACTGCCTTTTACTACTGGTTCTGAAATGGGTTACCCATTATACAAATATAACAACATTAGTTACCTCATACCAGAGATGTAAAGTCGAGTCAATTGATTTGGACCCAAGTCGGACTTAAGTCATTTCAATTACTCAACTTGGACTCAACGTGGCAATAAATGATGCACTAACTCAACTCAACTCAACTCAACTTGCGAGTTGTATATTTTTAGTGACTGACTGTATTATGGTTCAGAAACATCATCCATGCATCCAGAAACCTTACAACTTTGAACAATGCTTCCATCTCTTTTTGCTTACTGGTCACATGATGATCTGCCTCAAGCTCCCAGTGTGGGTGAATTTTTCAGAAGGGAACAGCAAATGGGCTAGGCAACAGGCTTGAAGTTTGCTCAGCAGTCTGTCCCTGCTGCATATCAGAGGAACCTTCTAAAACTTTTTCTAAGAGCAGAAGGCAAGACCCGCCGTCAGAGAGCAGGGAATGTTTCTCAGAGAGGAACAACAAATGTATTAGACTGTGGCTTTGAGGAGGAAGGATTCTTCCTTCTAAAGCCTTTGTAGCTTCAGTAATAGGGAGTAAGAAGGATCCTATTCCCTATTTTCGAAAAAGCCTCCAGTTTTGGAAATGTGAAGTAAGAAAGATCATATTCCTCACTTCTGAAGCTGCAGACTTTTTTCTGCTTGGTGACACAAAGGCCTACAGCTTCAGGAAAGGAGCAAGAAGGATCTCATTCCTCACTTCTGAAGCTGCATATAGCAAAATTGCAAATGTGGAGGGCTGATTCTACTTAAATTGTTAAAACTGACTTTATTTGACTCTATCCAGAAATTCTGGAATATAGGTTGAGCTATAAAGTTAGCTCCCAGACGTGAGACTTGACTTGAAAGTATCTTGCAAGGACTTGAGACTCGAGACTTGAAGTTAGGGACTTGACACTTGACTTGAGACTAGGAGTAAGAGACTTAAATACATCACTGCCTCATACTAAAGCAACCACGGAGTTGCTTTCAGCACTGACAGTAGAAAAACTGCCTATAAATATGAATAATTAAGCAAATTAAGTGTAAGCTGTGAATGTCTCAGTAGACATATTTAGGCATTAAGAATATAGTAAAAATGAACATGAAAGAAAGGATGTGTGCTTGATCTGCACTCTCTGTCATTGCTCTTCTCATGTGAACCTGGGCAGTCTGAAGAAGAGAATAACCTCTATGATTAGGTACTCTCCACATGATGAAGACTCCTGGAAATCACTGTGCTTGATCACATGTAAAGCCTCCACGAATAGAAGAGGCTGTCTTTGGGTAAGGTCAGCAATGACAAATGGGCTAGGACTAATACATTTCACTCCTTATACACGCATTTTTACTTTTCTGAATGGCTCAGTTTGGGTACTCTAACAGAGGAATCTACATAGGGAAGTAGATTTCTGCATATGCATGGACACTACTGAACACAGCTCGGAGTGGAATTCAATAGCATATTTGGAGTTCCTCCTAAGATGAACCAGATCAGAACTAGATACACTAAAAATCTGCTAGGACTTACTGTCTCCAGAGCTTTTCCTAGCCTGATGCCCTTCAGAGGTCTGAGAATTTGACTCTTATGATCCCTGAATCATTGGCCATTTTTTGGGGGGGGGGGATAGAAACTGAAAATTAGAACATCTGGAAACTACCAGGCTGTGGAAGACTACTTGTGAATGTGTAAGATCTTCCCATCCCAGCATTGCATGATTGCATCACCACATCACATTAAGACCAAGTTCCTACATTTCTTCAACATAGAATACATACGCTATGCTGGTAGAGTTAGGTTATGCAACCCTTATACTGAATGCCATGTAGATAAACTGTTAATGCATAGGGCTGACAATATGTTATGCAATTGCAATCTGTAACATGCAAAGGCAATGCCTATTGGCAATGTGTATTCCACAAACTATTCTGTGTACTTTGATGTACTACCACATGCACAAAGGTTCCATGTGTGCATGTTGTTAAAAAAAAAGTCTGCATGCATAGTGCAAATTACATCTATATTAGGTCACTAACAGGATGCCAGCCTCACATACGAAGCCCTCAGGAAGCACAGCACAGTCTACAAAGTTAGAGAATCTTTCAGTCACTAGAATGGAGCATTCAGAATGGAAGAGGAGGGCTACCAGGTGGAAACTGAATAACCAAACTTTTCAGAGAAAAATAGGTAGTCTTTTTTTAATTTATCTTTTAGTTGGGGAACTGTAGCACTCCCAATGATTTGGCCTTCTCTAAGTTAAATGTGTCCATGAGGTTTTTTATTTACAGTCAGGGTAAGGCAATTTAAATGTTTTCAGTTCCACATATCAGAATGAAAACAGTAGTTTTCAACTGTAGAGATTATCAACCATTCATTTGGTACTTGACCAGTGGAACAGAGCAATCAGTCACTCAGTGTGTCCAAGTATATCAATTGTCTATTTTTCACAGTTAACACACAACATGCAGATCTAAAAGGATTAGTATGATAAATCTGTCCAGCATATAAAAGAGAAATAATAGGAACTGGTTATTAAAACACAAATTCTTTCTGCAAAATATTACATTTTAAATTCTAGTTCAGAGTGTTTTATTGTTTATTTCCACAAGTACTGATGTTAGTGAGTCATCACGGGCAACAGCTGTAATACATTTGCTGTCCTATTAAAGATGAAGTAAAAGGCTGTTTGGCTGACTAGTAGGGCAGAATTCTTAGAAAGTGATCAACTGGAGTACAAATATGTATGATCCATCTCATTTGATTGATTTTGAAGTGCTGAATCCAAAGTCTGATTCTCACTAGGCAGACACAGAAAAAATAGTGCTGTCATATTTGCAGAGGGAAAATGATGACCAACATTTTACAACTCATTTTACAAATTTTGGAATGAATGTTGATTTTAATCAACCATCAGAAACTCTCCCTTCTTTGAATTACCTGTTTGTGCTGAAATAATAACAATGAATCCAATGCACAAATACCATTATACATAGCAGTCTTTCCCAGTCTGGTACTCTTCTTATGTGTTGGACTACTTTCCCCATCATCCTCTTAAAGCACCAGCAAGACTGTGCTAGCTGAGGATGATGGTAGATACCACCTGTTTATCAAAGTATGCTAACAAAGGACTTAAATTTAAGGATTACACTTTGGAACTAAATAAGTTAATTGTCAAGTTTTAGTTAATTATTTAATTTATCTTCAGGTTGGATAAATTTTCCATATTCATGAAACTGAATATAATCTCTTTTTCTTTTTTGTGTATTAGCTTTGTTAATCTTTGGTTATCTATGGAATCTGAACTATAAACTCACTTTCTAATTCAACTATGTACCAGGAGAGAAGTCCAGAGTACTGTCTGTCTTGTCTAATTTGTGGGATTAGTTTTGGTTGTTACAATTGGTGAGGACTGCCCAGCCACCTATAGACCTGACCATACATATCTTAATGTCATACACTGAACCTGAGAGCCAGACTGAATGGGTCTAAGTGTGTATAAATATGTCTTGAAGGAAGTGGTTGTGTGTATGTGTATTCATTTGCTGTCCAGATAAACCTTGTCAAGCCTTCATATATTACTGAACTATCTCCGAAAATGATCCTAACTGAATGAAAGTGCCTTGCAATTGTTTGTATTCGTTCATTAAGTTAAGTCACAATTTATACCTTTTTTTCTTGAAAATAAAACTATTTACAATAAAAGCACGCAGTCTTTCAAAACACACTCTTCTTCTGTAAAAACATGCAGTAATTTTGGTCACATCTAATAGGGTTGTACAGATCAGATTAATATATTTCCTTCCGCCCCCCCAGGCATTTGCTTGATACTGGGAAAAGTTTTGCTAGAGTAAAAAAAAATCCTATCCTTTTTACTAAATGTTGAACACAAGGCCACTGGGTCATCCTTCTTCAGTTTTCCATGAGAAGAAAATCTTCAAGTGATTGGTAGCGATAGCCGTTTTGACTATGCAGTGATGCTGTGGCCAAGAATTTGTCCATTCATTCCTATAGTCATATATTCATTTATTCAGATGATCAGTGCTGGCCCTGGCGGGAGGGAGGGAGGGAGGGAGGGAGGGGAAAAGTGTGTGTGTGTGTGTGGGGGGACAAAAAGGAAAAAGACAAAAGGAGGTAAGTGTGTTTAACTATTTTAAAAAATTCTACAACTTGCCTGGGTACAAACTATTGTACCATTAGTCAACTTCTTTTTCCCTTTCCAGTGTGACAGCCTTGGTGTTCATGAATAAGGAACCACAAATAACTAGTTAGCTATAATTAATTCTGCTGTAGAAGATTCTTGGGGATGACATTTAAGACTCTGGCAGGCTGTTATGGGAAATATTGTGACTGAGATCATGGAAGGATCAGAAATAAAACTCTGCAACACATAAATTAGAAATCCACAGAAAATTTGTTTTACTCTAAGTAAACTCTGCTACTTTGCCTGTTCCCGACAAAAGAAAGCCTCAAATAGCAGATCAACAGTGAAGCTCAGAAATTAAGAATCTATAACCTAAGATGGGTCACAGCAATTCACATCTCACCTGTTGTAGACAGCTAATTCTGTGATTCATTTTAGGGGCTTACGATTTTATAAAACACTCAATGTTTGCTGTTTATGAGCCTTGATTAAGTCTGAGAAGTACACACATATAAATGTATTCTGTAATCTGTCCTAAAGCTTCTGTAGTGGGTTGTCAGGAACATTTGTGTTTTGTTTTCCTCTATTATTTAATTAAAAGGAGCCAGTATACACATCACTCTGTAAGTTCAGTGACCCCATTTAATTTGGTGTGTATTTCTTTGCAGTGTATTTCTTCATCAGTTACTAGACTCCTGCAATGATCCTCTCTTTGATTCTCTCCCATGTCTGTGCACATTACTGAATGACAGTATCACCTTGGCATATGTGTGATCAAGGATACTATTTGCTGTGGGTCAGTGTCACAGCACAAGCATTGCATGCAAAAGGTCCTGGTTCAGTCTTTGCATCCTTATGTCTAGCTGGAAAAGATTCCCATGTGAGGTCTGACTAGACCTTAAGATACATTTTATGACTGACTTATTTTCCTCCTATTATAGTATTTTTTTTCCACAGATACATGCCTGAACAATAAAAAATTAAACCTGTGCTTGACTGACAATGACCAATTCCAAAACAAAGCAAGTTAAATGCAAGACGCATAAGTGAGGAAAACCATGGGCTATCATAAATAGACTTACTTCACCACCTGGGGGAGAACCTCTGCAAAAACTATGATGAATTATTCTTCAGTTTGAGCTTGATACTCAGGCAATCTATTATCAACAATCAGGACTGATTCCAGATTTGATGAGCCCTAGGCAGTATACCTTCCACTTTCTTCCCAAACCTTTCTACTGCATGAGCTTACCAGGCAGGGGCAGCAACCGGTGACTGATTTCCCCATTTAATGTTTTCTTTTAAAGGCCTGGTACTGAAGGGGAAAGTGCTGGAAGTGACAGGTTGCAGTAGGTGTTCTTCCTGAAACAGCCCTGCCACCATTCCTGGTCTGCCACTTCTCAGCTCAGCACTGGAACATTTAAAAAAATGATGGTTCCATGGTGGCCCCAGCTTTGTTCTAAGTCCCAGCTTTCCAGTCAGGGTAGACCACAGTGAACTAAACAGAACCATGGTCTGCAGCAATATAAGGAATTTTTGTGTAAATCTGTACATGGAGTCCCAGTGGTGGTGATGTTTTACCAGAACAAGGAGATTAATTGTGAACCCATTTTCCAGGTTCATCAGTCCTACACTTTTATCAGACTGGGAGGCACCATACCTGAGTTACCTGGAAGGGCAAACCCTGCACTGAACCAAAATGTCTACGTATAACATCCAATTTGTGGGCTACAAATTTGGCAGATTAATTTTGGTAAAAGGGAGGTGCAAATAAAAACAACATTTTTGTCTCGGACTGTAGCAGTGTCTTTACCTTTTCAATTTTTTTGCAAATATACTTCCAGTCCTTTTTCTCGCCAGATATTCCAAAGTGTCCAGTTCTGTCCTCATTCTGACAGTGTCCATTTTGAAGTCAAAGCAGACTGAGGACAGGAATAGAGAGAAGTGTCTTCCTCCTTTCTAAAGAGGGAGAAGAGTGAAAAGATCTTTTTTAAAAAAGTTGCCAACTTTTTGAAATAGTGGTTTATACTTTCTCCATCTCACCCTGCTTCATTCAAGAGATAACGATTCTTCCAAGAACTTCCAGTTCAACAGTCAAAGTTCAACAAAGACAATCAGTTATACCTGATGTACATTCTGGTTTGGAAGGAGCAATGGATTTTAGAAACAAACATTTAGAATTGAATACCATGGCTTTTCTGGTTTTGAAGATCAAACTGATAACAACCTCTCCTTTTAAAAATAAATTTGTCAGAAAGATTGCTTGCTATAATACCTTTCAGCATTAAACAATCTTCTTAGTAGATGACAGAAAATCGTAACCATATGGTCTGCACTGTTTTTTCTAGGAACACAGAGTAGATGGCAAATGTTATTGTTAGTTTTCTGTTTCTTCCGTCCAACATTTCTTATTCCATGGAGGGGAAAAAGTTTTTTTAAAAAAAATTTAAGGAAGTTCTTGCAATCACTCCAATCTGTACCCTGTTTACTGTGGAGCTTTTTCTAACTTGTTATGGGCTTGCTTAATCATACATTATTTCTATCAAGGTAGACAACAGAATACTAACCACCAGTTATTACAGTATAAAATGAATACATTGTAATAAACCATATGATATCAAAACAGTGAACAGTACAATACTACATACAGAGAAGGATTATACAATACTATACAGTGAAATATGATCCAACCAGTTTATCTAATGGAAATGTAATACTCAAGCTTTTTATAGTATAGAATGAATATCAAAATCAGGGCCAATGAGCTGGGGAGAGCAGTATGAATTCCCGTGGCCTGGTGGGGGACTAGAAGGGGCTCAAACTCGACTATGTTGTATACATTTTTGCCTTTCTTGGTAGTATTACTATTTGTTGATTATTTTTGACATCCCTCGTAAAATTGGTGAATTTCAAAGAAGATAATAATGATATCCACAATACTTAAGATTTTTATGTCGTATGTCATTGTTGCAAATGACAACAACATAGAGGGCTCTCAGTTTTATTAATTTACAGCTGGATAAGCATCATTCAATGTTATCAAAAGCCAACTTCCACAAATTTAGTACAAGTGTACTAGTAACCAATGTGAAGGCTAGGAACCATTATTCCTGCTAGTTTTCTTGGATAGCAAAATATATTGATGAGGCTATGAATCCTGCTGCTTGAAGTGCTAGAGGGAGATATCTTCCACCAGCATTATTGTTTTCCTGCTTTCCCCTCCACCTCTTCCTTCTGTCCAAATCTCTTACCTGGAAGGGAAAATGATTGCCAAATGTCCAACTGATTGTCATTAACTTTCTCAAGGAAAAATTATCTTAACATAACATGTTAATAAGCAAACAAAAAAGGATCTGTACTGGATAGAGACATAAATCTTCATGTTTTTCATCCTTGCAGGCAAGAGCAAATAGCTCCTTCAATATTCCCTGCGCTATATGAGAGCACAATTTCTGTACAGTTCCTGCATAACTACTTGGGCTTCAGGAGCCTCTCTTGCTTGACACCCCAAACCTGATGGAAACAGCATTCATCTGCGCTCCAACTGCTGGATATCCCTGTGCAGTCAACACCTGGTAAAGTAGTTGGGGGAGGCTAAGAGTGTGTGACACAGCCAAGGTTACGCAGTGGGTTTTCATGGCTGAGTGCGGAAGCGAACCCTGGTCTCCAGGTTTGTAGTCCAATGCTTAAACCACTATGGATCTGGTGAATTTAGGGTATTTAGACCTGAGTGAGGGTGATTCACAACCACTTGTTGTGTGCCTTCAAGTAATTTCTGGCTTATGGTGGCCCTAAAGCAGTGGTTCTCAACCTGTGGGTCCCCAGATGTTCATGGACTTCAGCTCCCAGAAGCCCTGAGCATTGACCATAGTGGCTGGGGCTTCTGGGACCTGAAGTCCACAAACATCTGGGGACCCACAGGTTGAGAACCACTGCCCTAAAGCAACCCTATCATAGGGTTTTCTGGGGCTGAGAGTATGATGCACCCAAGGTTGCCCAGTAGGTTTCCATGGCTGAGCAGAGAATTGAACCTTGTTCTCCAGGGTCAAGCACCACTTAGTCACAATTGTGACATTATTGCTATGATCCTTACTTCTCCCACCAACTAGTCTACTGCACACCAGCAGCATGTGGAGAAGGAAGTCTATGCTGACAGGATTGGAGCATGTGTGAATGATGCTTTGTCAGGTTTGAGAGGAGTTAAGTCAGGAGAATTACTTAGTTAAGTTAGCTAAGTATACTAATAAATTAAGTATACTTAACTAAGTAGCTGATATAGAATACTGCTCATAGTGTTTCTGAGCAGAAAACACATTTTTTACACAGAAATATTCTTTCCAATAAGGTTTCTCAAGTATCAAGAAAACCTCAACCAGAAGAGAAGAGCAAACAAATATTATTTCTATCCCTAGTGATGGATCAGACAAAAGGCCTATTTACTACTGGTCCTGCAGTAGCCAAGCAGCAATCTCTAGGAAACCACAAAGTAGCACATGAGTACAAGAGCAGCCTCCTGATGATGTTTCCGATCAGCAATTATTTCTAAATTTGCTATTTTTTTCTTTGTTTATTACCCAGTATAAACATTAATGCAAAAATCAACTTTTTGTATAGAGAGTCCAGTCACCATTATCTTTTGGAATGTGGAAAACTATGCAAAGATGAAATCCTTATGAGGACAGTCAATGACCTATATAGTGTCAGCCTTTATCTTCTGTTTGCAATGGGAAAAACAGAGAAAGCAAGGAGATGGGAGGAGGGCAGGGTACAGAAGAAAAGCCACTTGACTGAATTAAGCAGGCAATCCATTTAGAACTTCCAGGCTTCAATAACTCAACACAACCTGGTCATGAAGGCCTATGATCTAATTGACAACAGCTCTCTAGGCAATGACATTCTCAACTTAACTTTGAAATGCTGGCCTAAAACCCATAAGCTTATGAGATGGTTCACTTGTTTGCCATCACTGCTAAAAAGTTTTACAAGATCTTTCTTATTCACATTACCCTAATGCAGACCCGTGCCTGAAGTCCATCTTCCACTTCATTGGAAATTGAACTGGGATGCGAGGAAGGTTATGAGACATATATAGCTCTCCTTACCACTGCCCTGTGTTACAGGCCCACATACCCCCCAGGTTTGATATGGTTTAATTGGTGAAATATGATTCAATTGGCAAAATATATTAATTGGCATTGATATAAAATGGAACCTGAGGTGACTGGAAGTTCAAGTTGGGCAGAGTAAAATTACCGACTGAACACGTGTGATTGCAAAGCAGGTCAAAAATCCCCTCTAGGTGTAGCCATCATCAGGAAAATTACCAAGAAACTCCAAGGATAATAGGCTTAAGTTGAAGCTGTAATGTCTAATAGCATAAAAGGGCAAAGGGAAGTTCCTCCCAAAACACTGCTTCAGCCTGTCTTCCTTGCAGCTGGACATTTCCTCACATTGATTCCTTAACTGTCCACAGTTACAGAGCTTAGCCATTAACTCTTTGTCACCTAATACTAAGACCGTTAACTCCATCTTGACCCCATTGTTCATGTGGTAACCTCCACTGTTTGCTTGGCCAGAGAGCCATTCACACCCATGCCCTCAAGATAGATTTTGGGTATAAAAACCTTCCCTTTTGAGCAGTTCGAGGCAGTACTTCACTTGCTGAACACCATGCTGTTGCTCCAATTTCTGACTGAGTACTGCCTTTAGACACTAATCTAAGCCACATTGTTGCTTTCTTCAATGCTCTCCAGATCAATAATGATTGCCCATTCCATGAAAACTCCTCTGTCCATAGTTTTCCTCTCTTCACACTTCGGTTAGCTCTTGTGCAAGTGTGTGAGTGTTTGGATCTTTTGTGTGTGTGACTGAACTCTCAATAAAACACATCTTAGCTTATTTTGGAATCTCTAGCTGGTTCTTTCCTGCAAGACCTCATACACATTGGTGGAAAGATATTGTTAGGCTACCCACCTCTTGCAGGCCTCCTAATTTGAGCTAATATTTCCCCACTTTTAAACAGAGGTACTGGCATTGCAGGTGGACCCTTGAGTCACCCGCATCTTGAGGTAACACCCTGTACCTCAGCATCTGCTTTCTGAAGTGGAAACCTCACTTGGACTACTTGTAGTTTCGCTTCTGCCTCTGTTCTAGCAAAAACACAATTATCCACAGAAACATTGAGATTAAATCAGGCATATATGACAGCTGATGAAAGAGACTTAATTTTCAAAAGTACTTTACTGTGATATATTTCTATTGGTATATTTCCCAATGAGAAGAAAATACATATATATGCAGTTATACAACACAGGTGGGTTTTGTGGAGGAGACAGGGATCTGCTTTCTGCTATCTAAAGTTTCCAATTTCTTTATATATCAGTGAGATGCCAAATAATGGGTCCTTCTTGCCTAAATTATTGTCCCAGATCTCCACTGAAAATACTATATTTTTTTAAAAAGAGCTTTTATTTAACCTCTTTTTCTAGATGAAAAAAAAGGGCTACAAAGCTAAGAGCCAATTGTGATATAGTGGTTTGAATTTTGGACTAGGAATATGGGAAACCAGGGTTCAAATTTCTGCTCTGCCGTGGAAATCCATTAGGCAAGTTACACTCTTTTGACCTTAGGCAAGTCATACTCTCTCTATCTCAGAGGCAGGCAACAGCAAACTTGAACAAATCTTGCCAAGAAAACCCCATGATAGGGTTGCCTTAGGATTGCTATCTTGAGGGCACACAACAATAAGCAAACCAAGCAAAGTGCAGGGTTTACAATGTGAGCTTTATGAAAGGTAAGGTACTGCCTTTCTATACTAACTTTATAATCACAGTTTCCAAAGAACAAGAATATTTTTTTCCAAATACAATTGTTAGCCTTAACAGGAGTAGGCCAAGTAACTCAGCGGGACATACAGAAGTACTGACATGAAAAGTCTCATTTATTCAATTGGCATACACCAGTATTTGACAGAGAATTAGATTTATCCCCTTGCTTACAACAGCTGAAATACACAAATACATATGCTATATTCCTCAAGGCCATGAGCAAACAAATGTAGGTACTTGTTTTAGTAGGAGATCTGAGCACATTCCTCCCTCTCTTTTTTTTCCCTTCCTTCTCTTCACAAAGAGTTCAATAATTAAATTGTTTTCACTGCAATCAGTACAATTTTACAATGCCTACCCTTGTTTGAATCATACCCTTACTTGAATCATATTTTGTAATTATGTGAATTGGCAACTATTAGTCAGTTTTAAACATAAACCACAGAAAGGTATTCACTTCTGTATTGAAAGAGGGGAAAAAAGATATATAAATGTTTTGATGTGGTACAAATTGCCAGAAATTTGCTAAATATGATCGTAGTGAAAAGTCAACAGAAATTAACTTTTTTCTTTTTGTGAATAGGAGAGCCAGGAACTGATGTCTGTATCCAGTGACCTGGAATGGAATATCATGAAAATGGTGGACCGAGAATTCAGCTTTATCCTCTAGTACATTATGAAGATGAAATAAGTATAAAATGTGCTAAGTGCAATATGACACTGTACAGCCACTAATCAGGCTGTGGATCTCAGGAAAACACACTATCTCTGAAGCTTAAGAGGATTTTGTAAAGGGATTATATAGATAATGAGAACGTACACTGCTTCATGTAACGTAAAAAGGGCCATTGAATGCGTGGCTATGTTAAAATACCAAGTCAGAGGGCAGGGTCCAACCGTGGTCTTCAGCTTGCAGAACAGGAGAATCCAGTGGGGTCCAGAAAGGGAGTAATGCTCCTAGCCATTGCAATCTACTGTATACCCCAAACAGCAATTTCTATTGGGGAGCTGAGAGATGGTTTTTGGGTAGCACAGAGAAGTCTTGCTGTGGGAGTGAGGTGGGGGACAGAAATAACAAAATGTTCACCAGCCAAATGTTGGATTTACTCCACAAGATACATAATAGGAGTAACCTTCTGGTCTCTCATTCATAGGGTTGCCATAAATTGAAGTCAACTTGATGGTAGCTAACAATAACAAAATGGATAGATAGTTATAACTATAGTATACAATTATACATATTATAATATATAATTAGATAGATAGAATTATAGTGCACAATTATACATATTATAATTTAATGTGTGAATATTAAATATACATACCATATATATATATAATATTCAAACATTAGATTATTATGTAATTGTGCACTATAATTCTATCTATCTATCTATCTATCTATCTATCTATCTATCTATCTATCTATCTATCTATCTAATTATATAACATAATATGCATAATTGTATACTATAATTATAACTATCTATCCATTTTGTTGTTGTTAACTGCCATCAAGTTGACTTCAATTTATGGCAATCCTATGAATGAGAGATCTCCAGCTCACCCTATTATCAGTAGCCTTTCTCAAGTCTTGCAGACTCAGGGCTGTGGCTTCCTTGATTGAGTCAAACCATCGGTAATGCAGTCTTCCTGTTTTTCTTCTGCCTTCTAAGTTATCAAGCATTATTGTCTTTTCTAATGAGTCATGTCTTCTCATGATTATTTCCAAGGGAGGACGATCTCAGTTTATGAATATACAATAACTATGATTACAGTTGTTGTATTGTATTACAGTCCTCCTTCTACATTTGTGGGTTTGACCTTCACAAATTTGATTATTTGCAAGGCATGTGCTTGCGCCCATTTTTCTCCACCCATTCCTTTTCATGCCTTACCCCAGGCTTGCCAGGGTTGTGTCTAAAATGGACGTGTTTTCTTTTTGGGTAAGCAAAGCCCGCTTCCTACTGCTGGAGGTGTGTCCTTTCTCACCCATGTGGCTGCACGTTGTTGTATTTTGCTAGCCACAAATATGTGTCCTGGATTTAAAGAGACTGAATTTAGCTTCAACAGGGGAATCCTAAACAAGAGGTAGCTAAGGATTGGGACTCAGCTCTGAGGTTTCTACTTCCAACAAAGTTAAAACATTTCAATTTGGACTATCATTGGCAAGTTTTTCCTATGCAGCACTAAAAGCTTTTCCTGATGCAGATGTATACAGATTTCTGGAGCAATTCAGTGATCTGTCTAAAAAAGGAGCCTGTGGCTTCACAAAGCACAGAGACAACCTGGATTCCAAGAGAAGCTGGGAATACTAATGGAGTTTAATTTATAGCTGTCCTTTGTCTCAGCCCCCAATGTCCAAGAAGGGAGTTGTTTCTGCCTGCAATGAGATCCCTCCAAAGCAACTGAACTGCAACAGAAACAATATCTTAGGTGAAATATAAGCCTGTGACTTTAACATCACCCCTTTTTTTCTCCTGTACAATTTTTTAAAACATATTTGCCTGATGAAAAAGTCAAAGGAGCTTTGAAAACTTGTGATGTATTTTGTATATTTTGGTTGGCCAATAAAAGTATTGCTCTTTTGTGTATTTTGGATTGTGTTGTATTTTGCTACATGGCCAATACAGCTACCTCTGAACATGTTTCTTCTTGTTATTAATTGCTATCAGGCTGACTTATGATGACCCTATGAAAGAGACACTTCCAAGTTTCCCTATTATCCTAAAAGCCTTGCAAAATCAGGACTGCAGCTTCCTTGAGTGAATCACTCTACATGCTTAGACAACTCCTGAAAATTGAGATTCCTCTTCTTGAAATCCTCACAAAACTGATTTAACTGAATGCAAAGATTCTTTATTCAAGTTCTAGCTGGTCTTGATGTGCCTAATACACATTATTAATGGCAAGTTCTTTAATATTGCTGGAATGAAATTCCAAACTTTGCTGTTTTTACACTGAATTTAGAAGGGGCACAGTTATGATTATTTCACTCATCTTACAGTACAATGGATAGAATATTACTGGAATGAATACACATAATAGAATTATAGAATCATAGAATCATAGAGTTGGAAGAGACCACAAGAGCCACTGAGTCCAACCTCCTGCCACACAGGAATATACCATCAAAACATTCCCAACAGATGACCATCCAACTACTGAGTATACAGAGAACAGAGAGTACCATTCTAGCAGTCTGATAGCACTGCCTTAAACATAAGTTGCTCAGAATTCCTAGATAATGATTCAGTTGCTAGCAGCATACATATCATTCCTTGGACCCCCAAGAGGCCTATAAGGGATTATTGAATCATCCCCTTTGGAATGCCTCCCATGCAACAACATTCTCAATATTATGATGTAGAGACCAAACTATTGTTCTATGAAATACAGACCCATGTCAGTGCAAAAACGTGAAACATATTGGTCAAACCTCTAAATTCTTTTAACTATTAATTTACAAAGTTCTAGTTAAGGCCTATAATGCCTTATGTAACTCAGGTCCAAGCAATCTGAATGACTGTGGCCATTTCAGCACTAGCCTTTCATAGTGTGATTATTCCACTTTCAACATCCTATGGATCCCTGGGGTTTGCTGTTTAGGGAGGGGCCTCAAAGGTCCCTCCCCAGGATTCCATAGGATGTTGAAAGTGGAATAATCACACTATGACAGGCTAGTGCAGAAGTAGTCTATATTCTCTCATATAAGTCTGCCTAGGTACTGAGACCTCAGGGGAGACACATGTGTAGGGAATGTAGGGGAGGGCCTTCTTGGTGGTTGCCCCCATGCTCTGAAACTCCTTTGCTAGGGAGATCAGACTGACTTATTCTCCTTCTGTTGGTAGGTGAAAACCTTTTTATTCCAACTGGCTTTTGAAAACTGGCTGCAAGGGCTTTTAATAATGTGCTGATCTGTTGCTTCTATGATTACCTTTCAGTGTATATGTTTCAAATGGTTCTAATTCTGTGGATAGTTTAATTACATTTTAACTAATCTTGCCATGTTTTATCTTATTGTTTTCATTTGTACATGTTTCTCTTGCTGTAAATGACCTTGAGCCACAGTTCTGGGGAAAAGGTGGAAAATAGAATACTAATGCTAATAACAATTATACTAATAATATGGGTAACATTTCACTGACAATTTGAGAAGGAAGAAAGGAAGGAAGGAAGGCAAATTCATCCTGTTTATCAGAATATTAATAATGCAATTCTATGCATAATTAACCCGGCTGTAAGCCCCACTGAACTGAGATGGGCTTACCACAAAATAAACATACATACTGTTTGTGTCATACAGCAAAGCATGAAGGTCAACCACTATAAAATCATATCCTTTAGAAGAAAGTTAAATTAATGTGTCTAAATTACTGATCTTTTGCAGGTACAGACTGACCTATATTTTGTAGGCACTGTTTATTTATTTATATAATGTTTCCATCCTTTGTTTTCACTTTGTAACTGTAACTTGTTGCCTAATAATGACTACCTTTGAGCTTTATTTCTTTAAGGTCTTCACAAGTTAAAGATCAGGACTTAGGGGTATAATTGGCTAATAGTCAAACACTGTAGCTCTTTAAGTTCCCATCCTACTCTCTGAAATTTCTGTCAATTTCTCTTTGTTTTAATTCTTTTTCTTCTGAACCTTTAAAGTTCTGAATTCTTTCTTTGGTGTTCTTTGTGTTATTATTTTAAAGATTCTGTTTCACTGCCTCCCTGTATGGTGCACGGCATGTTTTCTTTGTATTATCCTTTTCTTCTTCTTCCTTTGTACATTCTGCCTTTTTTGATTTCTGTTGCTTGAAAAACTCTTTTCTATCCCTCCAGACATTTATTGTCTTTTTCACCCTGTTCTTTTGTGGACAGAGTCTAATTAATTTATTACTGGTCTACAGATTTGCCTCTGATGTTTCCAAAATTTGCTGTGGCAAGACTGAAAGGAAGCACATACTGCAGAACTTCCTTTTCAGCAATTGTTTAAGAGTTATTGATGAATGACATTTTCAAACCAGTGCTATTCCAGTGCTAGAGTTTGGATTCAAGTTCTTGTAATTCATCAGATGTTGTTACATAAGAAATTCAAAATCAGTTTCTAGATTGGTTCCTTGCTGTTTAACACTGTTGATGAGAAGCCATACTTGCTGTTTGTCAGCCAAATATTTGTGTAACACTTAAAAATGATTGCTTCTCTTTTGATAATGCACAGTTTTGATTTAAGATCGGGTTTTCCTTTTTCTGTCCTTTCTTGTGATTAACTTAACCCATACCCCAACCTTTTTCACTGGACATTTTCCCTATCTGTCTAGAATTTAAATATATCAGATACATATTAAGTTTAAATTTCTCAGAACTAGTAATTGAATCTATTAGTAAAAAGAAACAAAAATAATACAATCAAATTCAGGAACACATCTAAGCAAATCTATGTTAATTGTGAAAAACAGGGGTGTGGCTAGAGAGTGGTGAATGCAAGCATTATTCCCCAAATAAGAATGCTTCCCCATGAAACTTTCCTTCACTCCCCAATTTTCTAGCACTGCAAGAGGGAAATGCTCAAAATCTTTCAGCCTTAAGACTCCTATATTTGCTATATTCACATTCTCTTGGTAACGTTGCCTGCCCCTTTTCTTTGTCTGCCTAACATGTATTTTTAAATGCTCACTTGAAGTTTTAAGTGACTACAGTGCTAGAAATTTGGGGGGTGAAGGGAAATTTCATGGTGTGTACAATTCTTATGTGGAGGAGGGCAATGCTCTCATTTTGCCCCCTCCTAGCTACATCCTCTGGTTATGATAATGGTCAGTAGAGGTACGAAACAGTTTCTTTAACTTTTCCTCCCATGACTTGGGCTGAAGGTACATAAAGACCCTCTCCAGGCTCGGCTGCACAGTATCCCAGCCCTGGTGTGACCCCCTTGCTGCCGAATGCATCTTTTGTTATCCAAATTGCAATCAGTTTGGAAAGCCACACAGGACCCCCATTACATCGTCATACTGGCGTAAAGGAATGTTTCTACTGTGTACATGTTTTTGCCATATTGGCTTGTGTCTGGTCACAGCAACTGTGGGGTTGGATTCCTGCAACACATCAGCATATCTGCATATTCACTTCATCAAATAGCTTTGTCTTCCCTTTGTTCTGATTGCCCACCTGTGCTTCTATAATTGAAGTCAGTAGATAAGGGAGAGGTGAAGTACCAACCTGTAAATGTGTGCAATCAAACAACAACCTCCCCAAAGGCAATACCACATTTTCCAGATGCCAATACAAACATGAAAGCAAGCCTTCCATGGCAGGAACAATCATGTGGCTTAGGTGACCACTCACCAACCTGGCCCCACCCTCCCCCCACTCCCACAATTCTATGAAAATCCCAATTTGGAAGTTAAACCACACATTTTTAAAACCCAGTTCTCCCCAAAATAGCAGAGTAAGCTGAAGGCTTTTTTTAATGCCTTAAAGCCCTCAAACATTGAAAAGAAGTGTTTTCACATTGGAAGGAGAGGGACATGGTGTGTTCTAACAGGATTGGGATTAAGGTAAAGATGCATTATTTAGCCTGGTAGTTCAATTTTGGAAAGCATTATTTTTGATGGCAGTTCCAGCAATGAACCACTGGAATGGAGTGTAAGATTACTAAAAAGATCATAAGTGAAGCTTCATGGAACTGTGTTTGTCTCTGTTTAGAATGATGTGGTATTTTACTCCACATCCAATGTTCATTTTTGTAAGATTACTCTGGATGTTTGCCCTAAGATACAAAGATTTCACCAGAAGACTAGCACTGGGAAGATATTTTGAAGAGTAAGCTAACTACACCACTTAGCCTTGTTTTGTTTGCCAAAGTATTTTTTAACTGTAATGTCAAGCTGCCCCTGTTACGCAAGAAAAAAAGGAACCCAGAAACCAGTGAATTTACTGTCAAGTTTATTATGAATGTATTCAGTTTCAGAATCTCACAATTTTTGTGTATGTGCATGAATTCAATACTCTAATTACATGGATGCCATGGAAATTGGAAATAGCTGAGAAATAATTTATGAGAAAAATAATATTTGATATGGAAATCTTCATTAACCAGTATCATATGAAGATACTTGAAGTCCCGGGTTAAATGCCAAACTCAAAAGTATAAATATGTTTTTAAAATATGGCAAATTAAATATGACATATTCTGCAAAATCTGGCAAGTTAAAATGTTAGTCAAAATTTGTTTCTATTAAACAAAAACCCAACTTCATGCAATTTAAACAAGTGAAGCTAACATATTATCCATTACACTTTGGGGGATAGCCACATTACCTTGTTACAGTAAAAACAACATGGAGGCTTGCAACACTTTCAAGACTGGCATTTTTTATTGAGCACAAACTTTGGTGGCCTCATAATATGTAGTTCACAAAATCTTATGCCAAATAAAACATGATTAAATTGAAGTTATCAAATGCTTTGTTGCTTAGTTATTACCATATCCAATTAGTTGGTAGATTACTGAATGTCTAGTATTAAAACGAATGCATTTATTAACTCTGATGTGTGTTTTGCAAACCTATATTAGAGGTAACACAATTTCCTAATCCATATTAGATGTATACAGTCAGCCCTCCACATTTGTGGTTTCACTTTTGCGGATTTGATTATTCACGGATTATTTTCTGTCACCTCTGCTGCATCCCTATGCCATTTTTAATAGGGACTGAAGCCTTGTGAGAGTGAGAAACTGTGAATGAGGCCTGTAAGTCCCTGTTAAAAATGGTCTGCGGCAGCAGTGGAGGTGGCAGTAAGCCCCACCAGCCACCCCCTTCTGCCTTGTGAAGGAACCCTGATGCCTCAAAGGAATCCATGGTGGGTTGAATATGGTGATCATACTTTTTTATATGTTAAATATGGTTTGGGAGGCCTAGAATTATTCGCCATTTTCCACTTTCAAAAGGGTCCTGTGCCCTTAACCCTAGCAAATGTGGAGAGATGACTGTATATTAAACTCCTTTTATAAAAGGAAGGCCCCTGTACCTTATCTTAATTTTAACAGATACTTGAGAGTTGCACACTCAGGGTTAACGCTTGCTGCCAATAACATACCAAACTCCATAGTTGGATTAAAAATGCCACAACTTTACTCGCTACTGTGGCCAATAGGGTGGGCATATGCATGGGTCTAGATATGGGCATCAAACAACTTGCCTGTTGATTCAACTTTCTAGCCCACTCCTGGAGCTGCTGGGATGGCAGGAGAGGCACCCAAGCCCCAGGGTTGCCCTGGTGACCTCCCCTGCTGCCAGGGACTGTAGGAGGATTGTGCCCTTCTGTACAGCCTCCTGGGAAGAAAACATGAAGCCTGACATGGCTGGATGAGCAGCAGCAAGGCGGGCTTCCCCAAACTGCAACCCATCCTGCCTAGTAGGTTGGGTGGCTGCTATGTAAAGATTGTTGCCCAGGTATCCAGAGAATTTTCTTAGTGGGGACACATAAATACTGTTAATACAGGTATACCTCTGTTAAGAAAGTAGATGTTTTCCTTTAACAGAAAATTTGGTAACAGTGATAGAAATAACCTTGGAAGAACAGGGCTAGGCTCCTGCATCACAAAAAAAAGAAAAGAAAAGAAAAGTATAACATGTTTCAGCAAACTTTTTATCTAAAACTAACAAAATGTACATAATAAAATGAAACAATCAGGTCAGGTAAGCCTTGCATAAGGAATCAAAAGCATTTTGAACCTTCTAGAGACTACCTAAAGGCTTCTTCCAAAATGCCTTCCAGGGCTAACTTTTTCTTTCTCTAGCCTCCACTTATGTTTTCCATTTTGGTGGCCAAAATTATCTATCTGTGTTTTTTAATCATTCTGGGAATAGCTGGTGTGGTGGGCACATCTGTTCTCCCTTTTTCTTTGAGTTTTGCTGTTCATGCATGGTCAGTAATGTCAGGTGTGGCATGGTAAGCCCTCCTGAGCATGTCCAGAGTACAAAGCTACACTGTTGTGCTAAGCTCATGCTGATTACCCCTGGCAAGAAAAACAGCCACATATGCATCATGTCTAGATTAAATCAACTATTTATTAGAGCAAAGCAGGATACACAATAAAAGCAGGGTGCTTCAGACAGCAAATAAAGGCAAAATACAAAGGTTACATACTGAAGTTGCAGCAGTAAAGGTGAAGGTACATACTGAACAAGGAGCATACTTTTAACCTGTAGTTGACCACTCCCATACGTAGGGATCATGTGACACATTACATGTAAACTTCCAGCCATTTTCAGGCTTAGAGCTTTCACATGGGACAGGAACTTCAGGAGCCTAGATAGTCAAAACATGTACAACAGCTTTCCCTCGGAGGACACTGTGCCCTTTTTAGCTCCCTTCACTAGAAAAACAACTTACACGCACACAATCAACCATTTAATATACTCAACAAGTAAGGTATTCTGACAGCAGCAGCTTTTTCTCCTGGGTTGTAGGCAGGCACACACAGGTGCAGAATGACCAGCTAGAGCACCATTCCATTCCTTTTCAACTCAAGCCTTGTTGTACTCTTTACTACAGGCATATTGTTGGAACCCTGCACCAAAAGTCTTTGGCCATTTCCACACTAGACTGTGGCCTTTTCTGCATTTTGTTTTTACAATGGGGCAGCGTGTCCTCCAGCAAGGACGTTTGCACTTGGGGGCAGACTGAGTCCGGACTACTTTCTGTAGTTTCGGACTTCAGCCCACTCCAGAATGAGCAGAACTGGTGGTTCGCCATGCTATTGAAAGACCGCTTAAAACAGGTCTTTCAATAGCCCGGTGCACCCCACTCCGTCGCTGCGCTCCTGTATAGATCTGCAGGCTCGCACCAGAGCGAGGCTGCAGATCTTACGGGGGCAGGCTTTTGGCTGGTGAGCTTCTCCGGTTGGTGGAGAGCCTCCACCAACTGGAAGCCAGCATCTTCGTCCCTGGAGCAGTGTGTAATGCGGCCACGCACTGCTCTGGATCAGCGTGGATCATCGGAGGAAGCACGCCAGTCCGGTGAGTAACAGAATGCCCCGTTTTCTTTCCAAAGTGCGAAAGAGCCCTGTTATAGCGCTATTACTCCATTATTCCATAGGATGTTGAAAGTGGAGTAATAACGCTATAACAGTCTAATGCGGAAATGGCCTTTGTTTCTCCAGCCCTCATTTACCATCCTCCCAGTTCCAATGCTGTTGAAAAATGTCCAGCTAGACAAGGATGAAAAGGGGGGCTGGATAGGCACTAAAAAAAACTTTGTTAAAAGAGGCTTCTTTGCCATAGCTGTTGTTAACTGAAGCATGCCTGCATCTCACTTTGTCTTCATGCACATTTATCAATATGTTCTAAGAGCTATAACTGTACAATCCCATTTCAAATTTTATATCTTGATAATCTATTTATTTTATTTCCCTCCTTGATAATTCCTTTCTTCCCAGAAGCTGGGAATACACATTATAATTCTTCTTAATAACTGGTATGAAACACATTACTTCACATCCATTAACTCAGCAAATGTTACCAGAAACCTTTGAGGTAAGTCAATGAAAGGAATTCAAGGAAAAGGAATTCAGTTAACCAACAGGTAATGACATTTATTTATATGCTCTGACATTAGCATCATGCCTTGGTTCCAAAAGCTGACAAAAGGCCTTCCTTCCACCCCAGCTGCCACAGCTGTGGCCTCTGAGGAAGAAAATAGGAGTCAGCATTTGTTGGTCCCTTCCCCACCTTTCCTTGTGTGTCCTGTCCTTTTAGACTGTAAGCCTGAGGGGAGGAAACTGGCAAATTAACAATTTGTAAGCTGCTTTGGAACCTTTTTGGCTGAAAGGTGGGTATAAATGCTCAAAACAGATGAATAAATAAAGGTTCTAGACCTGATAATTAAACATTCAGTCTGTGAACAATTAGGAAAGAACACTAAGATTAATAAGACCCAGCATGGGTTTCTCAAAAACAAGTCATGCTAGGCCAATGTTCTCCCCCCTCCGCACCTGCATGGAGTTACAAAATCAATAAGTAGAGGAATACTGTGTTTATAGTATTTCTTGATTATAGTAAGGTGTTTGGCAAGGCCCACTATGACAGTGTTGCAGATGAGCTGATAAAATATGGCCCAGATGATGCTACAGTGAGACAGGTTCATAGCTGATTAATGGGCTGACTGCAAAGAATATTCACCCATGGTATTATGTCATCCTGGAGAGAAGTAGTAATTGAGGTGTTAGGGTTCTGTCCTGGGCCAAGTTTTCTTCAACATCTTTACAAAATATTTGAATGATGCAATTGAGGACGTACCCATCACATTTTCAGATAACACCAGACTGGGAGGCAATACTGAATCAGGATTGGAGAGCTGTGCCAGAAGTAACAAAATAAACAAAATAGTTAACTGAGGCCAAAGAGCTCTCTGGCTGAGAATGCTAAATTCCCCTTCTTAAACTGCAAATTCCAGGATTCTATAGGATGTTGAAAGTGGAATAAGAGCACTATAAGAATGTAGTATGGCCATTGACAGAGTAGATGTAATCATCGGTCTTCCACCAATTTTTATACTTTGACTGTTGGCCTTGAGATCAAAACACTTTGGCAGTAGATTAAACTGGCTAACAATGCACATAGAGGTAAAAAAATAAAATAAAATAAAAATGCTCATTTTAAAAAGAAGTTGGTTATAAATTTTAATTTTTTAAAACTTGTTGCAAGCAGCTGGGCCAAACGTCCAGTTTTAATTTCTCTTCTGTGATGGGATTTATGACTCTCAATGGAACACAATTCCATATAACTAAACACAGAACCTATTAGGAGAGCATTCTGGCATGTTCTGAAAGCAAACAAATAAATTGATATAGAGTTTAGACTAGTATCCTGCCGAACACTTGTGCTTTCCCACATTCAAAAATCTTACATAATGTCACTGAAATTTCTCACCACTCACCAACAACACCAATAGCACTGCATTTTCCTGGCAAAACTTAAAGTAGGAAGAAAAATACTCCAAATTTCTGAGTAGAATAGCATTTTGGATTAAATTAGCAGGCAGCATGAATTTTGGAATCATCTGTACAGTACATGTGATTTTGAGCTCTAAGTAAAGATTTTCAAGCACAACTAGTATATCACTGAGAAGTGCTGGTATATATTCAAGCTGGTGAATAAATAGTTGTGCAAACATTGGAATTTGGCAAGGTCCATGGGAAGAGGGAACAATAGCTTGAATCCTCTGGCTTGTCCCAGCTGGAGTTTATTCACTGAATTAAAGGAATTTTATGTAAGTGTTAACAACAACAGTTGATATATAGAGGGTCTACTCTAGGACTGCCAATAGGATTCAAGCCATTGAGGAAATCTTCTCCCCTTAACACATCTGTCAGAGTTTTATAAGCCAGAGTTTTTATTAAAATGTCTATGCGAAAGTGTGGAAGGGGATGTATTTTTCCCCCAGTTTTGCTGTATGTTTATGGAAATGCCTCCTGCATTGCTTTTTAGGTCAATAGGAGGTCTTTTTTTTCAAAATTGTAAATGACTTATACTCACTTCCTATTTGACAAAGGTCCTCTCGTCAGGCTTATAACTGAACTTCCCAGAGAACAAGAAGAGAACACAGCACAGGCTGTGTCCCTTTGACATGACATAATTATACCAATATGATTTAATAACCTGTGATTTGTAGTTTAGGAGGAGTATTTAGAATCCTCAGCCTCTGCCATATTAAATTACAAATCCCAAGATCTGGTAAGCAGTTAAAGTGGTATCAAAGTGCTATAAATATGCAATGTGAAAGGAACAACTCACAATACACCCTGTTGGGTTTGGGTAGATATGCTTCATATATGGTTAACCTTTGTTTTCAATCTGTAAATCTTTTCATTCTGGTCCATTTATGACCCCATGGCATTGCTTCTGATTGGAGGTTCCTCCCCTGTAGTTTTCTCCAACAACATCTTACCCAACAGCCAGTTACTGTGCTTAGATGTATAAAAGTTGAAGGTGTTTCTGGCCCATGAGGTAAAACAGTGATGAAACAGAAAATGGTGGCAGTAAACCAAGCTGCGCAGAAACTGGTTATATTTTATTTCTTTAACCTGGGAGCACCTTAAGTCATAGGGAAATATAAAGTTCAACTTCCTTTCATCTGGACATGGTTTATTCAATTTTTAGAAAATTGTGTTGAATTCTGGGATGCTTTACACAATGTTAGTGAATGCAGTGCTCTATGTATGACAAAACAGAAACAGAGAAAGTGTGTGTGTTACTTTACTCCTTTAAGGGATATAAAACCTGAGAGAGTTACTTTACTGGCTTAATGTATATGAACAGCACAGAGGTAAGGCACTAGCTTCTAAAGAGACATGCTTATGGCAATATCAGATTTGTCTGCCTGGCTCCCATAAAAGCAGCCAAAATTAGATTCCAAGTCTGCTTGATAACTTTGCTTCCAGGAGTATTTGCAAAGCATATGTGTTTTTCGTAAATGAGTAAATGGTGTTCAAGCTTACCTTGGCAATGCCACTGTGGGAACTTTTAGTACATGCGAATTATCAGCTTGTTCTTTAGTGTAATTAACACTTCCAGCTGCAGAATAATTAAGATGTCCATCAAGTCGGAAAGAGAAAAACTGTTTTGAAGGTGTGAAAGCTAAACAACTGAGCACATCAAGCATCTGGGGCTCCTTATCATTTAAGCACATAAAGCATAATTTGCAGTATGCCAGAGTTGGCATGAGGAAAAAAAAAAACTATGGGGAGAGCAAAGAAAAGTATGGTGGGGGGAGAAACAGAGCTGATTATGTGAAGCACTGTCTGCCTTGCATATTAAACCTTTCTAGTCTCTGTATTTCACAGTCAAAGCATGATCCAAAGCATGTATTTATATTCCAATAACCTACTCTGATTTCAGTAGGATTTACAGCCAAGCAACTATGGCTGCAGCATTCCAATTTTGTGTCATTTCATTTCATTTATTTATTTCTTTTGGAAGTGATATAGTGTTTACACAGCTTATGCAGTTTACTTAAAGCCTTGAGAAGGCACCTATGGAATCAATGGAGGTGCCAGACCTTCGCCGTAGCTGGAATGAGACAGAGTGATCAGGATCTGTAGACAGATGTTGCTGATCTCCATGGAATCATCCAGGCACAATGGCTCTAGGTAAGCCTAGAGGCCCTGAGGGGTCCTTTTCCAGAGCCACACATGGTAGCTGACTTGTCCAGGGAGAGTGCATGTGCCAACATATTGGGGTCTAGCTAGGTTTAGAGAAGCAGGTTCTCCGGAGCAGGACTAAAAGGATCAAATTTGCATTTGTATTAAAGCAAGAGTGCTTTGAAAAAAAGGTTCAGTAAAGCAATCGAGATGGCAGTGTTTATACAAAGAGGAAAAGGCAGAAATGGGGAAAGAAAACAGCAGTTTAACATGCATTGAAAAAGTGGACAAAAATCCACTGATACACATAATAAAATTCTTGAAGTCTCAACTCAGTATAGAGGAATTAAGCAGTGAGTTGAGAATGAGGCATACATTTCTCCCTTGTGCTGACGTTACTCCTCATGAATGCATGGTTACTCACGAGAAGAAGGAGTTCTAGATCATGTCTTCTAGCCCTGTTTTCTTGCTGTGGACTACTTTCATGCATTTCTTTGCACAGATATCTATGTAAATAGATTATGTGCATCTCATGTGTAGCTTTAATTTTTGCAAAGGTGGGCTATGCTTCCTGGGTCTTCTTCAAGTCTTGGCAACTTGTGTATTGGTGTTAACCATCGCTCCCAACTGAAATACCTACTGCACAGCTAACTCATCCTGCACAGAGATGGAGAAACCAGTCAATCTTGCTTTTTTCCATCTTTAAATATTTCAACATTCAAATCCTTTTGACTTCACAGGCAAAGAAATCAATACATCTTGTCAATTTCTTCAAAAATGATCCGAACATATATTGTCCTATATACAAAAAGGAAACTTCTTCCCAACATAGTGCCTGCTTGTCCTTATGCAATGTAAGTATAAGGGCCATGCTCAGAAGAAAAGAGATAACACCACTAATTTAGCATTAACATGGTTGATTAAAGAGGCACTATAAGAGTTAAGCATGCAAAGTAGTGGACTTGGATGGACATAGTTTGTTTTTCCTGAACTAAAAGGATTTTCAAATACTTTATATCCTGAATATGAAGAAATTTGTGCATGTTGGTAAATTATTATCAAAACTGGAAAAAATGTCACCCATCTCTAATCCTACAGTTCAACAGGAATGCAATGATGGAAGATCAAACTGGGTTGAACAGAAAGATCCTTAGGAGGGAAAGCGTAGGGTTCTTTTCCCTTATCAAACACCCAATTCTTTTTGAGAGACTGGAAAGGTGTTTAGAAGACTCAGTCCCATGATGTGCTGAAACAAGCCACAACTGAGCAGTGGTGAGATGATGTTCTGGGACCCTCTTACCTCTGTTGTGATCCCAGGAATGTTTTTTTCTCTCCTTTTTTTTTTTTTGTAATTAATTTTTCATCATCTCTCAAATGAATTTGGGTGTGGGTGTGGGTGGGGTGAGGTGGGGATGGGGTAGGAAAATGTCACCTGTCTAGTACATGGGAATTCATTGGTCTGTGAGCCCATACCAGGCTAACCAAAGGGCCAGCTTTGGCTGGTAGATGTAACTTTGAGCTCTCTGGCACAAACCTCTGCTACAGGAGACATTGCATATTACAAATACCAATAAAGATTCAGTAAAACCTGATTTATAATTCTTCACCCTGGGAGGAAAAAGGATTACATTTCAGTAAAATACCAAAAGTTGGCATCTGCAATAGTAATAATAAAAAAGTTTTAAAAAGCAGGTTGAGACCTGTTTAGATGGAGATTTGTGGATTCCATTCTGCAAGAAAAATGGAAAAAATTCTCTTTGGAAAGGCACCACAAACAATCAGACATTTTATTAACATTGTGTCACAAGAGATGCAGTTTTTCTCCCACACATTGCATCTCCCATCATTCCAATTTGTAAACTGTAGTCTAAAACATTTGGAATTTGGCATGCTACAAAAGGCTGTGATATACATACACCTCCTAAAAGATGCATCACAATTCTGTGAGGAAACAATTCTAAAAGATGATGATGTGGATCTTCTGCTCAGACTCCACTAGAGACAAATTCCTTCCTTCCTTAGCCATCTCTTTTTGCTCCATCAGTGGGATATATTTTCTGTGCACACCGGCATATTGTTTGTCCTTTCACACTGAATTTATAACTCATTTGAAGAAACCCATTTATTTCAGCATCCAGTAAGTGATGTGCTGCATTTCTGATATTTTTCTCCACAGGAGTAAGATCCTGTAATTGTTCTAATTGGTTGCTAGGAACCCAATACATTTTCTCCCGTTGTATATTCCATTACTGTTTAATCAGAAGCCCCATATCACAGGATTAGTAAAATAAAAGCCTGATTTTTTTTTTAAATCCAGACTGTTCCATAAGTTGTGTTTCATTTAAAAGAAGCTGGTACAAATTACAGTACACCAAAGTGAAGGTGGCTGTCCCTTAGCCATGTCGAGCAGCCTGTCAGGAACCTAATAAGCTTCCTGTTTGCTGACTTCTTGACACTGTCCCCCCAACCTCCCCCCCCCAAAAAAAAAAAAAAAACACTTAAGAGGAAAAGATGGTAGGTTAGAGTTCATGGCTTAGCAGCTATGTTAAGATTGATGGGTTACAAGTTTTTCAGCCTGTGTATAGTTGTTGTTTTTAAAGAGCTTTCCTATATAGTATAAATGACATGATGAGTCAGATGATGAGCCATTTATACATTTATGAGTCAAAAGTTGCCTCTTTTAGAGTACACAGTGCCAATCAAATCATCACCCAATTGGCTGGCATTCTATTTTGTAATTAAGGCTTTGCAACCTGGAGTTAAGAATCAATAACTGCTATATATCCAGTAAGATCACAGCACTATTGCTACAAGTATCTCTGCTTCTCCAGCCCATCTTAACAATCAGCAGCTGATCAGGTTTGAAAGAGGTTTGTTCAGCTGCTGATCAGGACACAAGGAGGAGGATGGTTCCAGCACCCACCTACCACACTAGCAAGACCCTTGTTGCAATTCCTTGTTCTCTAGTGGGAAGGCGTTTTGAAATGTCAGCCTCCTTCTGCCCTGATCAGCAGTTGAACAGATCACCTTTGCTTGATGAGATTGCTGGCTGTTAAGGTGGGACTGGGGATTTGGGCCAGGAGGTGTTACTAAGGCCCTTTCTACACGAGGAAAAAAAACCGGCTTAGGGCGACTCATCTGGAGGTCGTCCACACCGTGGAGCACACTAGAGCGGTTTGAATAGTGGAGGTTCCACACCTCAAACCGCGCTAGCGCGGCCGCAAGGGGTGGCGCGGCGCGTTTTTTAAAAACCACATTTTATGAGGTTTTTACGAAACGCGAGCGCGCTAACCCATTGCAGCGCCCCATGTGAAAGTGCAGGGACACGCTAGCGCGTCCCTGCAGAGCTGCCCAGGGGCGGGCTTCCGGCTGGCGCGCTGCCCTGATTGGCGGAGCGCCACAGGAAGTCGCCGGCCGCCATTTTGGGCGCCGCTGAACACCGCCAAAACTCGCCAGCATGTGGAGCGGCGAACGCGCGCTCCCCGCGGGGACGGAGCAACCCGTTTTAAGGTAAGATCCGTCCCTGTGTGCGCTGCCCCGTTCCCCCATCCCCCGTGTGGAAAGGGCCTAAGTTAAGCATCCCTAGCTGATGTAGGATTGTGCTTCTTTGGTTGCATAGTGTCTACAGTCTTTAAATTTCTAATCAACTCTTTCTGCCAATGACTGCTGATATTTTTTTCAGGCATACTCACCAGACACCTGGCAAGAAGACACTATCTGTTTTAAACTTGCAAGTGTCCTTAACCCAGACAGTTATTGACTATGAGGTTCTTAGATAGCATACTCAAATATCTTTAGTCCAGTTTGACACTCTCCAGAGGTGTTGGACAGCGACTTCCATAATCCCTAACCATCAGACAATGCTAGGTGGCATCTGATGGTAGTTTTAGTCAAATAATATCAAGTTAGATAAGTTTATGGGAGGTTGGGTATGCCCTGTGGGTTGGATAATCATTTTTTTCACTTGCAGAGTGCATACATGAAACACCATGCTGCCCCAGCAGTCATTTTGTATGAGTTTTTCTTTGTCATTCCCAGTCACTTTGGGGGCATTTTAAGGACTTTTTTCCCCCACTGTCAAGGACCTCATGAGACCCACAGGCAAATAGCATGGGGAGTCTGCCTCAGAGCTCTCTGTTGGCATGGAGAGGGGAACAATGTTTTAAAGCAAAAACAGTCCCATAAAGTGATGTTCTGAGGGAAATCCCCAAGGATTACTGGGGAGAGGAGTGACCTGTTGGGAGATTAGGCTAGGAAATGAGTTGAAAAGGACAGCGGAACCAGCAGCAGGCAGTACCACATCTATAATAAAGCTAAAGCATCTGAGGCCATTTCCACACTAGACTGTTATAGTGCTATTATTCCACTTTCAACATCCTATGGAATCCTGGGGTTTCCACTTTAGGGAGGGGCCTCAAAGATGCCTCCTTAAACTGCAAACTCCAGGATTCCATAGGATGTTGAAACTGGAATAATAGCACTACAACAGTCTAGTGCAGAAATGGCCTCAGATAAACCAAAAGGAGTTCTCGGAAGGAACTTGACCAAATGCCAAAGCAGACAATACAATGCTTATGTCAAGTTATCTGTAGTATTCTTGAGCCCAGCTGTTTCCCTCCGATATTATAGAACATGCAGAGAAAACATGTGGCCTGCTGGGCCTCATGTTGTCCTTGACAGGAACTGATGTGACCCTGTATACTCTTAGCCCAGTTGGGGTGAGGGGAAATAAAACTGAATAGAGGATTTAACCTCCAGAAGTCACCAATAGGGCTATTTTGACATGAAAGAGGGCACTCCTGCACTTTGTTTTTACCAGAAATCCATTTTCAGAAAAGTGCAAGTAAACTCACTTCTGGTTTCCCTTGAAGAAGAGGGTGCACCTCACATAGGTCCAAAGGCTATGGCTTCTAGACCCTCCATGGCTGTTTACTTCTAGCATTAGAAGAAAGAATCTGTGAGTGTAAGAACAATATCCCACAAGAATCTCTTCTTCTCCCTGGATGAAATAATATAACAATAAATTGAATAATGAACAAGCCACCTGTTGTCCTTTCATGTCACTTAAAATCTTAAAATGTAGTGCCAGGGGTGGCTGCATATGGTCTCTCTCTCTCTCTCTCTCTCTCTGTGGTACCTTACTCTGAAATGGTGATCTGAAATGTCTCTTGCTTGGATCAAGACATACTGCCTGATGTAGTAGTTTTCAGCTAGAAAGGCTCCAGATATTGTTGGTCTTCAACTCCCAGAATATATCACCACTAGCTATTTCAGCTGAGCCTTCTGGGACCTCTCTCCTTTGCAGACTGCTGGTCTAATAGCAGCACTTGACTTGGAAAAGGAAAGGTATCAAAGGGAAATAATATTGTGCTTCCTGGATTCACTCCTAATATGAAAGGCAAAAAGACTGAAGAGTAGCCAGCTGCACTTGCAGCAATCTCCTTTGCACATTCAGAAGCCTTGTCCTTCTCCAATCATGTGGTTTGGACAAGCACAAGTTTCTAGACAAGTATACTGAAATAATATGAAAAATCATCCATACCACAAGCATAACATGGTGGAATTTTTATAATAATGTGTGGAACAAACTATTTTTGATTTCTTTTAAAATATCAAGAATCAACATGAAAAGACCTCCTCTCTCTCTTTGTATGTGTGTGTGCACATGCATGTGTTTGTGTGTGCGTGTGTGCGTGAGAGATAGTTTGTGCTTGTGTATGTGTGTGAGAGAGAAACAGGCCCTTTCTGCAGCTTACCTCTGTCCAGCGTGGTTGTGCGGGGATCATGCGAGCAGCCTCTTCTGTGAGGATCTCGCATCCCCACTGTTTCTGCTCTGGCTGGCTGGCAGGCAGCGTGAGGGCTCCACCTCTTCCTTCTGCAGCACAGCCAGGTATTTTCCCAGGCTGTACTCAGGGAGGAAGCGCAAGGGCCGCAAATCCAGAGCTCCGCACGGACGGTAAGCTGGCCAAAGGCCAAAATTGATATATTGCGTGATCGGCACCTGCTGGCTCCGGCAGCATCACACGATTGCGAGGATGTCATGTGGAATGCTCCTCACAATCATGCGATGCTCTGGAGGCCCTTTTGCATGACAAATGAAGTGTGAAAAGGGCCACAGAGAAATGAATGCAGTATTAGTAGTTTGCAGAGTAATAATCACTATTCTCCAGAGAAAGAGAGAGAAATTTTCAGAATGTGAGATGAAGAAAAAAAAATTGCAGAAAGTTATGTTTCCTCAGGGATGACCCCCTCCTTTTTTGGTGTGCACTGTAGAAGATCATTACAAAGCAATAAACGGATCAGCAATACTTCTATACCCAAAGGACTATTTAAATATGGCTGCAAGTAAGACTTTGAAATCTTCCTAGCTCTCATGTTAAATCTATATGGGAATACAATCAACTGGAGCAAACTCACACAGGGAGTCTCCAGAGGATACACTGACTTGGAATATTGATGGGAATTTGTTGCTCTGCAGTGCTGCAATGTAACAGGAAGAGAAAGATCTGTATCCAGAGAGAGGCCAGGAAATTCCCTTGACTATGAACTGGATATATTAGTCACCTAAACTGTTTACTCTGAACAAATGTGTTTGGAAAGATCACATGCAGAACAACAATTAAAAATAAAAATAACAGGCCTTTTTTGCGTGTGGATAGGAGTAGAACATTGTAAGGTAGACAGCAACCAATAGCAATAGAAGGACAACACTGCATACATCGGTAGCATTTTGTGGTACAGAATTCTTTGCTCATTCATTTCAGCATTGGTTGTGGATTGATTCCTCTTTGCCTTTTTTTATTGTGCAGTGGTTATCAGGACGGGGATTCATATTCCCCCAGACAAGGATGGGCACAAGATATCAACAGAGAGCACTGAGATAAACTACAAGTGAGTATTTTGTTTTGTTTACAGTGCAGGATTCTTCTTTGGAGAAGATGTTGCTTCAGCTTACTGCTGCTAGGCTGGTTAACTAGGATGAAGACAGCTATGGTGGTTACTAGCTATGTTTCCGTGTTGCTGGTTGCTGGGCATAGGAACATGGAATGCAGGAAGATCCCATATATTGAATCTGACCACTGTTCCAGCTAATCCAATTTAGTCTACTCTGTCTGTCAGGGATACTCCAGTGTTTTAAACAGGCTTCTTTCTTCCTGGAGATCTCAGATGTTATCACAACCCTGAACATTTCACAGGTGAAAATGGGAACCTGTCTCCAAGCAACATCAGAGTATGGTCAATATGGCAAATGTTATTAATGAGGAAGAATAGTCCATTATTCCACTTTCAACATCCTATGGAGTCCTGGGGTTTGCAGTTTTAGGGAGGGATATTTAGAATTCTCAGCCAGAGAGCTCTTTGGCCTCAGTAAACTACAAACCCCAGAGTTGCACAGGGATGTTGAAAGTGGGATAATAGCACTATAACAGTATAGTGTAGAAATGGCCAAAGTGAGGTTGCCTCTAACAAACTGGGACAGTTGGAGGATGTATAGTCTTAAGTAAATAAAAATCTGCCGCAAAATTCTCTGTATGTAGTTATTAAAACCTATGCATCTACTGATGAATTTACAACAAATTACAGTATTATTTTAATACAGTAGCACAGGGGAAAGCAAAGTCGCCTCTTCTTTGAACTGATGAGTCACTCTAAAGTTGCCCAATGGTGATCCTGAATTATGCTTTTTTGTTCCAGAAGTGCCATCTAAAAAAACAAAATAAAACTCAGAAAACACACTAAACAGTTATAGCAGTTTAATGATACTTGAACTGTTGTGGTTCCATTCTGTGAAATCCCACGATTTGTAGTCTAACAGAGCTTTGATGCACTTCCATGAGTTATAGCACTTGAACAATCTAGCAGAGAATTTTAGGAGCCTTACCAAATATTAAGTCCAAGAATTCTGTAAGATTGAGTGTTGTTAAGCTACTATTACCGTGTGGTATAGATTCATTTTTAGAGGATACCCTCTTAAGAAAGCACCCTAGTACAATGAATTAGCAAGCTATAAATTTGGAAATGGTTGCTGTTGGGAAAGGAGTTTAAATCAATTTACCAGCCATCCAAAGATGCTTGTTTTCAAGCATGCTAATTAAAATAACAAGCAATATTTGAGTGTTATCTCCCTTTAAATTCTTTATAACTGTTCTTGAAGGACTATGACCTTTACCACACCCTGCTTGAAACCATAAGACCAGAAGCATGAACCACTTGCTATCTTCACCATGTCAAAGCAGCCTTAGATCTGTCTGTTGAGGATTTTGAAGGTTCTCTACACTGAGAGAAAGCTGGAGATGTGAAAAAGAAACCTGGTCTTTTGTTCATTTTTCATCTTATCAGCTAATTTCTGTGCTTCCTTCCTCCCCTTCCCAATACCTAGGAAAATTAGCTTACTTGATCATGACTCATAGAAAGGTGGGTTTAAATATTTAAACTGATTAATTACTTAACAGGTAAACTTAAAGGGCCTTTCCTTACTACACTGTTATAGTGCTGTTATCCTGGGATTTGTGGTTTAAGGAAGAGCATTTAGAATTCTCAGCCAGAGAGCTCTTTGGCCTCACTAAACAACAACCCCAGAATTCCACAGGATGTTGAAAATGAAATAATAGCACTATAACAATGAAATGCAGAAAGACCCAAAGTGTCTGAGGGGGAGGATATGCATAAAGCAACCAAGATGCTGGCTGTGAAAGCAATTTCTTCCCTTCTTGCTTGCTAGTAATGTCCTTTGACAGTTTCTACCTATTGGCAGTGCCTGAATTCTCAGCAGGCTGAACTGGGCTGTTCTGACAAAGCAACCATAATACCTAGATCAGCAAAAGTGGAATTCAGAAGGTCAAATCTTGTTCCTAGAAAATCCTAACTCCTTATTTAGGGCAATTAACTTTATTAAGCCATCCAAAAAGCTCACCTAGGACTTTGTGGCTCCAAAGTCTAACTACCTGCAGCTGGTTCTTTGTTATTGCTCCTGACAAGTTCTTCCTGCTGTCTTCATCTGGTTTCTATCTGCTCCAGGCTGGTTCTGCCCTGAGCTTGTCCGGTATCCTTTGGACTGGAAACACAATAGGTTAATCCAGTCCACTGCCACAGCACAGAGGGCCCACAGGAATTAAAACAGCAAGCTTAGGGAGGAACAATGAGTTCAGTAGGTGGCAGAAAATACTACTCTTTGAATCTGGAGGCATGTCAAAGTGTACCCCTCCTGCATTTGTTTTTTTCTGAAAGAGTCAGCATGAGTCATTTGAGCAGCAAACAAGGACTCACCTATGGGTTGGACTAGTCTCTTAAGATGAAGTCTTTCCAATCTATGGCAGCAACACTACTTGGGGCTACATTTTAAAAACTTTGGCCGTTTCCACACTACACACTTACAGTGCTATTATTCCACTTTCAACATCCTAGGGAATTCTGGGATTTGCAATTTAGGAAAGGACATTGAGAATTCTCAGCCAGAGAGCTCTTTGGCCTCAGTAAACTACAAGCCCCAGAATTCCACAGGATGTTCAAAGTGGAATAAATAGCACTATAACAGTGTAGTGCGGATATGGCCTCTGTTCTTGACATACTAGAATATTACTGCCATCTGCAGCTTTGTGGTAATTTGATAGTGCCAATAAATGACAGTTTAAAATCTGCGTGCTTTGCCCCTGACTTCTCACTGCTTTCCAGTCCACCATTTGAAGCAAAGACTTCATCTCACTTGATCCCTAGAAAACCACCAAAGCAGACAGAAACGTGGGAAAAACTAGTGCCTTTTCCTATCTTATGTATCTTTTTTCTTATGCAAATAAGTTGTTTATTTTGTTAACACCAGGCCAGAGCTGGTTAAAACTGCTTTGTACTATCTGATGGCTGGGGGATTCTGAGAGTTATAATCCCCAAACCTTTCTGACACCTGGACATGGTGCGTAAAAGTTCAGGCAGGGAACCAGAAGATGACTTCTAAGTTAAGAAACACCTTTTAAATGAAGCCTTCCCTTAAGCATATGGAATTGAAACAACTGCTTATTGCCTTCCAATTTCTGTAGCCTTCTCTTGTTCTGGTGTTTCCGCTTTGTCAAATTTTATACACGGCAAGCTCTTGGGCCTTTGTTCTTTGTATTTTGCAAAGCACCACCCACTGATGGCATAAATAATAACGATATCAGATGAAATATAGTCCTGTAGCTATACAATCAACCTCTATGAACCATTTAGCAGCAATATTCAGCTGTCTCAAGAATTTCTCTCCCCCTCCTCACCTAAACTCTTTTTGGTTTCAGGGAATTTAAGGGACTTTTGGCTTTCTGATTTTCAGAGTTTTAAAAGCTGTATTTCCATTAATATTCAAGGGAATGTAATATTTCAAGAAGGAGGCATGGTGCTATTTCCATCAATTTTTATTTGATTTTTCTTCATGCATTATGGAGATTGTGTGCATTCCTTAAACTTTATTGATATAGAATCCATGAAAATATAGAAACAATTTTGCCCCCCCCACTTTCTAGAAGGTTAACTTTTATTTCATATGGACCTTAACCACAAAAATCTAAGGGAAAATATATACTTGGGTTCAGGAACAGATAATTTATGGTTGCCTGTAACACAGAGTCTGGCAATCTATGTAATTAAACTAAATCAGGCAGAAACACTATTATCAGCTGTTAAATGCTATTGAACCAGTTGGCTTTTTACCTTTGTTTTTCCACTTGAGATGAGACATGACACCTTAATTGAACAGATCTTGACGACAGTGTCACATTTAAAACATAAAAGGTACTTCCCTCCTTTCTCCTACCGAGTTCTGGTAAGCAGTTCTAAAAAGTATCTGAGATCAGCCCAATGACTGAGACATTCACAACATCTGAAGCAAGAACATTAATTTCAGCTGTTTAAAAAGGAAAGCAACAAATAAAACAGAACTATTGTGTGGGACCACCACCAACATCTATCATTCTAATTCGTTTCAACAATTGTTCATTTCCTGGAAATTAGTTGCCATCATATTTAAGAGGAGTAGAGAATGTGTGGCCTTCCAGATGTCAGAATTGCAGAATCATAGAACTGGAAGGGAGCCTAAAGGCTGTCTAGTTCAGCCCCCGACATACAGATATACACAACTAAAGCATCCCTATGAAATGGCTGTCCAACTTCTGCTTCAAAACCTGCGAAGAAGAGCTCGCTAGCTTCAAAGACAGTTTATTATATTGTCAAATAGCTCTTGTGGACAAGTTCTTCTTCCTTCTCCTCCTCACCCTCCCTCCTCCTTCTTTTGTGAAATGCCTTTTCTTAATTAGAATCCATTGGTTCGTGTTTTAGTCTCTGGAGCAGTAGAAAATAAGTGTGATTCATTTTCTCTTGCCAAAGGCGATTGGCCAGTTCACCAAAGGCAAGAGGTTTATTTTCAGGGATCTGGAGGCAACAAATTAAACCTGTTGTTGTAGGAAAGCCTTAAATTGTATTAAATGGAAAGCAATTTAAACAATATAAGTGTACAAGCAATATCAGCATATAGATGAAACCCACTTAAGCCTATGGTGCCTAGATAACATAAAGATGGATGTCTTCACCAAGGAAACATTCCTTCAATCAGCTGCTCTGGAGCCCAGAAGGAAAAGCAAAGGACACCCCTCTGTATTTTCAGGGTTTGTTTTCTGTAGTTTTTAACTATGTTTTTTTAATTGTTGTAAGCTACTTTGGGGTGCCAACCTGGGAAAAAGCAGGATATAGATGACGATGATGTTCTTTCCATTTCTAAGCTAATGGTGAACAAGGCTACAATCAAAAGTAAGCTAAACAACTACCTTCTGTTCATTGCCTCTCTTTCGGGCACCCCTTCTCAATTTCATTCCCCTCCTCCAGGGACCTTTAGGAAAGATCCCCTGGAGGTTTTTCCAGAGAGCTTCTGAAATCAACCTGTGGTTCACAAGAAGATAACCCAAGGTCTTCATTTGGCTTTCAGACCCCAAGTAGCCCCCTCTTATTGATCCCCTCCAAAAAGGAGAAGGCAAGTGAATGCAAGTTGTCATGGAGAATATAACAATAACTATTAATTCTTGGAAATATGACAAATTTGGAATTTATTAACTACTGCAATGGTTGACTTACTGACCTCTTTTCTGTGGGAAAGTCTACCATTCAACTGGAATGAGGGAACATTCAGCTTTGTTATAGTCCTGAAGCATAGAAATCTCAAAAGTATGTTTGTCAGCATTAAAAGAAGAAGATGGCCAGTGGAGAATTAGATCAGAGTAACAAGATTTTATGCTAACATGACTAATTGATGTCTTAGTTAGAAGAGAAGAAAATATTTACCACAAATATTTGTGTTGTAGGCTATATATTTATATACGTATATCTAATATCTTTAGCTATAGGTAATGTCTGAGAATGATTTGTACGTATCATATAGCAGTAACATCCAAATGAGATGCTTAGATACACTGGTATGTCATAAGAAAATAAGTTAATTGAAAAAAAATCAAGTCCTCTCTTAGTCCCAAAGGCTCCACCCACTCTATATTACCAAATGTATAGGTCTCATCTCAAGCTGGATGGTCTTCACTATACTGCCCCTATGGGCCTTCCAGTCAGTGTGGGTATTTGCCACAACACCCAAGGACATCACACTACCAGGCATTCTGAAGCATTGCAACAAAAAATAAGTGACCATTTGTTGCTTTTTGGTACACTGTGAGGGGTCCCAAAATAGGTGTCTGATTACTGTTCTAATTTGATTACAATGTTTGAGAGATGAAAGGAATGGAATGGTAGGAAGACCTTCTCAGTGGTGATAGTACTTTTTTTGGAGTAGGATAAATAGGAGAGCCAGCTTGGTTTATTAGCTTGATCCCTGGACTACCATGCTGGAGATGGCCACTTGGCCGTTGAAGCCCACTGTGTGGCCATGGACATTGCACACACTCTCAGCCCCAGAAAACACCTTGATAGGTTTGTCTTGAAGGCATCCAACAACAGGTTAAATAGACAACTTTGTGGTATTAGTGTGTCTCCAATAGCAATTTTTTATTTGAGGTGAAACTGACCTCCAAAGCTGATTTCTATAAATATTCCCAGTGGATTGTAGCACCGATGTAATCTTTTTGTGTCTGGCTATGGAGACAAAACAGTGATAGAGTTTGTAGAAGCACTGGAATTGAGCCTGAGATATTTTCACATCTCAGTCTCATATAAAGCAATCTCCCGTGGTCTGTTTGGATGAGCAGGGACACAGTTTGAAGATGCTCCTGTACCTTGGATTTTCTCTGAAGGTTCAGATGGCAATACTTGATATGCCAGGAATGCATTAATGTCTCTGGCAGGTTCATCAGCTGTGTATGATCTTTGCAACTATAGAAACTTCCATAGATATAAAAGACTGCCTGAGACCCCATCTCTGGAAAAAATTCTTCCAATCCGAGATTAACTTCATTGTCTACAGATTTAACTAGGCTGAATTTAAAGTGCTGACATCACATCTTAAAGCCCTAAAGGACAAAGGATAAAATTAACTTGAGTACTCTCTTATAAAACTACCTGACCATCTGAGTTTAGCCCACCAAAACTAGAAAATTTGCAAGTGGGTCATCTCTAGGCCCTGAGATCTCAGAATCCTTTATGACACCAGCTAAGCATGGAAAGCCTCATCACCAGAACCCTTGTAATCATATGACAAATGAGACAGAGCAACTATGAGCACATGGATGGTGTGATATGGTTGCAGTCTCCATCAATCTGTACCAGAGAAATCACAGATCTTCAGTACACTCTGGGCAAGAGAAAAAGATTGTGTATAAATCTCCAGTTCAGCTTGTAGGGCAGCAGCTTGCTACAATTTGCAAGACTTAATTGATTTATTATTGCAACTTGCAAAGACTCTCCAGAGTATCTGTGTATCCATTTAGTTAAGGATGCTCCTTCCTTCCCAGTGCTAGGGCTGAGTCTTTGCTCTAATCTGTGTCCACTTTCTGGCTATAAGCAAGAAGGCTAGATTAAAGGTTCCTTATCTTTTTTATCTAAGTAAGTGAAAAGAAATGATCCCTTCATGTCACCTTGATCTGGGAACAACCCCTTTAGTTAAGATTTCCATCTTAATTTCCAAACAGGCCAAATATGTTATCTCTGTGAGTTTGAATTACAAGTTGTGAGCCAATGTGGTTAGTATTTAATGGATAAAGCTTAATCAACAGGGCCCATTCCTAGGTCTTCTAGGTGTCTGAAAACCCCAGGGCCTGGAGCAATCCTGATCTGGCAACCCTATTGTCAGATGGGAGATTGTCACTGGGCCTTCTCAGTTTGGTGAAACCTGCCAGAAGTTGTGCTCTGCTGGCCCAGCCTTCAAGAGCTCAGGGTCTGCTGCATACCATAATGAGAGAGTGAAATAGAACTTTGTGGAAGTTGTCTATCTAAAATAATAAAATCGTAGATGTGGATAAGGGCCATGTAGTCTAGCCCCTTCCCAGTGCAAGAATCAACATATAAAGGTGTTTGAGGGTGTTCCTGCATGGCAGGGGGTTCGACTGGATGGCCTCTGTGGTTTCTTCCAACTCTACATTTCTATGATTCTATGATTCTATGAAAGCAAATTATACTCATTTTGTTACCCCAAAATATGGGTGACTCAGGGGTCCACCTGCAACACCAGTACCTCTGTGCAAAGGTGAGGAATATTCACTCAAATTAGGTGGCCTGCAGGAGGGGAGTTACCTACTGAGATCTTTCCACCAATGTTTATGGGATGTTATGGGGAAGAACCAGTCAGAGATTCAAAAGTAAGCTCAGATGTGTTTTATTGGGGGAATTATTACATGTGCACAAGACCCAAACAGTCATACACTCACACGAGGCTAACTGCCTTTGACAAAGTTCCCCATGACATCCTTGCAAAGAAACTAGTAAAATGCAGGCTGGACAGGGCTACTGTTAGTTGGATTTGTAATTGGTTAACCGACTGAACCCAAAGGGTGATCACAAATGGCTGCTTTTCATTCTGGAGAGAAGTGACTAGCAGGGTGCCACAGGGTTCTGTCCTGGGCCCAGTGCTGTTCAATATCTTCATCAATGACTTGGATGAAGGAATAGAGGGCATGCTCATCACATTTGCAGATGACACCAAATTGGGAGGGGTTGCTAATACACCAGAGGACAGGATCAAAATTCAAAATGACCTGGACAGATTGGAGAGCTGGGCCACGGCTAACAAAATGAAATTCAACAGAGAGAAGTGTAAGGTCCTACACTTAGGTAGAAAAAAAACGGAATACAGAAATATAGGATGGGGGACACATAGCTGGATAGCAGTACGCGCGAAAGGGATCTAGAAGTCTTAAGAGATCACAGGCTGAACATGAGTCGGCAGTGTGATGCGGCAGCCAAGAAAGCCAGTGCAATTCTCGGCTGCATCAATAGGAGTATGGTGTCTAGATCGAGGGAGGTACTGGTACCACTCTACTCTGCTTTGGTTAGACCTCATCTTGAATACTGTGTCCAGTTGTGGGCACCCCAATTCAAGAAGGACATGGTCAAGCTGGAACAGGTCCAGAAGAGGGCGACCAAAACGGTGAGGGGCCTGGAAGCCATGCCTCATGAGGATAGACTTAGAGAGCTGGGTATGTTTAGTCTGCAGATGAGAAGGTTAAGAGGGGACATGATAGCTATGTTTAAATATCTGAAGGGATGTCATATAGAGGAGGGAGAGGACTTCTTTACCGCTGCTCCAGAGACCAGGACAAGGAGCAATGGATTCAAGCTGCGGGAAAGGAGATTCTACCTGAACCTCAGGAAGAACTTCCTGACGGTCAGGGCTGTCCGGCAGTGGAATATGTTGCCTTGGAGTGTGGTGGCATCTCCTTTTTTGGAGGTTTTTAAGCAGGGGCTGGATGGCCATCTGTTGCGAGTGCTTTGAGAGTGTTCCTGCATGGCAGGGGGTTGGACTGGATGGCCCGTGTGGTCTCTTCCAACTCTACATTTCTATGATTCTATGATTTCTATGATTCTGTGAAGGAAAAGGGAGGAAAGGTTTTAGATAGTGAGATTCAGGATATAGTGGGTGATATTTGCCAGTCCTGAAATGCAGTGGAGAAGCGGTGATGTGGGTTAGATTTGTGCCTAAAGACAATACACAATCAGGACTCAGAGTGACAACATGGTGACCAGCAAGCAGTGTACTGTGTCTTAACTGGCCAAAACCTGGGGATTATATACATGTTTTCTGCCTGGAGGACATGGTTATGAATGGCTCCCCAGCTGAGTAAACAGTGGAGTTCACAGAAGTCTGGAATGGGTTAATGGTTAATGGTTTCACGTTAGGTGACAAAGGGCTAATGGATCCCATTGTAGCTCTGTAATGGTCAGACAGGTGTGAGTATAATGGAGAGATTTACAGGTTGGTGGAAAGAGGGGTTGAAATAATCTGTGGTTTGGTGGGAACTTCGCAGATGCTATTGTCCAAAAGGCAGAGCCATTAAGCCTATTATCTCCGGAGTTACCTGGTAATTTTCTGACTATGACCTGGTTATGCCTAGAGGCTGTTTCTGACTTAATATGCAGTTTAGTGTTCAGCCAGCTTCTTCCTCTTGTCCAGCATGGCCGTTCAGTCATGTCAGGGTATATTTTATATTGAAGCTGATTAATATATTTGCTCATTAAATCATATTTCACCAATTAAACCATGTCAGAGTATGGAGTATATGGCCTGGTAACAGTCTTAGTATTCAAAGACATCACTGTGTTAGTCCTTATCAGCAAGTCTGCATCCAATTAAGGGGACTAGAGTCCACAAGATCTTATGCTAGAAATTTCCTTTCTATACTAGCATTATTATTCTTGATTTCATTCCCAATCTCCATAAAGAATACTATGAATTATAGAATCCCTCAGCAACCCTTCCTGATCAGCTTAGCCCAGATGGTATGAACATTAATGTAAAAGGTTCTTTACTTGTTAAGAAATGAACATTAGACATCTTAAGTCCAGTTTGGGCTATAAACAAATATCCTCTTTCTTCTAATTATTGAAAATGCACGGATATACATTCGTGCCTTCACCTGGATGCTAAGCAACATTTACAAAGATTATATGTAGATGACTACAGATTCCCTTCTGCACTGTAGAAGACTGACTCTAAAGAGTCTTAGAAGGACAGAATCACTTATATAATATCAACTTCTAGGGTTCCTTGGAAGTCTTTGGCACCACTAGTATTCTCAGTGCTCGTTCCAGGTATGACTTCTGTTATGCCCTAGCCCTTTTCCATATTTATCATCAAATATTAATCCTAGAGCCATGATACATAGCTGGAATCCTAATAGATGCTTCCACAGCCCTTGTGGAACACTTGATACTTCTTTGAATGGCTTATTCCCTCCATGTCATCTTACATATCACTTTGACAAATCCCTTTCCAGTTGCCACATAGCATAATTACAAGGCTGCTGACCAAGCATAAGAAACTTTCTGATTTCCTTCTGTTCACAGAACAAATTTCTCACTGCTTTAGATCCCATTTCTCATGGACAACATCCCTGCTTAGTCTATTCATCAGTGTGGACACAGTGGATGTAAAGCTTCAAGATTAATCACCATTGTCTGTTGAAAGTAATTTGTCCTACAAGATCTGCGAGAGTATGTATTACATGCCAATTATAAAATAAAGTTTCAAACACCACTTTCATATTTGAGATAGGAATTTTGCCTGTAATCATTTGCACAATGTGGCCCTGTGTATTTACATACCCTAATTATTGAATTGCTTTGCACATCTTAATTATTACATAATCACATGTCTCAAATATGTAATTATGTCTAGTTACACTAATTGCTTAACTAAGCCCACAGAATTAGGGAGTGCAATTAAAGTGTATATGGAGGCCAGAAAACAGAATTGTACCATTTTACCTAACAGAGATATAACTTTAAAATATAAATGATAGCACACAATGTACACATCATGTCAAAACTATCTGATGTGGAAAAAACTCATAAAGAAGATAATGCAGGCTCTCATACTTTTCCTAACTATTAAATATTATATTTTGTTTTCATGTCACCATCCTGCCATTGTTTACATCTGGAGTGCGCCTAAACTGAATGAGAAAAGAAGCACAAAGAGAAGCAAACTGTGCGAAAAATATACAAAATTTGTGGCCCTTTCTGCAACTCACCTTTTTGTGGAGCGGGGGTGCAGGGATTGCGTGAGCAGCCTCTAGTGAGAGGCTCTCGCATCCCAGTTCCGTCAGCTCTGCAGCTGCTGCCTGCTCACGTGAGAGCCCCTCCTCTTCCTTCCACAGTGCAGCCTGGGATTTTCCCAGGCTGCTCTGGGCAGAAAGTGCAAGCACCACAGCTCCAGAACTCTGCATGCACGGCAAGTGTGCGCAGGGCCCCAGAGCATTGTGTGATCGTGCACCATTTTGGCTCACAGCTGAAAATGAAATAGTGCGTGATCGGCACCTGCCAGGCCCGGGACTGTCGCGCGATTGTGAGTGTGTCGTGTGGGCTGCTCCTCACAGTCGTGCAATGCTCCAGGGTCCCTTTTGCATGGCAAATGCCATGTGAAAAGGGCCTGTGTCACAATGAATATTTGCTAGGTTAGTTTTTCCCCTTAGCCCAGCCCTTTTTAGTTTGTTTGCAACCATTTCTCCAGTGTATTCCTCCTCCCAGGCTGTTTTAATACCTTTTTTAAAAAAATGTTTTGTTCAATTTCCCTTGAGTGATATTATCCTATAAAGGCTCTTGCATTGGATATGCTGACATCACAGTGTCCAAAGAGGCTGAGGAAGGGACAGTGCAGCCTACAAGGAGGCCCGCTGGCTCCACCCCTTCTCAACTACTGCGCAACCCTTGTCACGCAGTAATTGTGTGGTCTCCTCTCATGGGAGGCTGGCAAAGGTGTCTCCCCCCACCAGATGCGGCATGGCGCAGTCGGAGGGGGAAACGAATATCCTACAAAGGATCTTGCACTGGATATGCTGACATCACAGTGGTAAAAAGCCAAACAGATTTAACTGCGCTGATGATATTAAGCATATATCAATCCTTTTAGAGCAGTGTTGATAAAATGCATTCTTGGGGCCATGGTTAGTGTTTTAAGGCCCATGATGCCACCCACTTCCACTGGCCTGTCCTTTTTCTGAGTCTCCCTTGTGTGTGTGTGTGTGTGTGTGTGTGTGTGTGTGTGTGTGTGTATGAAGTGAATGGCTTTTCCTTAAATTTTCCTGGAGTATCAATGTATCAAGTCACCTTTTGAAGAGATTTCAAGGGCCCTCTGCACCGTAAGACATGCAGGTTTTTCAAAACCTGGAGTGGGATTTCCAGACCCTCCTCCCTGCATATGTTGTAGTTTTCAATATTTTGTCATTTAGGGAAGTCCATTTGGCTCTTGGAGAGTCTTTGGGGCAGAAAATTTGCCCTACATCTACTGAACTTGCCTCTCCTGGCTTTAGAGAAAAGCCCATAGTCTCCTATTTGTCACATAGGTGATGCAAGCCAGTCAAAAATTACTCTAAGAATTGAATTAAGAGTTCCTAAATGACTGGAAATTGCAAGAAAAGCCTAGACATTCTTTCTAGCCTTAGAGTAAGTTGCCATCTTTTCAAAGTATGGCTATTTCTGCATTACATTGTTATAGTGCTATTATTCCACTTTCAATATCCTATGGAATTGTGGGATTTTCAGTTTAGGGAGGGGGATTTAGAATTCTTAGCCAGAGAGCTCTTTGGCCTCAGTAAACTACAAACTCCAGAATTCACAGGATGTTGAAAGTGGAATGATAGCAGTATAACAGTGTAGGGCAGAAACAGCCTATATCTATTATCTTATCTTATCTTATCTTATCTTATCTTATCTTATCTTATCTTATCTTATCTTATCTTATCTTATCTTATCTTATCTTATCTCATCTCATCTCATCTCATCTCATCTCATCTCATCTCATCTCATCTCATCTCATCTCATCTCATCTTATATAGTTTTAAAATTCATCAGCCCCAAATAAAAACTATCATATAGAGACAAAAAGTGTCTACCTCGTTGCCTTGCCCATTATGATTTATATTTGGATGCTAACCACTAGGATACAGGAGTAGTGACTAATTTAGGAAAGAATCTCATGGCATAGTAAGAGTAATATTGGTTTGCCCAATTGCATAATATTGTGCTAGAACTGTTTATTATTTCTGAATTGGCTAAAAGGAATGATGCTTTCAAATGTTTTACTTACAGCAAGTGGTTGAATTAGATGAACCATAAGGCTCTTCATACTCTGTCATTCTATGCAGACTGTATTGGTTGACATTCAAGTACTTTTAACATGTATTGCTAGCTTCTGTTTAAAAGTCGGGGCCCTTTTTGCATGGCATTCGCCATGTGAAAAGACCTCTGGAGCGTCACGCAATTGCAAGGAGCCGTCCACATGACGTCCTCACAATTGCGCGACGCTGCCAGAGCCAGCAGGCGCTGATCATGCACTATTTCATTTTTGGCTTCTAGCTGAAAATGGTGCACAATAGTGCATCGCTCCAGGGCCCTGTGTGCACTTACCGTGCATGCAGAGCCTCCAGAGTGTTGGCGCTTGCACTTCCTGCCCCAGCACAGCCTGGGAAAATCCCAGGCTGCGCTGCGGAAGGAAGAGAAGGAGCCCTCACGCTGCCTGCTTGCTAGCAGGTAGCAGCTGTGGAGGTGAAGCAGCGGGGACGTGAGAGCCTCTCACAAGAGACTGCTCTCGCAATCCTCACACCCCAGCGCCGTGAAAAGGTAAGGTGCAAAAAGGGCCAGGGAACGCTAGGAAACCACCACAATGACAGTTATCCAGTTCTGAACTAGTGGGGCAGTGGGATCTACAGCATCAGATGTGATGTCATTCTCACTTCTAAGTTGACTAAATGATACACCTCTCCTTTTTCCTGGTATTCACAAGTTTGATTGAGCATGAAAAGCCCACAACACAAGATGCTGTACCATTTTTTTTAAAGAATAAAGATATGTTCAGTGGTATGATTATAAGGGGCAATTTATTATTCCTAGCTAGCATAATGCAATATTTATTCCCTGTCCATATTATGTGTGTAATTTTGGGCTATAGTCAATCATCTCTATTACAGTTATTTCAGAGAGTTTCAGGATGTATTTTTATATGCATTTGAGAAGGGTACATCCAGTCAAATTCACATGGGCTTTGTTTGCATTGTAAGCTTCTAAATATTGATTTTTCTCCCTCAAACATGTTGATAACTCTTGTAGAGTGCATGAGTGGGAGAAAATGAAAAGTTTTACATGGAATATTTCAGATTTTATGGCAACAGACTCCCATCCCATATAAAACATCAACAAGTAATAGTTTATAATTGATGCACAATCACCTTGTGAAACCTCTCTGTAGCTTTTATAATCCAGTAATCTTGTCCACACTCCTGTATCGTAGTGGTTAACATCTAAGAATAAATCATAATGGGAAAGGCAACAAGGCAGAAAAACAAGGATGGGGCAAAACTAAGCCTTCTGGGCTACATGTAAGTAGATTAAGGGACTTCTAATTGCCAGACCTTGGGAATCTCTGCTTTACATTGTCATTTGTTATATCATGTTGTACAGTTCCACTAACCTTCATTAGTCACGTACATCAGAAGCGGACAGACTTCTGCCTGAAGAATCAGAGCTTGGAAACATTGCTCTTTTTGGAATAAAACTCCTAGGATGCTTCTCTCAGCATCTTAGATGTACAAAGTTCTCTCCTTCAGGTACACATAAAGAATTTTTCAGTGGGGAGGTGATAACTCTGCAAACCCCATGGTTTCACAGAGCCTACTGATACCTCCCTGTTAGGTCCAGATTGTACCTTTTTAACTACCTAAGGACAGTTACCAGTATAGTGTATCTGCACTATGCAGTTATAGCAATTTGATACTGCTTTAACTGGCATGCCTCCATTCTAGTGAACCTTGGGATCCATATTTTGGTGATGTGCCTAGAATTCTCTGCAAGAGAGTTCTAGGGCTGGACTTTATGGTGGTACACTAAAGTGTTCTAGCAGAAACTTCTATGGCTATTTTGGCACAACATCACCAGCAACAGCAGTGGGTTGTTTCTGGTCCACCAGTTGTGCTACTGCACAATGTTGCTGCTATCCAGCTGCTATCCCATCCCCAAGCATTGCCTTATACCATTTCCAGAAAAAATCCATTAAGAGCCTCCTTTAATGCTTCAATCCCATCAGCTGGCTCAGTGTGGTACTGTAATAGTGCTTGACGGTGCTTCCCGCTCTCCCAGATCCAGGAGGGGGTAGAGTGTGGGTGTGCCCAGATTATCCCTCCCTCAGCTACTCTCATGGTGTGGTAACTTCAAAATCTATCACCTCTTCATGTTTATTTTAAATTTCTCCTTTGAGTTAAAACTTTATATTTTTTAAACTATATTTGTAAGTATTATAGCACAAAAGTGCAATAGTGTACTGGCATGCCATGCTGTTATAACGTTGCTGCGCTAGTACGGCTTCCCCTCCCCAAGAAATGACCAATTGGGGCAGTGGCGTGGGGTGAAGGTGGGGAAAGGGAGTGGCATCCCAAATGTCAGCATCCCAAAATTCATGGTGTGATTAAAATTTGCCATAATTAATAAAGATGTCCCTTGACCACAGGTAATCATCTAAAACTTCCATTGAATGAGTCCAGCCTGCTTGTTTCCTGACTACCTGTCTCCTTCCTTCCTTCCTTCCTTCCTTCCTTCCTTCCTTCCTTCCTTCCTTCCTTCCTTCCTTCCCATCTATCTTCAATGATGCCTGGTGGTATCTAATAAAACACAATAAATTATAAATATAAAACATTAAAACATTAAAAGACCAGCACATCCATTTATATCTTTATTAAAGGTCTGAACAAAAAAATCTGTCCCTGCAGGTGGAAATACATAAAGGAGTGGGTACTCTAATCCACATGGGAAGGGCATTTCATAGTGAAGAAGTGTTTAATGATGGAAGTTGATTTCATCTATACATAGATTATAAATATTGAGAACAGCATCTCTACAATAAAAAACTGTATGCAACAGGAGAAACAAACTATAACAATAGAAAAAAATAATAATTAATTTTCCATCCTTTCCAGAACAGCATCGATTTCCTCCTAAATCCCAACTGTTCTGGTCATACAGCTTTATGTGGCACCATCTTGAATTCAGTAGGACATCTGATTAACTACCTAAGGACAGTTACCAGTATAGTGTATCTGCACTATGCAGTTATAGCAAACTGTAGTGTAGACAATAGAAGAGATAGAAGAGACTAACAAGAGTAATTTAAAAATGCAAGTACTGTGCTCTGAATCAACAGTTGTGCAATAAGCCTAATGAGAATAATCAAAAAGAGGTCAAATAATAAGTTGGAATGGAGACAAATGGCTGTGTTATTTGGTACCCCATGTTTACCAAATTCCAAGAATGCTCAGTATTATTCCATCCAATTACAAAGGTAGGCTTTTGAAAACTGTTTTTATTTTTGCAGGTCAGAGCAGCCAGGCAAATAATAATGTCATGATTATCAGTCCACTATCGAGCACATTTTCTTTCCAATTTAATTCTATCCACATTTCCGTTTTTAATTAATCCAGACAGAAGTGCTATAGTAACCGGACAACATGTTCTTTGAAGAGATGAAGCATGTGTCAATTGCATGGCATCAGAGCCATCTCATTAAGCAACTGATTTCATAATACGTGAAAGTTGAGCTAGCTTCTTTTAGGCTTTTTTTAAAATAACATTATTGTTTGTGCATGCACAATCAAAGAAAAATTATACAACTCCATCTAGCCAGTCCAGTCCTATAGTATTTGTTATTGATATTTACTACTAAAATGGAATTGTCCCAAAGTTCTTTGTGTTTTCTGAAGATTCATATATGAAATGCAACCTGGCTATGAAATTAGCAGTCAAACCAAATAATTGCCTTATTTTTATTTTTTATTACATTTCTATAGACTTTTAAAGGGGCTTATTTCCAAGCAGATGAAACCATGAGTTCATGGAGTGTTTCTCATGATCATGTATAACATTATGAAAAAAGGTATCAATTGAATGAAATGTAAATCTATTAGCTTAAATTCCTAGTTATATAAAGACTTCTCCTGGGCCTGAAACAGCCTGTCTGGGCCAGGTAGGGGGAGGGGGAAGGAAGAGAGAGAGAAATGGCTAGATTTTTTCACATCTCCAAGAAGTAGGAGAATTTTGCTTTTTAAAAACTGGTCTACCTTATACTTCTCATTACTTCCTGTTTAAAAACATCTTTTGTTTAAAGACATCTCTAAAACAGCGAGTTGATCATATACCCTTCCCAGAAGTCCTGGATGGTATTTTCAATTTATTTTTTCATTTTCATGAATACATATGGGAGATTCATGTTCCATGTTCTCTTGCTGACTTCATTTTGGTGGGAGAGTATCTGAAGCAGCACCTTCTTGGTGGTGAAATCACCAAAGCAATTCCTACAGTCTTAGGGTTCTGACTACTACTCATGCCTACTTGTAGAAAGCATTTGAAACTAGGGTCCTTTTCGCATGGCATTCGCCATGTGAAAGGGCCTGTGGAGTGTTGCACAAGGAGCCGTCCACATGACATCTTTGCAATTGCATGACACTACTGGGGCCTGCAGGTGCTGATCATGCACTATTTCATTTTCGGCTTGTAGCCAAAAATGGTGCGCAATCGCACATCGCTTCAGGGCCCCGTGCACACTTACCATGCGTACGGAGCCCCTGGAGTCACGGCACTCACACTTTGTGCCCTAGTGCAGCCTGGGAAAATCCCAGACTGTGCTGTGGAGGGAAGAGGAGGGGCCCTCTTGCTGCCTGCTTGCCAGCAGGCAGAGGCTGCGGAGGCAAAGCAGTGGGGACATGACAGCCTCTCACAAGAGGCTGCTTGTGTGATCCCTGCACCCTAGCGCTGCAAAAAGGTAAGGTGCAGAAAGGGCCAGGTCAAAGTAGTTGCAGGTTCCACTTTCTCTTTCAATTGTAGATGCTGGGTAATAAAAAGAAGGAAGGGAGAAGGAAAGGAAAAAAAGGAATCTAGCAGCACCTTTAAGACTAACTGGTTTTTGTTTTAGCATGAGCTTTTGTGGATATAAACCCACTTCTAAGCCACACGCTCAACTGGCAAGAAATGTCCAAAACTTTATTTATTACAAGTCAGGAATCTTGGCCTGAGCATGGGTTTATATCTAACATTGCTTGACCAGACTGTCAACTGATAGAGACCCTGCTCAGTGTGCTAGGCCTCTCTGGGATGACAGAAATGGGATGCCACATGGGGAGAAGCCACTGTGCAGAACCCCTGCCACTTGGGAATGGGGTGAAGCCAAGGCTATTGTCTCTACAGCCACTGTCTGAACCTAATATGATCTTGACCCATGCCTATAACCTACTAAAGTTTTGACAAATTAATACAGACAAAGTTTTTGTGGATAATAGCTACATCACAGAGAGGGTGGGTGTAGAAGGGATAAAGATCCTGAGACAACTAATGTGGAAACTTGGAAATTTATACATCGGAGGTGTATAAGTCTGCTGGCTTCACTTAGGTTCCACTTTCACCAACTTTACAGCCTCCTGATTGGCTGATCTTTCCCATACCTTTCCCAAACCTATAAAACTATGGTAGCTTATAGGAAGAAGACAGGAGAGCTGGCACTGAAAGTGGCATCAACTGCATGAATTAAGAATCCATGCCAAGTACAGCCAACTTCTGGAGAATTGGATGATGACTAATAGTTCAAAAAGGAGATTTGATAAATTCACATGAAGGTGTAACAATTCCATCTGTAAAGACTGTATGGTGCTGAATTCCAGCTGTAAGAAGAAGCAATTGCAAAGCATATTGCAGTTCAGGCTTCCCAGAAGCATCTTGTTGTTCATTATAGAAAACACAACGGTCATTGACAAACTAGTCTGCTGCCACAAATGTGGTGGAGGAAACTATTCCTGCCCTAGCCTCATCCAATAAGCTTCTTGTTAATGGCCCCTTTTGCACCTTACCTTGTTCATGATGCCATCGCGCGAGGATTGTGTGAAAAGCCTCTTGCAAGAGGGAATCACATCCCCCTGCACTTCCTTCCACACCAGCTCTGTGCTGGAGAGAAGAAAGCATGATAGCTCTGCCCCTTCCTTCTTCAGTGCAGCTGGGTACTTTCCCAGGCTGCACTGGGGGAGGAAGCACAAGCATCGTGCTTCCTGAGGTTCTGCATGCCAGGTAAGTGCAGGAGGGATGCAGGAAGAATGTGCAATCACACATCATTTTTGGGGAAAAACCGAAAAATGATAGAATGTGTGATTGCCGCAGGATTGCTACGGGAGTGACACGCGATTGTCTTCACGATTCCGTGTCATTCCCATGGCCATTTTGTGTTCGAAGTCATGTGTGAAAAGGGTCAATTTGTCATGTATATGATTTTGTTCACTTATTATTTAGTATCTATGTATGAAATTGACTTCCCGTCACACACATATCTGGGACTAGCAGCAATGACACCCCTTTTCCAAAGCCACAGTACATAGTTCCCCAGATGAACTAAATTATTTTGGGACCTAAGGCACAAACTCCTACTAGGTCCTCTATCCATCTCCTTAACAGTTAAACAAAAAAAGTAATAATAAAGTAATAAGTGACAACTAACAGTTTCCTGCCTTTCCAGAACAATCCAAATGTGACACATTTGCCTTGCTCTGAATGACCTTAAAGCTGGCCTTACCCTCCCCTAACACTTCTGGGTTTACACAAGAAATAATTTTCAAATGCTAAAAATCCACAAAAACAAAAACTACATCAGTCCTCCAGGGATACATTGTCTTCGGTTTTGTCTTCTGTTTTCTTCCAGAGAGAAATTGTGACAACCCATAAGATTTAAATACTGCAATTAATTGGTGCCGTACCACACAGCAGATGAAGACTCAATACTGCTTACAGGCTCTAAGTGACTTGCACTGTATCCAGAATGCTGTAGTTTTCCACTGGTTGAGTCCAGGTGCACCACAAAGATATAATGCATATCCCTTCTGGGAGGAGATGGAACAGAAGGAGGAGGAGGATTCTTGACAGTGTTTTTCAGTTACCCCTTGATACCCATCCACTCAATAGATTTTTTGGCAGCCTCGAAGAGAGATGTTTGTTGTACTCTTCCAGCTGGACACCAGGGTCCTGCTGACATCCAGCTGGTAGGGAGGAGACAAATGTATCAAAAGGCAACTCATACTGAGAAAGTAGATAGGAGCCATCAATAAGAAATCCAGAGCCAGCTGCTGTCAAAACAAGAGCTGACAAACACAAGAGAAGAAAAGTTTGGGCGGGGGGTGAGGAGGCAGGAGCAAAGAACCATTCTTGTTTCTTAAGCTATTTCTGTATAAGTTTTGGGGTCTCCTAAAGAAGCCCTCCTTAAGAAAGAAAAGAAAATGCAGAGATGGAGAAGTATGTGACCTTTGCTTTTGCCAGACAAGGAAGGCTCAAGATTGTTTTATAAGAATAGAGCACCACCTTGTGTCAATAAGTTATTACACCTTGGATAGCCCTTTAGCTCAAGAGCATTCCATTTAACTGAATCTGGATATATATATCCTTCATGTGTAGATTAAACATGGGATTACATGCAGCAAGCTACCCCCTGACCCATTACATCTTCATTTCTGTCACCTTACTACACATGAGGGGCAGCAATGTGAAGTGGAGAGCCTCTGCTCCTCTTGGAGTTGGAACCCAGGTTTTCAGCCCTGTCAGTGGAGGCTTTCTATGTTACACCAGCACCTTTCATGTGTTGAGAGTGACCAGAAATAAGGGCTAACTTGTCCAATCAATTCCAGAACTGGGTCTGGGCTAGCTGAGCCAGTACCATACCAGGTGAAGCTGGACTGAATCCTAACCCTTCCCAGATAAAGATGTTGGAAATTACTTTTGATTGCGCTCTCCTTTGCTTTGTTCTGGCCTTGTGGCTGTGTCCCTGGGAGAAGGACTGGATGAGGGCATAACTCAGTTATTCCACCCCATTCGATCCTTTCTTCACCCCCTAGACCTCGACCTTTCTGCCAGCAGATCTTTGCCAACAGAGCAGTTCTGTTCACAGATCTCTGGGATCAGCCAGCACAAGGGCCTTTCTATAGGCAAAAACATTGTGGGCCTAATCCTAACCTTCTACAGCCTTTGAATTAGGATTCTACTATCAGTCTGGTCCCAACCCATTAATTCTGAAGCTAAAATATGTTACTTAATTTTCTTTTGCCAGTTCTAAAGCAAGTTAAATATAAATACACCAGTGACCCTTTCCGCATGTGGGAAAGAAACCGTGTGAAAACGGGACTCATCGGACTTCTTTGGCGTCCGGTTGAGTTCATCGGGACGAGGAGCAGTGTGAGCTTATCGCTCCGCAGTGCTCTGGCATCCAAAATGGCGGCTTCAGGTTGGTGGAGGCTCTCCACCAACTGGAGAAGCTCACCAGCCTAAAGCCTTTGAGGTCCCTCCCTAAACTGCAAGCCCCAGGATTCCATAGGATGTTGAAAGTGGAATAATAGCACCATAACAGCCTAGTGCAGAAATGGCCTATATTGCTCCCACCATTGGGACCCCAAAAAGGGCCCCTTCCAGCAAATCTCACTCCTTGGGCAGCTGGCAGGGAAAAGTACCAGACTATTTAGGGCTTCAAGCAGCTAGTTTTTGAAGGTATGGTTAACAAACTTGACTAGCTTCATATCTTGGAAGCTTCACTAGAAACAATGTATTTCACTTGGAATTTTGTGTCAATGTGTGCTTCCCTCTTTTAACACCCCATCCGCCACAGTATCCTGTTACTGTTGCAGGCATACTTCAGTTTACAAAGTCTCTAATAGTGAAGCTGTTGTTTACAAAGTCTTTTTATGCCCATGCACATGTTTTTGCATCCACTACAGTCTGCCTTGCTCTCTCATCTGTGATTAATTGACTAGCAGACAATTAACTGGGACTGTCCCTGCCAGATCTGGACTGCTGGAAGGTATACGATTTCCATCCAGATAGATTATTTTGCTGTGTCTAAGCAGCCTGTTTGGATAAAAATCTCATACCCTCCATGATTTACCGTGGATGGTCCAAATTAATTGTCTCTTGGCTGCTCTTAAAATGTCCCAGTTTTCTTTTCCTCCTCCTCCTTCTTTCCCCTTTGTTGTCATCTTTCCTCAGCTGCTATGAACTTAGTTCAAAGTACAAAGGTAGTTTGTCCTCAGTTAATTTAGGAGAGGAGAAGACAGAGTCCTGACCTTCCCATTAGGCTCAGACAAAAGCAAACTGCTGCAGGTTCTCCTACCTTGTCTCTTCCTCTTCATTTATAATTTTTGCCACCTGAATCATACCCTAATGTTGTTTGTCCACATCTAACCCATTTTCTATCTGTGAAGTGTTGGAAAGTATGAAATCTCTGAGAGCCGGCATGATGTAGTTGATGATCATTGGAGTACAAACCTGGATATGATTGCCCTCTTGGCAATGGAAACCCACTGGGTGACCTTGGGCACATCGCATATTCTCAACTCCCAGGAAACCCTGTGATAGGTTCGCCTTAGGGATACCATAAGTTGGAAACAAATTGAAAGCAAACAACAACAACAACAAGTGTGGTGCCACAGGGTTCTGTCCTGGGCCCAGTGCTATTCAACATCTTTATCAATGACTTGGATGATGGAATAGAGGGTAAGATCACAGAATTTGCAGATGACACCAAATTAGTAGGTTTAGCTAATACCCCATAGGACTGGATCAGAATTTAAAATAACCTTGACAGATTAGAAAGCTGAGTTAAAACTAACAAAATCTTAAGTGGCAGAAATGTTCACTTAGGAAGAAAGAAAAAAATGCACAGACATAAGATGGGTGACACCTGGCTTGAAAACAGTACATGTGAAAGAGATCTAGGAGTCTTCATGGACCACAAGCTGAACATGAGTCAACAGTGTGATATTGCAGCTAAAAAAGCCAATGCGATTCTAGACTGCATCAATAGGAGTATAGTATTGAAATCAAAGGAAGTAATAATGCTGCTCTATTCTACTTTGGTTAGACCTCACCTGGAATACTGTGTCCTGTTCTAGGCACCACAATTCAAGAGGAATATTGACAAGCTGGAACGTGTCCAGAGGAGGGTGACCAAAATGGTGACAGATCTGGAAACCATGCCCTATGAGGAACAGCTTAGGGAGCTAGATATGTTTAGCCTGATGAAAAGAAGGTTAAGAGGTGATATGATAGCCATGTTTCAATATTTGAAGGACATGAAGCAATGGGTTCAAGCTACAGGAAAAGAGATTTCACCTAAACATCAGGAAGAACTTCCTGATGAAGGTAAGAGCTGTTTGACAGTGGAAAATGCTACCTTGGAGTGTGGTGGAATCTCCTTTGGAGGTTTTTAAACAGCAGTTGGATGGCCATTTGCTGGGGGTGCTTTGAATGTGTGTTTCTGCAAGGCAAGGAATTGGACTTGATGGGTTATTGTCTCGTTCAGCTCCATGATTCTATGAACAACAACAGTTAAATCTCAGCAATTGCAAGATTTCCTCCCACATTTCCTAGCAATCTATATTTGACTAGTACAAATCCAACCTACCAGGAGCAGAGAATGGACTGTCCTTGATCTAAGACGAGACCACAGTGCGACATCTAAAGTAACAGCTACATAGTTCTGAAACTGAGAATGGAAATCATATCTGAAAGGCAGAAAGAACTATGAGGGAATGTGATAAGCAGGTCTTTGGTCTGTGTCTTTATAAAGCAGGATGAAACTGGACTGGTCAGAACCAAGTTCTGAATCACTTGCTAGGCAGGCCTGGGAAGTTCATGGAGGGTCACACAACCCACAGTAGAAATCCTTTCTTAGTGATGCAGGAATAAGGCAGTAACTTTTCAAGAAAAAGTATGTAAGAAGATTTTGACTTCCTGGAGACAGCAAGATGTCACTTTACTAAAATGTTGGTTTTTCTTGTCCTTTCATACTTGCTTCCCCACCTTTTGAGATTTCTGCAGGTTTCTGGCTGACCGACACATGGTCAGATTGCTCTTGGTGAGTCTAAAGATCTTAGCTTGTTGCTTCCTAAATATGACAGTTGTGATACAGTGTCAAACAGCTTTTCAAAGCCCCTGTTTTGAAAGAAAAAGAGGGAGAAGAGCTGCTGCCTTTTGGCAGGTTTACATGGGGGGTGAGGGGCTGTCAGACACTCAGTTGTTTTTTTATCATGAAAATAACATAGCACCTATTCCAAAGAATAATGCAATTATACCCAAATCTCCCTCACTCTCCTGTATATTTGCCCAGAGAAATAACATGTCCATAGAGTTTCATTGATAAACTATACAGTAAACAGAAAGAATTCACCAGGAAAGAACTTTATCCCACCCCTCCCACCCAAACTGATATATAATTAGCAAACAAACAACTTCATCCTGTCAATCACCCAAAGGACCAATAAATATTTTGAAGAAAGTGTCCTCTTAATTTTCAGAAGGACTTTTCCTGAAACTGTCTTCTAGTTGTTCTGTGTTTCTAAGGCCCTTTCCGCACCTTACCTTCTTCCGGCGCTGGGGTGTGGGGATTGTGCGAGCAGCCTCTGGCGAGAGGCTCTCGCATCCGGGGTCCTTCAGCTCCACGCGAGCTGCCTGCTTGCATGAGAGCCCTGCCTCTTCCTTCTGCAGTGCAGCCTGGGAAGTCCCAGGCTGTGCTGGGGCAGGAAGCACGACTGATGTGGTTCTGGAGCCAGGTAAGTGTGCATGGGGCCCGGGAGTAATGCATGATCGCACACCATTTTTGGCTTCTAGCTGAAAATGAAAAGGTATGCGATTGGCAGCTGCCAGCCTCTGGAGCATTGCGCGATTGTGAGTGCGTCATGCAGATCGCTCCTCACAATTGCGCGACACTCCAGGCCCTCTTTCGCATGGAAAATGCCGTGTGAAAAGGGCCTGAGACTAGAACACAGGAGGAAAATATACTCCCATCATGAAAGGTGAAACTTTCCACCAGGAATAAGGAATTTATGGCTTCCAGATTTGCCAGACTGCAGCTCCCATTAGCCTGCCCATTGTTTTAGTGATTAAAGTCAATGAGGCTCAGAGTTCAGCTGTATCCAGAAGGTCATAAATCTCACACTCCACTCTTATATATAGAAGGGATCTGTACACACTACACAGTTATAACACTTTGAAACCACTTTTAAAAGCCTGAGCCCATTCTTGAACTCTGAGAATTGTAATTTGGTGAGGTATTAAGAATTGTCTGCTAGAGATCTGTAGTGCTGAAGTTTTATAGTGGAATAGACATACTGGGAAGGTGGTAGAGTCTTCTTTATTGGGCTTTTAAATAAAACTTGGCTGCCCATCTCTCATGGCTTCCACACCCCTACACTGGCAGGGGGTTGAACTAGATGGTTCCTGGACTTCCGTCTAACTCTAGTTCAGAAAACTGCGCTAGAGTACTCTAGAGGAGAATCATAAATACCCCACCAAACTACTGATAACAGGGTCTCATGAGATGTGTCACTGGCTTTCAAATGGTATCATACTGCTATAATTGTACAGTGTGGACATACCATGACATACCACAGTGGTATCTTGTTCATATTTAAATTAACTTAATTTAACCTTATTTAGTTGAATTCATATTCTGATTTTCCCTCAGTCTAGAACCCAATAACAATATAAGTTAAAGCAAATGATAGTTAGAACAATATAATAATAATAATAAAAATAATACAAAAAAATTAAACAGAAAATCCAATTAAAGCAGTTAATACAGTTAAAAGCACATTCAAATATCCCTTTGCCACCACCAATTAAAAGGCTTACATAAAAAATGAAAAGTCTTCATTTGCTGGTAAAAAAGAACAGGAAAGGGGAACAACTGGGCCTTCTGTGGGAGAGAACTGCACAGTAACTAAGAAAGCTGTCTCCTGTTTTCTCAGCAAATAGGCCTGTCAGGGTGGTAAGACTGACACCATTTCCACACTACACTGTTATAGTGCTATTATTCCACTTTCAACATCCTATAGAATACTGGGGTTTGCAGTTTAGGGAGGGGCATTTAGAGGGCATCAGTAAACTACAATCCCCAGAATTCCATAGAATGTTGAAAATGTAATAAGAGCACTATAACAGTGTAGTGTGGAAATGGCCTGAGAGAAATTTCACTTCCAAACATTGTAAAATTCAGATAGGCTCAGAAAGGGAGATATGGCCTTTTCAGTCAAAAAGAGATTGCAAGCAGCAAGGCTTTCCAGTCTAGCCCAAAATGTTTTGTTTGCTGGGACAGAACAACAAATGACACCCTCTAGTGATCCATCTTGAGATAGTACCTAAGGCCAGACAAGTTATTTTAGCACCCTTCCATCTCTTTGACAGTTAAAAGAAAATGTATAAATAAATATCACATTTTAGCCTATTCTTGACCTCTGCCTAACAGTAGGGCTGCCTCAACTGATTTGAAGGATCCTGCCTTGTGTTTCAGCAGTTATATCCTATCTGTCTGTGAGAAATCATACTCAAGGCAGTACTGAAGACCTGTTGCTCAATTAACAGCATTGTATTGAGATAGGTCAATCAGGTAATTCTGTTTGAGTTTTGCATGCTTTCACGTGGATCATATTTTTGTGAAGAAAATTCCACTTTATTTGTTTGCTTATTTAACACCATTGCTTTCTCCCAGCATGGTACTAAACATAACTTACAATAAATTAAAACAAAATACAGCTAAAATCTTATACAAAAAGAATATTTAAAAAGAATTAAATAAACTATTCTGTTAAAAACAAACTTTAGAAAGTTGAAACTCTTTTAAAACATAGTAAATACACACACACACACACACACACACACAAATACAGTACACCGTATTTTAAAAGACCCATATCATTAAGAGCCAAAGTTTTGCCGAAAGACAAATGTCTTTGCCTGCAAATGGAAAGACAACAGAGGGAGGCAAACCAAACCTCCTGTGGAAGGGAATCCCACAGCCTGGGAGCAGCCATTGAGAAGGCTCTCTCCCAAGTCTTCTCCAAATGTTCCTGAGATAGTGGGGAAACCAAGAGAATGACCTGCCCTGAGAATCTTAAAATTCAAGCAAGCTTATATAGGGAGATATGGTCTTGCAGATAGTCCGGACCCAAGATGTGGAGGGCATTAAAGGTCATAATCAGTACTTTTTAATTTCCTTTAAATGTAAGAATGGTAAACAATTAATGTTGGCTTCCAAAATCTTGCAAATGTTGTAGGATATAAATTAATAAATAAATAATCCATTTTCAGCTGCTAAATTGACTGTGCAAGGACTTAAATGATGGAACATCTCACTACCAGAGGAAAGACTTAAATTAGATCCCTTTGGAAATATGAATTCTCATGAAATCTTCATTTCAGTATCATGTTTAAAGCTTTGAAGAGGCTTTGAATCCCAAATAGTACTAAGTGACTTTGGAAGTAATAACTTCTCTTTAAATTAATGAGTTATAATTCCACATAATGGGCATAACTTGGAGACTTTTGAGCAGAGCTTGGAAGAACAGTTTTTAAAAACTAATTTATTATGTAATTCTTTGTAGATACTCCCTCCAAACTTTAGTGTTATCCATTACTTTTTCATTAGTTTTTATTATTTATTTATGCAGGGGGGAATCGAAAGAAGCAATGAAGTGCACTAAAAAATTTTTAGTGGGGGGAAATCTTCAAAATGTTCTCTAAAGCATTTGCATCCCTGAAAACAGCCATAAAAAGTTACTTTAGTGCATGAAAAATGTAACTGTATCAGCTGATACATTATTTGAAAAAAAGAAGATCGTTAAGCCCTCAGTCCCTTCAAAAGTAATGCCTTGTAAGCAATGTTGTTGTTTGTAAGGGATTACTTCCTTGTAAAACAAGAGTATAACATAGCCACTTGCAAGCTGTTGCCTTGTTACATGTTTTTGAGCAAGGAAGATTCCCAGTGTCTTTTAATCTCAAAGCTGAATTAAATTCTACAACCAGAGTCAAACCAGAAATGAGAAGTTTGAAAATTGGCCTCTTAGTGAAAGACAAGGTATTAACTAGGAAGTGAAAACACACAGAAACACATCTGGAACAGAAAGATCACTGCTGATCAGATCAGATCTTATTCCGTTCAGAAAATCTTTACAGTCATTCTTGTCTAAGGATACCCAGTGGCTAGTCTCAAACTTTGCTAATATGTTATTGCATGGTATACTTGTCTAAGCTCTGGATGAGGTTTCTGGGAGATCAGTGTTCAAATCCCACTTGGCCATGGAAAACCACTAGGTGACCTTGGCAGGTTACACTCTCTGAGCCTCAGAAGAAGACAAGGACAATCTTTCTGAGAAAACCTTGTGACAGGTTCACTTTAGGATCACTGTAAGTCAGAAATGGCTTGCGGCACACGACAATACTTTATCATCCAGTTAGATTCCATGACCATTCAGATGTTTTTGGAAGTGAACATGTGGAGGTTTCAGGGGATGCTACAGTGTGAATATAATACATATGTACATGGAAACTTTGGCCATTTACACCCAATGTTGCTGTCCTACAATGGAGATGCGTTGCTGGTGTCTGCAATTCATGCTTTCACACAATGTCATTGTGGCCCTGATGTTAACATCTCCCCACCCATCGTGATCACAGGATATTCTTTTAATGGAAAAAAATCTGTTAATGGCTGATGATCATGCAATACTCCCATTCCTGGTGGCCATGCAGAGCGGGCTGAGGTGCGATCTAGGCACTTCCTTCCCCAGTGCAGCATGGAAAATTGGCTGGCTGCACTGCAGAAGGAAGGTGTGTGTCATTTGTACTCCCATCTGCACGCAGCCAACTGGGTGCGGAGGAGGGAATTGGGGACACACTCCCATCCTGGCAAACGTACTACCAGATGACGCTGGGATGACATCAGAAAAGGATAAGGTGCAGAAATGGACTTCATCTAGCTAATTGATAGATCTGCTGCCTACATGGTTGTCTAATTCTTTTAAGAAACTTTCCTGGATAATGGTTATCAATAAGTCTCATATTAGTGAATTCCATGTTAATCATGTCTTGTGTAAAGAAATACTAAAACTACTGCCAGTCAACCTCATTGTAAGAGGCAGCTCATTGTAACAGAAAATTTCATCTACTCTTTATTCTTCATCTATCTTCTAGCTGCCTGGATGTTTTGACATTCCAGCTCCAACAAACTGTGGAGGGTATGGTCAATGGTCAGGGATTCTGAGAGTTCGGGTCTAAAACAACTGAAGGATCAAAGGTTATGGAGTGTACATCACCACTTACTGGATATTAGCTGGTTTTAATCCCCATAACTCCAAGAAAAACAAAAGGAACAATAATCTAGATATTCATTACAATGCCAGAGTTTATATGCTCTCATTAAGCATTAATTGGTAGTTGATGGCTATTGCTATTTTTAACACCATTAGTTCATAGCAATATAATTAGTAACACTAAGTACAGGAACAACATTAATAGCGCTGCTAATTGTAAATCTGAAGTGAGATATACAGTGCGACTGGTTAATTTCCAGGCAGTATCTCATGATAATTGGCTAAAGGGACACATGTGCTGAACTAGAAAGGTAAATAATTTAAAATCTTTTCTTGGAGTTTGCATTACTAATATTCTTGAAAGCATTACAGTCATAACATATATTCCCAGGTTTTACAGGATTACCCATTTGCATACACTTTTATCTGTTAGCCTCTATAAAGCAGCTTGTTGCTGTTTTCTAAAAGCATTATGATAATAACTTCATCTGTGCATGGAAGAAAAGAGAGATGAAAGAGAGGCGAAAGTCTTCGCCATGACTAGTTAATGAATATAACTATCTTCCTCAACTTGAATGCCTTCCAGATATGTTGGACTACAGCATCTATCATCCCCTCACCACCATGCCAGATGCCCTACATTGTGAAAGCATTTAAACAGAGCTCTAGCATAACTCTATGCATGCAAAATGCAAATTCACCTTCTTTCTTTGTCTATTTTTTCTTATTCCTTATATCTACTTAATTAGTTACATAGCAAGTCATTTCTCAGGCTTTCAGTGGAGAATCTGTCACCTGTACCCATGATTTTGATAACATCAAGAGAAAGCTAGTGGAAAGTTAACTTGGAATAACTTGACAGTGTGGGTGACATTATTAATTTCCAAAGCATGGTAAGTGTCATATAAATAGATGCAGCAGCAAGCAACCAGGAATCACTTAGCAATTCTTTTCATCCAGGGGCTTTTGTGTCATATTTATTTGCCTCTTCTGCTTCCAGATAAGATTGGTAAACTGAGGACATTTTGTCTTTCTTTTTCTTCTATTCCTGGGTTGGTTGTCTCTTTAGACAAAATGAAGAGTGAGCACAGTATAAAGGGTACTGAATCATACTATGGCCATCTGGGAGGGCCTCCATGTGCCACAGACCAAAATGGCTACCCGAGCTTTCTAGGGTGCTGTATTAGCAGCCTGCGGAAACTTGTGATGGTTGGTTACTTGATACGACAATGCCATAACTGAAAAACAAAAAACAAACCCAAGTTGATAACAACTCTGTGGAGCTGGACAGTCCTCAAAAGGGTTGCTTACATGAATCCTTAGACCAATGCATTGTGGGCTGGTTCTCTGGGAGGTTGTCTGTAGTGGTGGAAAGCTGCAATGGGGGCAGAGGACTTCTCCTTCCACAATAAGCAGTGGAAGAATTTTGTCCCTACTGTTTGCTGTTAATTATTTATGCAAAACTTTTTTTCTCCTTCTTTTGCTGACAAGGTTTCCAGAGTTTGCTTACAAAGATCAGAAACAATCTATATTTACAGCCTAAAAATAAAGCATGATGGGAAAGGGGATTTGGAGATGAACAAATTCATGAAGCTCATCAGGTCATGGAATGGATCCCATTACAATGGAAGGCATATTGCTGCTTCTCTACAACAACAGGGATGCTGGTGGTCTCTGAGACAGCAATTGGTAGCTGGAGGGGAGTTGTATTTAGGTGCAGTGGAGGGTGCTTGGCTGCACATGTTGTTACGTGTACATGTGGGAATACTTTTGCTCCTGGAAAGCACATGTATACCATTGACGGAGATGAGCCATTCATGTTCCATGCATTCCCTCCATAGTTCAGTTATTTACACTTTGTGAGAAGTCAGATTGAAAGCAGACAAGCAGATAGTTTGCTCCTCTTTTTCACATATCTGAGAGTTGTCATGTTTGTCTTGCAGTTTCATTGAGAAGACATGAAAAACAGCTGACAGTGATGAGTCCAGCGTGTTAAAATGCATTAGTCTAGAGTCAATGGCCCCTGACATGTTAACCACTAGAACAATCCTAAGGACAAACATCAGATGACTAGTGAATTTCCAAAGGGCAAAAGTTTAGATCAGTTTTTTTCCCCTATAAAATAAAGTACCAGCCATATTTGTGAATGATTCTTAGAAAAGGATTCCAGAAGACATGCTTGAACATGTGCTTTATGAACTGAGGAAGGGCAAATATTTTTTTGGAGGGGCTTACTTTCTCTCACGTTTAAATTTGCAAATGGTAAGTGCTGATCAAAACCAAACTGAAACTAAATCCTCACCCATCCCTTGTTTTTGAGTGGCAAATAATATATGAATATTTCAGTCTCAGGGCCCTTCCACCCTACAGTGTTATGGTGCTATTGTTCCAATTTCACCATCCTGTGGAATTCTGGGATTCCTAGTTTACTGAGGTCAAAGATTGCTCTGGCTGAGAATTCTAAATGCCTTCTCTAAACTGCAAACCCCAGGATTCTATAGGATATTGAAACTGGAATAATAGCATTGAACAGTGTAGTGCAGACAGGCCCTCTGTCTCCATCTGATCTGTAACTTAGGAATGAAGCTACATTCATATACTCTCAAACAAGATGTTCTATCTTTTACCATGTATATATCTATAGAAATTAGAAATTTGCCATATATGCATAATGGCATGGATTCTCCATGCCAAAAAACATATAAAGAGTCTTGGTGAATCAGACCGAAAGCTCCTCTAGTCCAGTATTCTGTTTTCAGCAGTTACCAGCCTCTAAGGCCATTTTCGCACTGGACTTTTGTAGCGCTATTATTCCACTTTCAACATCCTCTGAAATCCTGGGATTTGCAGTTTTGGGAGGGGCCCAACCGGACCTCTCCCAAAACTGCAAACCCCAGGATTCCAGAGGATGTTGAAAGCGGAATAATAGCGCTACAAAGTCCAGTGCGAAAATGGCCTGAGACTGTATAAGTAAGGACAAAGGTAACCAGTTCCAGAGATTGTGTGTCCTCAGTATGTTTCTCAGAAAGAGGCATCTTGGTAATCTAGGGATAAGCAACTTGCAGATTCAGGTCCACATGTGGCACAATTTCTTAAAGATGGGGGATCAACAACTAGTGGAAGAAATGAGGGAGGTACATAAAGCATCACACAAGAAGCAGCACCCCCCTGTGAAAGATTACTGGTGTATCCACAAGGTAAAATTACAGTGGTTTCACAGAACTGGAACTGCCATCAGTTCATTCTATTGCATTCTAAGGTTTGTGGTTTAGAGAGGTACTTAGAATTCTCTAGTGTACATCATTAGAACTCCCTCGCAGATAATTCTAAGTAACTCATGAAACTACAAATCCAAGGATTCCATAGGATGAAGCCATGCTATTAAAAGTAGTAGTGAAATACTGTAACTGTGTAGTGTTGAGATCCTCCAAGTGAAATCTTTTCCAAGATGCAAAAAAATCTTGCAGACAAGGCGAGATTCATGAGCAAAGGGATAATGAGGGAAGCCTTTTGCTAGTGATCAGTTCAAATGTAGGGCAAGAATGATCTGTTCCTTGGCAAAAATGCTCTGCTTCTCCCTTGCTAGGCAAGGAGAAAGAGGGAGAGGCATGAGAAAGAAAGCGATGGAGTAGTCTCTGATCCCACCAAGTTTTGGTTAAAACTTCATCTACTGCTGGCATGCCCCTCTGAAAGTTAAATCCTGGAGTAATGTGGCTCTCGAAAGGGGAGAAAAAGCCATTTATCCCCCCCCCAATCCTTGTAGTTCTTGCTCATCCAAGAGGGAGATTATTGGGTAGACATATTCCCATCCATTTGGTTCTGGCGTTCCCATGCCAACTATAGCTCCATGGGACTGTACCTCGAGGAAGGAATCCCACCCCCTACACTGTGACATGACTTTGGAAAGAGGTATGAACAACCTGACATGGACAATCCCTATCATGTCTGAGAAAAGCAACAGTAGGTGGATGAGCAATGATAGCCCAACAATGCCCTCACTAAGAGACTTATAAAATGTCTACCATCATGGAACCCTTCAGGGGTATCATAGTGGTAGAGCAATACAATGAAGAAAGCCCAGAATGTTCTGTTCACAGCTAAAGTATTGTCAGCTCCAGTGACTGGTGTTGCAAATTCATTCAGGGATTGGCATGTTTCACCATGACTGTACACTTTCTTTAAAGTTCACATAGCTGAAAAAGAACTCATGAGGGTCACCTGTAAGCATCCTCTTCTACCTGGCATAACCTCCAGCACTGGAGGGCGGGGAAGGTTATGACAGATTCAACATCTGGAAATGTGAAGGAGGAGACAGCAAAGGTAAGCAATTAAAACCAGCTGCCCCCAAATGGAATGGTTTTCATCTGCGTAGGCAATACCTCACTTTTTCTTATCTTTCTTCCAGCTTTCTTAGTCTGCTTTCCATGGCTGTCAAAAAGATGTTGACAGCTGAAATAACAGGCATGACAGGAAAATACCAGTCTGTGGCTGTGTAAATCTCCAGTATTTTTTTTTTAAAATCATATGTATTTGCTCAGTTATAGCTTATCTTCATATAAGTTGGAATGCCATTTGTAGAATTAACTACCATGGATTATCACATTCATATATTAGTTATTTGTTTAAAGAACAGCAGTAGGGTTTATTGTAATACCTAAAAATGGTGCTTGTTGCATGCCAAACTTGAAAAGAATTTGTGTAGCACACCAGATTGCCTGAGAGAAATTCAATCTAATTAGTTAGGCAGAAATTCAGGAACCCCAAGAGCTCCATGTTTGACATGCTGTGACACAGCTCAGAGGCTAGAGCAAGTCTAAGATATTCTGCTGCCTGAGGAAGAGTATTAAATGGTGTCTTTGCCCCGGATATAGTACCCAAGACTAATTTATTCTGGTACATGGGGAAAAAAATTCTCACAAGACCCTTTTCTTTTAGCAAAAATATTACAGTACTAATAATAATTTATTAACTAACAACAGATCAAATAGTTAATAACCAAATCACAATGATATATTAAAAACTAGCAGTCATCTCACTCTGCCCAGTGATGGGGCTGGCACTGCTGGAAAACACATGCATTATTTCATCCTTCTCAGGTCCAATTACATCCATCAGATTCTATAAGTGTGGCAAACTTCACTCCATCTCCTTCCCATTCTTTATTCCCTGGATCATTTCTAGCACGTTCCATAATTATAGCACTTTGATATCACTTTAACTATCATGATTCTACCTAATTGATCATGGGATTTGTAGTTTCATGTGGGATTTGTAGTTTTTTAATTCTCTGCCAGAGAGTTCTGGTTCCTCACCAGACAACAGACTGAAGAATTCCATAGGATGTAGGCGTGACAGTTAAAGTGCAGTCCCATCTCTATAATTAGGTTGTGTAAGAGGGCTGTTGATGGGAAATATGGGAACTCAGGATGAGAACTGCTTTGTTCTTTGGGAGGCCAAGGCTCATGGAGATCTTTGTTCAGTACTGTGATCTTATTAATTTTCTACAGTACAGAAAATACTATAGATGGCATTGTGGTAGTGATTACTCCACCCCATGGAATCCTGGAATTTTAGTTTCATGAGATACTTAGGATTCTCTGCTATTGTGACTAGCATCACTAGCATTCACTTGTTTCTCTCCTCTTAGTTGCCCTTGTCATACGGAAGAGATGTTGAGATCTTAAGAGATTGTACACAAGGTTTAATTGAGCCTGATCAAAGTATTGTTAGTTTGCAAAAATTGGTTGTGGAACAACAAGGCTCGTATTGTTTTGTTATTTATTAAGTTACTGGTGATAACAGTAATGTACAAATAGTCTCCACAATAGACTTCATCTGAGCACACAGTAAGGCTTAGATGGCATTTATGAAGAGAATTCTTAGAGCTGTGACAGATGTGGCCATCAGAAATATGCAGTAACAGATTTTGGGTATTTACATGTTAAAATTGCTTTGGAATTTCTGCACTCTTTGTGGGGGAGAAAATCTTTGAGCTTCACAGCTATTTTCTTACCAGCAGATGTCTCTATAAGGCAATAAATTCCTGAGTTAGAGAATCGTGGATTCTATAAGTTGGAACCTGACATTGCTCTTCATGAAAAAGAACAGAAGAGGCTAGAACCACTGGGCTGCCCTTTTCAGTGCTTTTCAGCAATGCTACAAAAATACTGTTTAACCTCAAAACAAAATATTGTTGTAATTTTCTGAACAAAGAAGATGTTTCTCAAAAGATTACTGGAACATCTTTGCAGAACTCAAAATCTGACTTGCATTATATCATTTCATCATGGTCAGAAATGTTACGCTCTTTTAGATGTACTTTTGGAATGGGTAATCATTATGGAATTTTATTGGTGCAACAATGCTATAACTCAGTGGTAGTGGTGGTGATGGTGGTGGTGATGATGATGATAATGATGATATATTGGTACTGAACAGTATAATCTGTCCTCTTATGAACCATCTATGGTCAAGAAGGGTTTTGTGTCAACTTGAAAACTAAAATGTTTTATTTGGCATAAGCTTTTGTGGATTTCAGTAGATTTAACTAGATATTTAAAGAAACCACTTAGGCCATATAATTTACATTTTAGCCTTTAAGATGCTAGAGGAGTCCTTGTTCTTTTTGCAGCAGACTGGCATAATGACCACCCCACCTCTGGGTCTGGAGTTTTTATATAATCAGCACTCCGTTATGAGTTCTATGCAATTCAGGATAACTCAGAATTTACTCATATTTACTCACTGAAACACCAAATTAGGCAGTGTTAATTATGGAACCTTTTCTTGGACTTAAAGTCCAAAGTCCAAAACAGAGTCCAAGCAGGCGGCAAGTCCAATAGGTTTACTTTTTCTAAATATAATTGGTTTTCCCCCAGTGTTCCTCAGGCACAGCAGAGAAGAGGAATATATTTACAGTTGGATCTCACTCACCTGACATTCTACGCTTCTGACCTGATTAATCACTTGTACCCATTTTACTGGCACAATGGTATACATATGGACACAGAAGTATGTCCTGCCAAGCTCCATGCAACTTGAGTCACTCCTAGGTAGGACTGAGTTAACTTACTTAGTAATGGTGTTATTAGCCCTGCGCTGTCATTCTTAAGCTTATTTGGAGGCTCTAGCAGGGGAGTGCAGCTATCATATACCCTTGACCAAAGAATAGTACACGCCTATCTGGGATGGTTGCCCTCTTCCACCGAGTGTGCAGCTTTAGGAGGGATGCACGTGGAACAGTGAGGGAGGAAGGGGATACCTGCCTAGCCAGCTACATCAGCTGAATCAACCCTGGCTATCAATGGGGAGACAGATGTCTCAGCTAAATTGTCCTCACATCCTACCTGCTCATTCTTGTAAAAGGCACAGAAAAAAAAACATGTGATAGAGATTCTTCTAAACCTTCTCCACAAGGGCACACATGTTCATTATATTCATTTGGTTTGAAATGATCCTCTAATATGTGTGAGGATCAACTTTGGTGTGGATAAATTAAATGTAAGAAGGAAACTGTCTTAGGTGTCTAGTCTCTGAAATTTTTCATTAACAGCTTTGGCCAGTTTCATTTTATATGTGTCTTTCTGAATAAGGAATCTCAACCAATACTCTAATGCCCATCTCCATGCAGTACATTCTTACAATGAACAACCAACTTCCATATGTAATACTACTGATGGAACAGTTTGGTACTCCAAACAATTTCCTATGAAAAGTTGATAAAATACGATCTACTAAAACAATCTAATGTAGTTTAATGCCCTGTCCATGGATAGATCTGAGCAGCATTGTTATATCCAAAGGCTTTATTAAATGCAGTATGTCAGCCTAATGCCAGAATGAGGTATGCACTTTCTCCAATCAAGCTTTCAAGGGGAAAGCATTACATAACTGGGGTGGCATAGGAAAGCCTGATCTTCTCCTATGTGCTCACACAGTGTGTTTCTGCTTCCACTCGGACACAGACGAAGAGCCGTCTAGCAGATCTCAGGCCCTTTTTGCACAGCATTTGTCATGTGAAAGGGCCTCTGGAGTGTCACGCGATTGCGAGGACTGTTCCACATGACGTCCTTGCAATCTCGCAATGCTGCTGGGGCCAGCAGGCACCGATCGCGCAATATATCATTTCTGGCTTCTTGCTGAAAATGATGCGCGATCATGCGTCACTCTGGGACCCCACACACACTTACCTTGAGTGTGGAGCCTCTGGAGATGCAGCCCTTGCTCTTCCTCCCCAAGCACAACCTGGGAAAGTACCCGGCTGTGCTGTGGAAGGAATAGGCGGACCCCTCATGCTACCTGCTGGCCAGCAGGCAGCTGCTGCAGAGATGGAGCAGAGGGGACACAAGTGCTTCTCACAAAAGGCTGCTCGTGTGATCCTCGCGTGCCCACACCGGAATCAGGTAAGCTGCAGAAAGGGCCTCAGTCTTCAGACAGGCATACACAGGGAGAGACACTCCTTTAGGTATTGAGGTGCCAGATTATTTACTGCTTTTAAATAACTTCACCAGGACCTTGTATTCAGACCAAAAGTTATTACCAGCCAGTGCAATTCATTTAAAACCAGTGCTCTTTGGTTCATACTAAGCTATCCCAGTTATCATGTCTACTACTATCAACTATTGAATTTTGCACTAGTTGTAGCTCCTCAATTGTTTTCAAAGGCAGGCCCCTGTGGAATGCATTTGCAATAGTCTAATCAGGAAGGTATCAACACATTAAAAACTATGGCTGCTGGGCCATCTACAAATTCAAAGCCAACTGAAGCTGAGCCGAAGCATTCTGAGCCATAGAGTACATTTGGGCCAACAGTAAGAGAGTTGCTTCTAAGAGAATTCTCAAGCTGTGCAATGCAGCACCATCCAGGAGGTTGGGTACATAACTCCTGCATCCAGAAATGTAATGAACATAATAATAATAATAAATGATGATTAGTAATTGTAAACAATTTGTTCTGGGGCATTTGTAATACTACCTCTAGATAGTTTTTCACAATATTAATTAATTAATATCCCACCTTTCTCCTGGCATTGGACATAAGGCAACCCAATGCCCCAAGCTTCCACTAAAGAAGTTGGAGCTTTCCTGTTCTTAGTGGGGAATATCCTATCTTATCCTCACAAGAACCATATGGGATTGATCAGCCTGAAATATGGAGAGTGATCAGCAAGCTTTCCCATTGAGCATCATGGCTCATCTGAGCCTTGTATTATAGTCTCCAAATTGTGAGTTCAACAATCTTATCCACCAACTACAACATACTATCTGACATTGGCTCTAGTAAGCAAGTTTGCTTCATTTTAGACCTGATCCAGTGCGATTGTTCTTTGGCTAGGTAATTTTCCTTGCCCTTCGCATTTCTTTGTATATCAAAGGATGTTATTTATATAACCTGAGTTATCATTGACATTTTGAAGCTTCAAAATTTGCGGCAGGAGGTTTCTCCTTAAAGCAGAATTTCTACAGACATTTTGGGAGCTCTATGGACATTTTGCTAGAGGTTAATAGAATTCCAATAAGATTTGCTATGGCTCTGTGTGCGCTGACATAACAAAAACAACTTGACTCTTCTTCAAAGCATGAAGGAAACTCCATCCAAATGGAAGAAGAACTCCAGTGCAAAAGAAAAACAAGTTAGGATCAAGTGATATCACAGAAAAAAGTCCACATAATCCATCAGTTTCCCAGCCAAATTCTATTACCCTCTTTTCTTACCCAGTTGCATTACTTGTGTAGATCGAATGCTTTGCAAGAATGAAATACAGTTCTACAATTTCTTTATTACAGTATTGCTGATTCCCCTCCCCCATTAGTGCAACATTAACCTTGAAATACATTTTCCTAGCACAATTAATTGAATGACATAAACAAAAAGTAAAACATTCAGGGACCATATTCAAAAGTAATTTGAACTAACTTTGTTTGTTTTTGAACAGAATTTACCACAACTCACAAAAATTCAAAGTAAAACTGACAGACTTGCTCATCCTTAGATGGGACTGAGAAGCATATTGTTATCATTTCTATGGAGTCCCACTTCTATTTGGATGAGCTTAATAATAAGTAAGAATTTTTACCACATTAAATGCACAATCTCAGCAGCTGTTTACAGGCCATGGAACTCCCTCCCACAGGGGTTTGACTCGATGGTCGTTCTGCTGTCTTTCCATGGGCAGGCAAAGAACTCTTATTTAGGGCCTTTCCCCACTACACTGTTATAGAGGTATTATTATTACACTTTCAACATCCAATGGAATCCTGGGCTTTGCAATTTAGGGAAGGTCATTTAGAATTCTCAGCCAGAGAGCTCTGTGGACTCAATAAACTACAAATCCCAGAATTCCATAGGATGTTGAAAGTGAAATAATACCACTATAACAGTGTAATGTGGAAAGGCCCTTAGGGCTTTGGGTCTTAAATTGTAGCAGAAGGAGCTTTTAATGGGGCTTGTATCTTTTTAAAAGTATAAGTTTTAAGCCATTTTTACTTTGTTTTTGTAGTAGACTTGTTTATTTTTTCCCTCATTTTTAGGCTAATTGGATTCCCCCCCCCCCCTTTGTTTTAGCTGTACTTTAACATCTTGTAAGCTGCCTTGAATCTTGTGCTGGGAGAAAGGCAGGATATGCATTAAACTAAAAAAAAGTTTTTTAATTAAAAATTAAAATTAAATTAAATTAAATTAGTAATTGCTAAATCAGCCAGAACTTTATCTGATCTTCTTTTCTGGACTAGATTACATACTACTTTTAGTGAATTACTCCTCCTTCTCTCAACAAAATATCCTTTGAAAATGTGAACTTCTTAGCTGTCTTAGGGTTCCTTTTTTGAAAAAAAGTTCATGGAAGTTTTAAAATGCTATAACTAGGTGGGTGTGATACAGACTTTATCAACTAAAACCACAGAGCTATGTTTGCTGTGAAGCAATGTGGTTTCACACGCATTTCAGTGAAAGGTGGAGAATGTGGGCCTTTTCACCTTGCATATAACTTCACATATTTTGTTTTACAAAATAACAGCAGAAATGATTCCCTCTGTTTCTAGCATTCAGGCACAAGTGCCAACAGTGAGGCATCAACAGTTTGAGAAGACCTGTGTAAGTGATGTGGTAGCATCAAAAAAGCCTTAGAGGTTGCTTAGCTAAGAGACTTTCCACACTACACTGTTATAGTGTTATTCTTCCACTTTCAACATCCTATGGAATCCTAGGGCATTTAAAATTCTTAGAGGGCTCTTTGGCCTCAGCAAACTACAAACCCCAGAATTCCACAGGATGCTGAAAGTGGAATAATAATAATAACACTATAGCAGTGTAGAAAGGCCCTATGCCTGAAACCCTAGAGAATAGCTGTCAATAGGTATTAACAATGCTGTGTTAGATGGAGCAAGGGTCTGAGCTGGAACACATTTTCACACATTTCCTTATGATATCTGAGTGGAATTCCATTAGACCTTTCAATGGAAGAAAGGCAGAATGTGAGGCATATTCTTAGAAATGATCAGAATGTGTGCATAGTTCTATGTACTACCATGAAAGATTCATAGCTGAAACAAATTCCTTTGAAGTACTCTAAGTTTTAAGTTAGAAAAAACAGCAGACCAGCTTATTTGGAAGTCCAGCTTAATCTTCCAAACAATATGAACTGATTCAGTGTAATTGCTAAATTAAATATGAAAGTCCTGGAAAAGTCCTCCTCATCATTATAGTAATATTTGGGGGTTCATTATTGCCATCTAGTGTTCTCCAGAATTTACAGTAGCTATCATTATACAAGATTCCTGACTCATAAATTTTGTTCTCTTTTCTAAGTGGAATTGTCTGGCTGAGCTGAATGCCTTGTTGAAAGTGAATGCAATAAAAAAATTTTGCTTTAGTATAACTTTGAAAAATACCTTAACTTCAATTAATGCAAAATAGACTGGAGATAAAATCTTTTAAAATTTAAGAAATAAGAAAAGTAAAACATGCCAAAACTACAGCCCTTTCTGCATGATGACAGTGTCCCAGCACGGGGACGCATGAGGAACAGGATGGCAACCACACTTCCACATGATGTTGTCTCAGTCCTGCCCTTCTCTTGTCACCAGCTGGCACGATTATGGGCTATATCATTGACAGAGAAACTTCATCAATGACCCCTGATCATGTGAGCCTTTTGTTATAGTTGGCGATGCAGAAGGGCTGGAAGCGCAATCCACGCGCTTCCTCTCCTACTGCAGCGTGGGAAGAAGGCTGGCTGCAGTCCGGAAGGAGCATGGCCCTTGCATTCCCTTACTCAGGCAGAAGGTTGTGTGTGGAGAGAAGCATTGGGAATATGCTCCCATCCCAGCAGAGGCGGTGTCAGGATGTGACGGAATGATGCGCGAGAGCATTGTCCTGCAGAAAAGGCCTAAGTAACTAGTATGTGAGTATGTGACCTCTCCAACATCCTCACTTTTCTTTTCCTGTTATGATTTTTAACATCTATGCTGATGAACAAGCTTCAAAAGCTTGCATGATGCATTTTGTGCATTTTAGGTGGCCCAATAAAGGTATCACTATCTTGTGGATTTTGGATTTTGTTTCATTTTGCTGCACTGCCAAGACAGCTCCTCCTGAATATGGATTTGAAGATACAAAATTTTGCAGCAACATGTGGAACCTTAACAAGAGGGAGGTAATGGACTAGAACTTGACTCTTTGAAGTCTCTACCTCCAACAAAGGTAAAACCTCATTTGGCCTAGAATTGGCAGGTTTTATCTACACAGCACTTAACAGTTTTTCTAAATATAACAGTATGGAAACCTCTTGAGAAATTCAATATTCACTCCATAAGAAAAGGGCAATTAGCCTTATATAGCACAGAGTTTGCTTGGATCTCAATGGAAGTTACTTTGCTGCTGCTGCTGCTAATGGATTTGATTGTTCGCAAGGGAGGGTCTGTGTTTTCCTACCCTCTGTCCCTGGTTCCTACATGGCCAAGAAGGTAAGTGCCTGCATTGGGATGATCTTAAATGACAACAGAAATAATATTTGAGACAAAGGCCCTTTCTGCAGGACGGCATCCTCCCGCTGTGGGGAAGTGAGAGGAGCAGGACCACAATGATGCTTTTGCATGACATCATTGCAGTCCCCAGGTGGTGTGACCATGGGGTATATCATTGACGGAGGTCAAAGGCCCCCAATCGCATGAGCCTTCTGTCACAGCCAGCCATGCAGAAGAGCTAGAAGTGCAATCATGTGCTTCCTTCCCCACAGCAGCATGGGAAGAAGACCAGCTATGAGTCCCTCACACTCCCTTCTGCAGGCAGCTGGTCAGGTGCGGAGAAGAGAGCTGGGGACACACTTCTATCCTGGTAGAGGCGCTGCTGGGATTACGATGGGATAATGCGGGAGAGCGTCTTCATGTGGAAAAGGCAAAAATGTAGGCCTGTGACTCCAACATCATCACTTTTCTTCTCCTGTATGATTGTTAACATCTTTACTTGATGAAGAAATCAACAAAACTTCAAAAGCTTACATGATGCATTTTTTGCATTTCAGTTGGACCAATAAAAGTACCATTGTTTTGTGGATTTTGGATTTTGTTGTATTATGCCCAAATTATAGAATACTGAGATACTTAATGCACTATTCCATGCATGTTTATTCACAAAAATCCCCACTGAATTCAGAAGATATCACTGTCTACTAAATGCATCAGTTTATTGATACATCCAGTGCCTTCTGTCTTGCTGGTATCTTGGGAAACACTGCATTTCTATCACAGCTTCAGTTTAGAGTGAGGGCAAAGCAGTGTAGCCTTGTTGTCAGTGCAATGAAGACATTCCTTCCTTGCCTCCCATAAAACTTGAGGTCAAATTAGATTATATCATTATCACATTTTTCCCCAGTCGTTCTCCTCAGGTGGTGAAAGATGTCATAGCATGCTTTTCCTTTTGTGATTGGTCATTGAAAGAAAAATATTTTAATTTGCAAGTCTGGTTGCTGAGGCACACATCTCTGAGGTAATCTTATTGTTAGAAGGAAATCGGTTAATCCTAGATAACATGCATTTCCTTTTGTGTTTAGTTTGATGCTTTGGTTGATGCCAATTTTTCTTTTTGCCTTCTTTCAGTGATGTTGTCACCCTGTTCTGGTCATGTGAGGAGCAAAAATGAATGACTAAATGTTGTGCCATCATGTGTATCAAAGAAGTAAATCCTTTGCTATTTCATCTTCACGTGAGAGAATGAATAATTATGGTAGTTTTCTCCCAACTGTGGGAGAAAATGAGCATCCCTGAACAGCATTCTCCCCATATTTTAACATCCTGAAGTGTTGTTGTTGTGTGCCTTTAAGTCATTTCTAAATTATGGGAACCCTAAGAACCCTATGGGATCCCCTATCATGGGACTTTTGGGGGGCTGAGCGAATCAAACTCTGGGGTCCAGGGTCATAGTCCAATGCTCAAACCACTATACCTCGGGATTGATCATTCCACATAGAAAAACACATGGGGGTTTTGGAGCAAAATCATTTTTTTTCTGCACTGAAAATAGAATATTGTGCAAAACAAAAGCAAAAACTCAAACCAAACAAAACAACTCCACATGTTTTTCCATGTGAAATAATTCCTGTACTATGTTTCAGGATATTCAAATGCAGAAAGCAAATTATGCAAGGCCCTTCCTTCCTAGTGGGGTTTCCTGACTGTCAGAAACCCTGTTTTTCAAACTTGGAATGAAATAATAAAAAATATTGTTTTCATCCCCAATCATGTTCATTGTGTGATCCTTGATTGGCTGCAATTACTCAGGAAGAAAAAAGTGATAGTTAGTGAAAATAAATGTAGAGAGAAGACTAGAATCTTGTACATCTCTGAAAAGTAACAGAGATGTTTGGGGATGATTTCTTTTACACCAAGTGGTTGTGGGTGCACCCCTAAATTTTACACAGCGTGCTTTTTAAAGAATATGTTGTATGAATTAAAATAAAGAAAAGGTATAAATAAATAAATAAATGCACCAGTTAGAAGTCTTGACTCTTCCTTCTGTGCACTTAGTAGTCTAGTAGGTGCTGTGTACATGGAAATATTAAACCGTAACCACATTTTTCTCTCTCTGGATCAGAACAATTGGCTTTTAATGATGTGGGCAGTGGGCAGTGGAACTGGGTTAGATTAGAAATCCCCATCTTTTTTTTACTAATGAGATATAGAATAAGGTGTAGAGTGAAAGGCTTTTCAGTAATGATAGGGTCTGGATCTTGAGAAATCACCCCATGAGCTCTCTGTATGAAATATCCAGCTGAAATCTTGTGTGTCTGTACTGCAGGTGGTAAAGTATAACAAAACTCTTTGTATTTTTCCCTTTTAAAGCTGAAGTTTTTGCCATCTTTGAGATGAGAAAACACGTTTTTTGAATTTCCCAGGTGATATGTCAAGTCAAGGAGTATTAATCGTGGTAGCCTGGAGCAGGTAAATGCAATTACATGTTTGCTACTTTAGCAGGAACGGCTAGATCTAGGGTGTTCAAGAAACACCAGAGATGGGGCTGTGAAGTTCATAGCTTACATTTGTAAAGTTTGATTTTGATGATGAATGTCTATTTTTCATGGGTATGCTGACTGAGGCTAAGCTCAAATGATTAGATTCAAAATTTGAGGATTTCAGGAGTCACCTGTTTTCCTGAGGTTTGCCCCAGTTGCTTTTTCTTTATTTTTATAGTCACCATGTGTTTCATGGTTCTGCCAGAATGCAGGTTGTCAGCTTTGAAGGCTTCCTGGGCAAAATACTTTCCAGGAGATCCTCACACTGATCACTCCTTCTGCAATTCTATATGCCCTGCCTTTTTAATAAAGGCAGCCGTTCAGTTGAAGGTGAAGCCACATGCCATTGTTAAATGAAAGCACTTCCCCTAAACTGAGTAATAATGAGATGAACCAATCAAACATTGCCTTAGGAAATGTCTGTCCAATAAAAGTACTGGAGTGTCAAGACAAAAGTCCTTAAATTGTCCAGGGCCCTCATTGTCTACACACTCCAAAAAGGCATAGAATTCATTGAATCATAGAATCATAGAGCTGGAAGAGACCACAAGGGCCATCGAATCCAACCCCCTGCCATGCAGGAAAACATCATCGAAGCATTCACAAAAGAAGGCCATCCAGTATGTGTTTAAAAACCTCCAAAGAAGGAGATGCAATCACACTCTGATGCAGCATATTCCACTGTCAAACTGCTCCTACAGTCAGGCATCATCTGATTTGTTCAGTTCACTGTTCCTTGAGGAAACAATTTAATTTACAATGGCACTTCATTTGATACCCCCCCCCCCAAATATATTGAGATGTTGGAGTCTTTCTATTCCTTACATGGGTTTTTTCCACTGACATTTCTGACTTACATACAGCTGCTTGGGATGATCTCTGGAACATGAAGTCCTGGTTATGTACCTGGTTATGTATTGCCTAGAAACAATAATGGTGGTGCCTCCAAGAGTCTCACAGTGATGGCATAGCACTGTTGCAAAGCAGCTCAGAACGCAGGAGGCTCTGTAGACAACAGTGGACGTGAGACCTCAGCACTCCTTGGAGCACTATCACCACTGGTGATACATTCCCTGCTAAATTTCATGCTTCCTTTTGTGCCCTGAAAATAGGGATACAATTCTTCACTAAGTTTCTTCCTGAAGGTAACAATGAGTTATTTCAGCCATTTTCTTCCCATTGTGAGAAAGTCTTTGAAACCACATAGCTTTTGAAGGCTATTTGCAATCTGGGGCTATTCTGTGCAGAAAATGCTGTTTCCGTGCAAACAACTATGTGCAAATTTTATGCAGAACAAATCCCCAGTTGCAGCTTTTTCCCCCCTGTGCAGTAAACAACATTTTCTGTACAAGAATTAATGTCTCTATATTGAAATATTTTTTCATAAAGAAATACTGTTTCCTGCATACAAAATGCTGCTTTCTGAGCAAAATGAATAAGTCCTACACTTAAAAGATTGTCATCAGTCTGGGATTCAACTTGTTAGGGTTTTGCAACACTCAAACCATATTTTTCAACTATTTTTTTTAATATTCTTTCTATTCCTAGCTGAAAATGGTGTGGTAAAATGTAGCAGGCATTATGAGTCAGTTCAAAAGAAAAAAGGAATGGGATTCCAATATGCTGACACTCATGAAATAAGTGCTCATCAAGTCAGGGTATTCAATGCTTAGAAAAGATATATAGTCAGCCCTCCACATTTGTGGGTTTCATTTTTGGAGGTTTTATTATTCATGGATTATGTGCTGTCACCTTTGCTGCCTTCCTATGCCATTTTTCATAAGGACTGCAAGTCTTGTGAGACTGAGAAACTGTGAATGAGGCTTGTAAGTCCCTATTAAAAATGGTGTGGGGCAGCATGGAGTGGCAGTAAACCTCACTACCCACCCACTTCTGCCTTGTGAAGCAACTCTGATGCCTCAAAGGAATCCATGGCCGGTTGAATATGATGATCATACTTTGTGTACGTGTGTGTGTTAAATATGGTTTGGGAGAGCCTAGAGTTATTCATGGTTTTTTCACTTTCACAGGGGTCCTGTGCCCCTAACCTTATTGAATGTGGAAGAATGACTGTATTTGGATTACAGTTCCCCAATGGTCAACCACAACCAAGCTCTGATTTTCCACAGTCCTTATTAGCTTGCTTGCTTTATTTATTTATTTGTTTGTTTGGATAGGGATGAGTAGCAGGAGGTCATCCTTTATCTTGTTTTCACTCCTGAAAGATTTTTCATTTATCTTGACTTGCATTTTTATGGTCTTCATTTTAATTCCCCCCTTGATTCCATCAGAAAACCCACTTTCCCCCCTGCTTATAACTTTCGTGTTTTTCACCTACAAGCATGAAATCTTCAAGAATTCCAGGACTCTCCCTGCTCTGTGGGAAACCAGATTTTTTACATTTGAATAATGCCTCTCATTTTTGGCAATTAAACCAAGCTAAATATGAAATGTAAAAATGAAGCTTTCTGCATTCATTTTTCAATATTTTTTGCTTTGTTCTGTTTTAACTTTTTCTGTATATTACAAAGTAAAATAGAAGTGAAATCATTTGTATTATTTCAAATTCCTTTAAATCAAAAAAATAGTAAATTCAGAACCCTACAGCAAAACATACAATGGTAAGCTTGGAAAAGGGAAACTAGATGGGGATTTGTGGATATTCTACATCAGCTACTCAGGGCCTTTCCACACTACATTGTTATAGTACTATTATTCCACTTTCGATATCCTATGGAATTCTGGGGTTTGTAGTTTACTGGGGCTCAAGAGCTCTCTGGATGGGAATTCTTAATGCCCTTCCCTAAACCGCAAACCCCAGGACTCCATAAGGTATTGAAAGTGGAAGAATAGCACTATAGCATTGTAGTGCGGAAAGGCCCTTAGTTACAAATGCATAATTAAGGAAAGTAACATCTCTTAGCTCAACCTAACCCCTGTTGGGTCTTAAGGCAGCCCACCTTAAGTCCCAACAGCCGTACTGAGCAAAAGAGATCTGTTCAGATAATGGTGTCGAAACAATTTTTAACAGAAATAGAAATATTGCCAAAGATTATATCTGATCACCATCCAATGATGATGCAAATACAAGAAACTACAAAACAATTTCAATGGAGATTGAATGATAATCTATTAAATGTTGAAGGCAAACAGCAGGCGAAAGAAACTGTGAAAAATTACTTCAGGGAAAATGTAAAGGAGGATATGAAAATAAAGACGATCTGGGATGCATCCAAAGCAGTGATGAGAGGTTTCTTCATTCAAAAAAGACAAATTTAAAATAAGAAAAAGCGACAGAAATACCAAGAACTGATAAAAAGACTTCAAGAAAAAGAAAAAGAATGTAGAGAAAATCCAGAGGAAAAATCAATACAAGTGGAAATAAAGATAATGCAACAAAAGATAAAGATTATTTTACAAGAAGAAACAGAGAAGATGAAACAGTTAAAAGTAACCCAGTTTGAGCAGGCAAATAAGATTGGGAAATGGCTTGTGTACAGGTTGAAGAAGAAGAGAGAAAGAAATATAATAGCTGAATTGAAGAATGGGAAGAAGAAAATTACACAGCAAGAGAAAATAAAACAGAAATTTAAAGAATATTTTGAAAAATTATTTTAGGAGAAAAACCCTCAATATCGAATAGAAGAAAAATGGAAAGAATTTGTAAAAACTATAAAAATTCCAAAAATATCGGTAGAGAAACAGGAACAATTAAATAAAAAAATAACAACAGCTGAAATAGAAGAGACAATAAGAGAGCTGAAAACAGATTAAGCACCAGGGCCTGATAGATTTACGGCACTGTATTATAAAAGATTTATAAAAGAACTAATACTTCCATATCAGGCAACTTTGCAGGAAATTGAGAAGGAAGGAAAGCCACAGTCATGGGGAGAAGCAAATATAGTGGTAATTCCAAAAGAAGATAGAGATAAGAGGAAAATAAAGAATTATAGGCCAATCTCCTTGTTGAATGTAGACTACAAAATATGGGCAATGATATTGGCTAAGTGACTCAGACATGCAATACAGGATAAAATACAGGAAGGACAAACTGGTTTTCCCCCAGGCAGACAAATGAAGAACAATATTAGAACTTTATTAAATACAATTGAATATTATGATAAAAATTCAGGGAAGAAGATGGTTATCATCTCATTGGATGCTGAAAAAATGTTTGATAATGTTTCCTGGAATTTTATGCATTACATTTTAAGAAAATATGACCTGGGGGAAGTATTTTGTAATTGGTTGGAGAAGATATACCAGGATCAATCAGCGAAGTTAATAATAAATGGAGATAAAACACAAAGCTTTGAAATAAAGAAGGGGGTACGGCAGGAATGCCCGTTATCACTGCTGTTATTTATAGCAGTATTAGAGATATTACTGCTAGCAATAAATAAAGATCCACAAATAAAAGGATTAAAAACAAAAAGGAAGGAAATACAGTACAAAGCTTTTGCAGATGATGTAATAATATTTCTTGAGGAACCACAAGACTCAATACAGAGGTTGAAGGAAATCTTGCAAAAATATGGACAAATAGCAGGATATAATAAAGAAAAGACGAAGATGATGACATTAAATATATTAAAAAAAAAGAACAAGAAGACTTGGAAAAAAGATCAGGATACCAAATAGTAAGGAAAATAAAATATTTAGGAATAAATATAACAAATAAAAATCAAGAATTATTTGATAATAATTATGTGAAGACATGGAAGGAGATTCAAAGCAAAATGGACAAATATGAATTTATCTCTTTTAGGAAGAATAAATGCCTTTAAAATGTCTCTATTGACTAAGTTAATGTGTCTTTTACAAAATTTGCCAATAATAGGAGAAGAAAAGATGTTCAAAGAATGGGAAAAAAGGCTACAAAAGCTTATCTGGCAAGGCATGAAACCAAGAATAAGATTTAAAACATTACAAGATGCAAAGGAGAGAGGAGGTTTTGATGTGCCATCACTGAAAATCTATTATCAAGCATGCTGCTTAGAAACAATTAAAGACTGGATTCAAGTGGAGAACACAATAATAAAAGAAGTTGAAGGAATAGAAAATAGATTTGGTTGGCAGGGATACTTATGCTATGATAAAGTAAAGGTGAATAAAGACTTTAACAATCATTGTATCCGAAAGTCTCTATTGAAAGCGTGGATACAAATAAAACACAAATTTTATAGAAGACTTCTGCTGTGGACCTCACCCCAAGAAGCATTTAATATTGCTCCAACAAAGCAGAGAAAATTATTGATGTATCAAGAGTTGCTGAAAAAGGATGGTATAATGTTAAGAATGAGTACAGAAGAGGAATTAAAAGAGCAAGGCCATAAATTTAACTGGTTCCCATGGAGACAATTAAAAAAGAGATTTAAAATGGATCAAAAACTATATGGGTTTGAAAGAAATGAGAATGAACTGGATGTACTGATGAAAGGGGACCAGAAAAAGAGAATTTCCAGAATTGATAAAATATTGCTACAAAGAGAGATGGAATCAGAAATTGTTAAAAATAACATGGTTAGATGGGCTCAAAATATAGGACATCCAGTTGAGTTGGATACATGGGTGACTGCAAGGAAGACAGATGTAAAATTTACACCAAGTTTGAATTTAAGAGAAAATTTTTATAAAATGTTATATAGATAGTACATGACACCTGTAAAACTGAAAAAAATAACAAGAAGTGGAAATGGAAAATATTGGAAATGTGATGAGAAAGAGGGATCTTTTTTCCATATGTGGTGGACCTGTAAAATAGCAACAAAGTTTTGGAAAGAAATACATGATGAAATTCAAAGATTGTATAGTTTTAACTTTGAAATGAAGTCAGAACTCTATTTGTTGAATATGTTAGGGCAACAAAGAGAAATAAGATCTCATCAAAAGACATTGTTATATATAATAACTGCAGCAAGACTGACTTATGGTCAGCATTGGAAAGAAAGAAAATATATTGATATAAGAGAATGGAAATTCAAAGTTCTGGATATGATAGCGACAGAAAAGTTAACTTTTTCACTCAAAAATAAGCCAATCCAGGGCTTTGAAAGAGAATGGCAAGAGGTATTGAACTGGATAAAAGAATAGGATAGGGGAAAAGAAAGAAAGATTGTGAGAAAGGTGAAAGACAAAATGAGGTGGTAAAAGATAAAATGTAAATAGTTAAATATAAGTTAAAAGTAATAGTTTATGATTGTTGTAAAACAGAGATAATGTATGGAATAGAATGTTTATATGGAATGGAATGTTAAACTCAGATTCAACTGGGAAAATTGATGTCTGGAAGGGGGGAGGTTTTTTTTTTTTTATTCTTTTTCATTTAAAATTTTAATAAAAATTACTTATAAAAATTACTTATTAAAAAAAAGAGATCTGATTGGGGTGCAAGGAAGATGATGGTTCAAACCCATCTACCAGCAAATGAGGTTACCACAAGGAATACTGCTGGATGGAGCATGGAAATATCATCTTCCTTATGCCCCAATCAGCAGATGAATAGACTTCCTTCACTTGGTGTGGCTGCTGGTTTTGATGGTGGAATTGGAGAGTCAGGGAAAGAAATGTTGCTACAATCATGACTACATACTTTTACTGAATTTGGAACAGTTATGGATCCATAACTCTATGTTATGAGTCCATAACTGCATTACAGAATACCAGACATTTTCCACAAGTTTGAACTTGTCTTCAATATGAGGAATGGGAAGTTGCCTAAGTGAAGAAAATAATGCATAGCTTTCCTGCATTAGAAACTAATCACATGCATCTAATTTGGTTAAAAAGTAATTATCAGTTGTGTGGCATGAGATGAGCTTAGAAAAATTACTTCGACCATAATGGATGGGAGATTCAGGGAACGGTAGTGCAATAAGTAACATGTCCAATCTTTCTTATCAATTGTGCAGAAAAAAAATCCCACTCTTATGCACCAGGCCTGCAAGGAGTGGCAGCTTCTCATCTTTAAAACAAGAGCTGTTTGGATAGGCCAATAAGCTCGCTATATTACTGACATACAGATAATTAACTGTCCCCTGCTTTGACAGTATAGCAATATTTTTTACAAGAGACAGCAACAGCATTATCTAGGGAACTGTAATATGAATATGGACAACAATAATTAAGTCTTCTGGTGGCTAAATGTCTTCATTAAGCCCTTACATGCAATGTAGTATGTATTTTTCACTTGCCACTAGATGGTTAGGGTTGTTTTTTTTCTTTAAAAAAAAAGCTGATTTCCACTAAGAATAAACAGCTCAACAAATATTTGCATCAGTTACAAATGTCCTTCAATTAACCCCTCAATTAATTCAACTAGAACAAAATTTCTCATTATCACCCATAAGCCAGCAGGGTGACAGTCTAAGGTCAGTTCACACATTATAGTTTCTGTATTGAGGCTGACATCCTGTTGCTCTCGAGGCAGCGCTCAACAGGTAAAATTCTCCCTATGTTGCTGAAGATATTACCCTCACATGCTTTCACAGTGAAATGGGGAGGGGGGAATCTCAGTCTTTATGACCATCTGGTTCACCCAAACAATTCAACATGTGGTATCAATTGCCACATAGTGCAGCTTGAAGCATCTTTCACATGGTGCCAATAGCTTATATAGTACCCCATATCTTGAGTTGAAGTGGCTTTCTCACTAATTATAATGAGTGCTATTTGGTTAAGCTGAAGCTGTTCCAACAATAAACAGGAATATGAATATAGAGGAATCTGAAGCTAGTGACAAGAAAAAGAAAAAGAAACTCAGTGCATGCCTTTTGTTTAGCTATTGAATGGATCATTCCAGGCTTGGGTCCAGACTATCTGAAAGGTTGTATCTCTTAATATAAGCCCACCCAAGTTTTAAGATCTTCAGGGAAGGGCTTTCTTTTGGTCCCACCACCATCATAGATACATCTGCTAAGGACTCAGGAGAGAGCCTTTCAGTGGCTGCTCCCAGGCTATGGAATTCTCTTCTGAGAGAGTCAGTTGTCCCTCTTATTGCTATCTTTTCACTGCAAAGCCTTTCTAGTTTTAATAGGCCTTCAGTTTCCAATTGGTTGAGATAGTGGAACACATGTGCTGATTTTCATATGTAATAGGTTTGATGTTTTTTAAAAAATTGTTCCAAATTAATGTTTTTACACGGAGTGGCATTTAATGCTTTCTTAAATTTTTGCCTTCAGATTGTTTCAGCTATTTGACCACTTTAGACCCCACATGGGAGAAAAACATAAATAAATGACGATCTGATTTGGAATACTTTACCCGGTTATGCTGATTCATCTGCAAAGGATATTGTAAACTAGGAATCAGAAATGTTTATAATATATAGGCTGGTTTTGAAGCAGGCAGATGTTTGGTCCAATCTAGTAGGGCTCTTTATATATCCTTGTTAATTCAGAGTGGATACACTGGTTGATATAGTGAGGATTTCTTTCCCTGATGATGCATGTAGGGTGGAGAAGTTTAGAATGACACAGATTTTAATTTCTTTGCTGACAGTAGAAAATACACCAGGATTCTGTTTGCAGGATGGAAATTTCTTGTCTTCATGAAAATGAAGTCTTGAGCAGGAAACGTGTGAGATACAATGATGTCGAAGAATGCCCACAAGTATGCTAGGCAACAGTTCGCAAGATGCCTTGGGATTTGTTTAGATTACAGAAGGTGGCTAAGGAGAACTTGAATGGATGAATCCCATGCATTGATAACTTACCAAGACTCTTCTGGGGCATTTGGGATTTGTAAGGAGTTAGCGTGGGAACAATTTATACTTTTCTAGGGGGTGGGTGGGGTACCTGTCGTTTTCAATTCCCACACATGCAGAGGTATATAAAAATTGTTCTTCTATGGTAGCTTGCTTTTTTTTGTTTTGCTTTCTCTCTTAATAATGTCTCGTTGTCAGCAAGAGCTTGAAACTCTGCTTCACACTCTAGCAAAGAATTAGTGTGACCTGTTGGTATATACAAAGATATATGTGGAAGATGTTGTATGTACACATTTTAAATAAGGTCAAGTTGATACATTCCCAGTGGCAATTTTTTTATATTCCCTGTTGACCCAGTAACAGAGCACTCTGTGTTTGTAGTGCAATCACTGGAAAGCTACCAAGCCACACAAAAGGAGAAATGATTCCCCTAAGGCATTGGTTTCAATAGCTATGAAGCACGGGCTTGTAAAATATAACAAGATAAGAAAGTTGAGAATATAAGGTTATGATGTAGAAAGAATTGGTAGCCTTGCCATGATCCAGATTATTTCTTTTCTTATTTTGTACTACACATGTATAGTGAAGTTATAGGATTTTTTTAAAAAATGAAAGCCCCAGATGTTTATAATGATAGAAATAATCAGCTTTGTAAAAGGTTTCTACAAGACCCTCACCAGAACGAAAGTGATGTTCCTGTCATTTGTTGTAATTTCTTGGTTAAGATTATGAACTCCAGAAACTCATAAGACTCATCTCTAATCCACACTCCTTTCCTCTCATGCCATCTGAAGATGTTGATTACTTGACTTTCTAACTACTACACTATACTCTTTCTGCCCATTCAGCTCTTCATTATTTGTGAATCTGAACTAAATACTTAATGTACTACTGACTGTGGCAAGAGTTGTGGGTTCCCAATGAGTCCTCACAAAAAATAGCCACAAAATAAAACAACACCCACATGTGATTTCTTAGGCTATCATTGATTTCATGTAGGCTGAACAACTTTCATCCAAATATATTTGTCAAATGCTTAAGTGCCTAGGGATTTTCTTGATGTTCACCAATGAACCTTCCATGCACCACAGCATTGTTTTAACAAATTGATATTTCTAAACACTGTTTCTACTTTATGGAGAGTTGTGGCTATAATTTCTGCATATTCACATGCAAGGTGAGTAATAAATTGACAAATCTATTATGCAGATTGCTTTGCACGTATTTTGATAATATACAAACCAATTCCTCAGTGTGTACACCTTGTCTTCTGTTTTCCTGCTGCAAGTACTTTCTCTGATTGATGTACTTGGAAGCAATCCTTACCCTCATTCATTTTAATTGAGAGTAATGAATTTAGAGCATTTTTGCACACAGCTTGGCTCAGTTCCATCTTTCATTTTCCTTACCTTGCTAAAACATGCTGTGCCTTAGAGAAGGCAAAAGAGTATGATCTTGTCTTTCCTCTACTTTGCAGCATTCTGAATGGATGCCTTTCCACTGTGAGAGGCCATCTGCTCATACATTGCCCAAGATTGTCATAGGCATACCTGTCCTCTGAATTGTTTATATATTTATGATATTCTCTGTGAATAAATCTTTCTTCTCCTGTGTAAAAACACTGAGGAACAGAAAAATGTCTTCTGATGTGTTTTAAATTAGTTTAAAAAATTCCTTTCTTATAACCTAAAGCTCTTCCTAAATTGATGTCTTTGGGGAATTTCATAACTGTTTTGAAAATAAGTAGAAAGTCTCCATCACAAGAAATAAACTTGTCTTTCACAGAAACCTCATGGGAAGCCTCTACAGAAATCTCATGGGAAACAAAATAAAATTGAATGTACCGACAATAAATACTAAAACTCTTTAAAAGCAAAACAAAGGAGGTAAAGATGTTTCTAGAACAGACGTTACTGTTTTGATAAGCCACCATTTTGACATTAATACTGTTCAAATACAGGGCAAGGCCAATACCTTTACCAGTAGTTTCAAAACAGTGATATAGAATGTACCTGCAGCTCACAGATGGGAATCCTGTGACCATTGAAACACATATACTCCAACAAGGTCTTTGGTGCTTGCCCTGGACTGCTCAAGCTAGACTGCTGCTAATGGAGAATGCTCTCTTGTTGCTATCGGTGAAGTAAAAGTCAAATGCTAATCTGATGGACTTCTCTATGTGGAAATGGAGCAATGCTATTATTTTCTTTGTTTCACAAAGCAAAATATCTTGGGCCACTCTTGTCCACTAGCATAGATGAGACAGAGAATATAGCAGCTAAAAAAGATACTGGATGAAGCAGTCAAGTTTTGCTGTGCTTTCTGGAAAATAACTGTAGTTTGATGCTTTTTTCTTACAAAAGGTGGCAATTGGTAAACAAGCACAGCACTGAATGCTTTCATCAGTCTTCCTTAACTATCTCAGGAAGAAGAGGCAT